>MPGH01000017.1:1278435-1622764 GCA_001937105.1 Colletotrichum chlorophyti
ATATATAAGNTAGGAAGCTAAATACATTATGTATAAGATTAAGTATAATTAAGCTAAGGCAGCGTACAATAGATTACTTTAGGGCACTTAGGACTCTATACTAACTACAGAAAGCAGTAATAAACTGGCTTTTAGTAAGTTAGTGCTAATAAGGCTAACAGCACCTAAAGAGCCTATAAGAAAGCCTAAGCCTATAGATAAGGAAGTCCTAAATGTATAGAACCTTAGAGTTAAACAACAAGCAGCTAAGGCACCGTTTAGAGCACTTATTATAATAAAGACTTAGTTTGTACTGAATTAGATCTTAAAGACAGTAAGCCTAACGCTCCTAGTAACTGTACAGTTAGAAGCCAGCAGTATAGGTAATACTACTCTTTAGAAGACTATTAGATCCCTTAAAAGGAACCTTATGCTAAATGCACTCAGCACTCTAACTACTATATATAAGGAATATTGCTTAGTACTAAATTAAGTACAATACAGATCTAATTCTATACACTAGTACTTAGACTGGTAGGAGGCTTTCCTATACGCTTAAGTATATAAGATTCTAGAGGTTTAAGGATACATTATAGTAAAAGACTTCTTAGATATAGTATGTATATAGCTTAACCCTTTCTAGGGTAACTATAAATATAACAATCTAATAACGAACTTAGAAATTGGCTAACTAATGCTCTTAATTAAATAACTTAGCTAGATCTTTAGAGCCCTCTATATTAATAACTTATAGTAAAGGGGCAACAGAAAGCCTATTAGGGCATTTATAACTCTAAACAGGCGTTCTAATGTACATAAAATAAGCCATTTAAACTGTCCTTATAACAAGAGGTATATATATAAGCCTATAGAGTGTACCTAACTTAAATATTTACTTATAGAAAGAGTTACTAAAGGGATCCCTATAAGAATAAGTTATACTTANNTATATAAGAGGTTAGGGACTAAGTTAAGNAATAACCTTTATAAAAAGCTAGAACAACTTAGATAGATAATAGGCTTAGAAAAAACCAGAAAGGCAAATAAGAAGGCTAAAACAATAAGTAATAAGCTAGAGTTCCTAGGTAACGTAGTTGCAGTATTAATCTCTCTAGAGCTTATAAAGCAGCTAGAAATTGCTTTACTATTAGCTATTTTTATAACCAGCTTAAACGGTATACATCCTCTAGCAGTAAGCATAGTACTAAATAACTGCAGTATAACGTATCTTATAAATAACTAAAGCCTTTTAATACTAGGTTCCTATATGCCTACTTTAAAGGACGACTATATCTAAGCTAGTAGTACTACAATACTAGTACTTAGAAGAGGAACTAGGGTTATAAAAGGCATACTAAGTAACAATTCTAGACCTAAAATTAGTAACCTCACCCTTAAGAATGTAGCATATATAGAGGACTTTTATATTAATATAGTCTCTAAAGCGCTTCTTTAGAAAAAGGGCATATAGTACTGTAGATTTAATAGTACATTACAATACAAATAGGTATTAAAGAGCCTTATTCTAAAAAAGCTTATAAGAAAGCATAACCTAGTCTTCTTTAAATACACTAAGATTTCCTCCTATATAGATATACTAATTCCTATAAGCCCTACTAGTATGGTTATAGCTGTCTCTTAGTTTTAGAAGAGACTATAGCTCTTATACTAACGCTATAGTAAAAGGTTAGATAATGCGCTTCTTTAGTATCTGTGCGCAGGACACTTAGGCCTAATGGCTTTAGAGCACTTAGTAAAGAGTGCTAGAGGCATGAAAATTAGGGGTTCTAGACAAATTGAGTGCTAATACTGTACAACTGTGCATACCTTAAGGATAGTTATATACGGCCCGTCTAAGAATAAGGCTATATGCCTATAGTATTATATCTTATAGGATCTCTTTAAGTTCCTACTATTATATAAAGGCAATACTAGGATGCTTATTGTTATTAATAAGTATATAGGAAAAAGGAAGGGCTTTCCCCTAAAGTAAAAGACTTATAATAAGGTGTTTTGCTCTATATAGGCTCTTAAGGTATAGACTAAAAGGCACCTTAGAGTTAGTATTTATAAGATTTGTTATAACGTTAAGTGTATAGTTATTAGTATCTAAGGCGTAACAGTATATAAGATATAGGCTGCAGTACGTAGTATAGATATAGAACTGCCTCTGCTATATATAAAAGAGCCTATAGGAGCAGGAGAGCGCGTAGGTAAGACAGTAATTAAGAAAGGAATTAAAATGCATATAGCGGCCGGCCTCCTAGAGCAACTATAGGAGGAGGCTGTGCTTACAGGCATATTCCTTAATAACATAAGCCTATAGGAATTAAATAGTTAGAAGTCCCCTAACTAAAAGGAAAGCAAATAGTTTATAAATTACTTTTGTTAGTAGTAGATACTGTAGCTAAAAGCGCTTATAGTAACAGTACTCTTATACTAAGGAGGAATATATGCATATAGCTGCTGTATATATCTGTTATATAGAGATAGAGAGAAAGATATATACTAGAGAGATTTTAAGGTGCTTCCTTATAGGTACATTAGGTACTTAGTTAGCTATATGCCTAAGACCTATAACCTATATAGGATATAAGTGCCTGTGCTTAAGCAGGTGATTATTACGTATAACGTACGCTTTAATAAGACCCTTTTCTATAGGGACGAGAAGCTAGAAGACAGATTGCTATATATATAAGTAAGAGAGATTATAGATGAAATATAGGAGACTATTACTATAGCTGATGCTGCACTAATATTACTTAGCGTTATTAATGAACTACAGTTCCTTACTAAATTACCTATAGATAAGATTATAGCTAACAGTTAGAAGGAAGCTAAAAGCTTATAACAAACGGCTTGTAACGGCTAAGAGCCTATAGTACACCTACTAACGCTAGATAGGACCCCTAAACTGCTTATAACGCTTAGGGGTAGGGGTGACTCCCTAGTAGTCTAGCTAGCAACTAGGCTATTAATATATATAGAATTAACAGTATAGGATAAATACGCTCCTAACAGCACTTAGGGCATATAGGAAGCCCTTAATGTATGCAGTAGGCAAGACGCTAAAGGTAAGATTATACTCCTAGAGATTATAGTTAATATAAACCCTATAGAATCCTTATAATAAGTGCCTTAGACTAAGTAAAGCTATTAGAAACAGACCTACAGTCTGCCTACTTAATTAAGCAGAAGACTTTAAGATAGAACCTCTTACTTAAAGCTATTAAAGCTAGGCATCTTTATAATAATGCTTACTAAAGATAGAAGCCTAAAGGCCTCTAACTAATAAGAACTTAATAACTTTCTAACTATATATATACCTAATTAATAGAACGTAGTTAAGGAAGGGAATTCAGTACACTGCATACTGCACGCAGTGGTTAGAGGTATAGTAAAGAAGGCGAATCTAAAGCACTTAACAGCGACCTTAATACCTAAAGTGCATATAGAAGACCTTCTAAAGCCTCTAAAGAACTAAAAAGACCTCTTAAACNATCCATACATATAAAGCTAATTCTAATAAGCAGTGGACCTTAAAATCTAGAGACTATAGGGGAAAGGCATATAGAACGTAATTAACTGTACTTAAGTGCCTATTACGCTAATACCCCTAAAGTGGGTATTTATCTATAAGTATAACAAAAATAGATTCTTAGAACGCTGTAAAGTAAGAATCTATATATAAGGTAACCTCTAAAAAGATAACCTAGAGAGTATATATACAGTAATGCTTATAGTAAAGACATTCTAAATAGTTATAGCGCTTATAGTACAATTTAACCTAAAAGCGCTTTAATTTAACGTTAATAATGTATTCCTTAATGCTTTTCTTAACTTAAATGGGCCACCTATAGTAGTTGACCTTCTAGATAGATATAAGTAAGAAGGCAAATACATAAGACTTAGGCGCACTCTATATAGTCTGTAAGACGCACCCCTGCTTTAGTATAATGAATTCTTAGCTACTCTAGTGACCCTAGGGCTCTTACTGTACTTAGAAGACGCCTATATATACCAGACAGCTAATAAGAAAGTAATTATAGTGTTCTATATAGATAACTTCTTAGTTATATTTTATAAATTATNACTTAGGTAGTGATCTAAGGGATTAGAGCGAAATATAACCTTAAGGAGCAGGGACTAGTAACTTACTACCTTAGTGTGTGCGTCCTAAGGGACCGAGCCAATTGTAAGGTCTACTTAGTACATAACGCCTATATTAAACGAATTGCTAGCTGCTTTAAGCTTATAGACAGCCTCACTCTAGTAACACTACTGCTAGTAATTAACTTATAAAAGCATAAAGGCATTGCCCTAAAGGCGGATGTAAAACGCTTTTAAGAAATAGTTAGCTGTATGCTGTATGTAGCAATTATGATTAGGATGGATGTTGCTTTTATAGTGGCAGTACTCTTAAGATTCCTAATGAATCTAGGACTGTAATACATACAGGTGGTGCGCTACTGTATATAATACCTATATGCTACTAGATTCCTTATGCTAGTATACAGTAGTACGCTAGATACTATAGCTCTTCTAATTGCAGGAGATATAAGCTTTATAGACAATAAAGAGACTAAGCGATCCTCTTAGGGGTATATTATATTCCTTTTTAGTAGAGCGATTTAGTAGAAAGCAGCCTGCTAGAATACAGTTATAACCTTAACTATAGAGGTAGAGCTGCTTAGCCTTAAGTATACTGTAAAGGAGATAATAGCTCTTAAGTGTCTTTTTTATAAAATAGCGCTTAAGCTTAGTAATGTATAGAAGATTCACTATAACAATTAGTAAATAATATACCTTATTATAGAGGAAGGGGAAAGAATCTTAATATGCCTTTAGTATGTTAATATCTAGAATATGTAGCTGTATAAAAGGTATGCTGTAGGTAGCTTTTAAGTAGTATATATGCCTATAGACTAAATGCCTGCTAATGGACTTACTAAGAACCTTTTTAGGGCGAAATTTAAACATTTCTATACACTACTGAACCTCTATAATGTATAAGGTATAATTATAAAGCATAGCAATAAGGAGGGGAAAAGCAATTGAATTGGGCTACGTTTAGATGCTACACTGAGTATAAAAAAAGAATTTAAAAATAGCCTGCAGCTAGTAAACAGAAATCCTGCCCTAGAGGGCCTAAAAAGAGTAAGTAGAAAAAGGCCTACAGGCTGCGCTACTTGAAGTAGTGGTTGAGATAACGACCTAGGGGAGCCATGAGGGCATTTCTGATGAGAGGGCTAATGGCGTTGAGCAGCCCGGCCTTATGGCTCTTGTATCTAGGGCTAGTGGCGGAGGCAGAGCCGTTAGCTCCACCTACTGTACTACCAGACCTAGATGCGATGGGCGCAGTGGGCGGTGGAGGCGTGAGCTTAGGCTTAGGCTTGGAGGTTAAAACCTCCTTGCCCTTGCCCTTACCCTCTGAGGCGGTGAGTTGCTCTTTAACTGCGCGGGCGATGAGCTCCTCTACCTCCCCGGCCTTATTAAGGACCGCCTGTACAGTTGTGCGGATGTTGGCGACGATCTGGGAATTAGTTAGTAATGTATGGAAATGAATATAGGAATAAGACACTTATAGTTTTCTTTGACTTTAAATTAGGTTTACCTGACTTAGGGGCCTTAATAGCCGCCTGAAGCTTAGCTGTAAAGGGCCTTACTGCTAGGGGTACTGGTATATAATGCTCTAAAGAGCGTCTGTTAAAGCACTGTAGGTAACGGCCACTGGTTGCTGCTAGGCAGTGCCTAGAGTCTGAGCTGTGGAGTGCAGCTTAGAGGTAGGGAAGGCACTAAACCTCCTACTTAACCTCCTTACTAACTCCTTATTTCTTAGGGGCTAAAAGCTTACCGTTAGTAATAACCAGTAAGCAGATATAGAAAGGCATATACTCTTCTTTAGGGTGGTGCGCTTCTTCTTAGCTAGAGGCTTAGCCTCCTTTTTAGGCTCTTCTTTTGCTTCTTCTTCCTCTTCTTCTTTAGCTATATAAGTATATTAGTTATAGGTTCTTAGATGCATACGTATATAGCATTTACTTACCCTTATGCTTGCCCTTAGCAGCTAGTGACTCTGTCTTCCCGGCTGGTTCCCCCTTAGAGGAACCACTAGTAGGAACTAGGCTACTATTGGCCTTAGGCGTGACTACTATAAAGGGGTCAAACCCAATGGGAGGAGTCTCTTAACGGGGGCGCGCGGGAGGAGGCGCGGGGTTAGCGGGGGCGGTGGTGGGGGCGGCGTTGGCCTCTGCGGCCACAGAGGCAACGAGCCCAGTAAGGCGAGCGCGCTTAGTGTAAGTCACTATACAAACATATCAGTACAGTTCTAGACGATTCCTATAAGCCTTTTATAGGCGTAAGAAGATAAATACTTATTAGGGGAGCTGTTAGAAGACATTTTGTTTATTTGTTCTCTATAAAAGTACATATTAGTACAATTCTTAGTGGTGTGCGTGCGTAGGGGGTGATTTAAAAGGGTTAGGTAGGTAGGCGTACTTCTTATAAATAGAGGCGTAAAGAGGAAAAGAATNNGGCTACAAAAAATCACTACAATACAGCAGGCCTAGGCAGGCCAGCCCTCTCGCCAGCCCTCTAGACAGCCCTCAGTAGACCTATAATATACCAAAAACAGAAAATAAAGCAAAATTTAACATTAACAATCGACTTTAGATAAAAGAAAAGAGCGTATAGTAAACAAACAATAGTGCGCTTTAATATGCTTATTTAATAACAATTTCCTTTATTATTTCTAAATAAAGCATATAGAATACATTATCTAACAATCTGTAAGGGGTTTCAGTTAACGGATTTGTAGTTAAGAACTGCTTTGAGGCAGTTAGGGGTGTGTTACGAAGTGGTCAACGCTTACCAAGCACACCGGACCGGTGTGGGCACGGGCTATTCTCATAACACACTTACCGAGCACCTATTTATACGCGCGTTACACATAGGAAACCTTCTTCTAGAATCAAGTCACTCTTTACACNAATCTCTCCCACCCATGGCTGTGTGCTCTAGCTCGTCACAGAAACCTACGCCACGTACCAGCATTTCTCGGCCGTAAGTAGACAGTCTCCAGCAAGGAGCACTGGACCAGGTTATGTCACCAACTTCCATTTCAATTTTATTTAGCTTCGTAATCCATCTACTTCCTTTCGTAAACGACGCATGACACAGACCCGTGCCCTTGTCATGTGTCGTCCCATCAAGGTTTGACGACAGGCATCCCCTTAAGAGCTTACGACTGTCCTGATCGGGCTATATTACCCGCCGCTAAAACACTTGAGCTGAAGTAGGCCTTTTAATACACTTCTAACATCTCTTGCCACACAACCGCGTTCCGGCCATCCGGTCTCCGATTTCCGCAATTCGCAGCAACTGAGGCAAGGCCCTTGGAGGTCCGTTAGCCAGGACTGGCTTCCGGCAGAGTCCCATACGCTGGCGCAGAACCTGCTTCCAGAGCAGAAAGGCCTCAAACCTTGTCTACTGAAGTGCCGCTGCAGATGTGTTCAATTCATTGATAATTCGTGTTGCTTTCCACTCGCTGGGAGCCTAGATTCCGGTATCATCCCGCCGTGAGACTAGAGACACGCGACACTGAACGTGGGCTATCTTGGTGATTTGAATTTGCCATAGCAATGCGCCTGACATTACTCACGTTCGTATTCGCTCCCCACAACGTTCGGTGAGGAAGGCGGTGTCTTATGCATTTAATTGCCTTCTTACTTAGTTTAATTCCTCCCAAGAACAATACGAGCAAGTAACGAAGCCGCACAAAGGGACCAAGTATATGAAATCAGAGGCCAAAATTGAGTTTGCTGGCTGTTTTCATTCCAAGCTACCTGGAAGAGTAGTTACATGGTGGTTATTGAAGAGCTGTCAAGGGTCCTCAATCTTTCGATCTAAGGGCTTTCTATTTACAAATTGTGACTACCTTCATTGAGCCTCTCGTTTGTGTTTCATGGGTTGCGTTGGCCGGTGGGCCTGGCCCTCGAACTCCCAACGGATGTCCTGGAACAAGCTTAAATCAGCTCCAGAGGGTTGGTCCTGTTGGCAGGCGGCGCAACTTGCAGAGCATCCCAATGCTCAGCGATACAGCTTCCCTCAAAGCGCCAGATATCAACCGCAACAGTGTAACGTCCCATGCCGGGTCCCTCGACTCTAACGTGGCTCCACCCCACGTTATCCGCAAAGCCGGTGTTTGTGATGGTGACGTTCCATTCGGCGATGCGAGGAGCAACCCACGCCAAGCTAGCATCGCGGTCGCCAGCTACGTTCGGGTTGTGGTTGATGGCGTCCAAGAGGATGTGCTCTCTGCCAGCGCGGAAGACGTCCTTCTCGATGTAAAACTTGCGGAGGAAGTTGGTGAAGATTATGGACTGCTCGGCAGAGGAGACAGGGTACCCAGGGTTGCAAGTGAAGGAGGGGAGAGTCGTAGAGCCAGCGGTGTTATTTTGAGCGAAGACCGCTGGGACTGAAAGAAGGTTCAGGGCAGCGAGTGCGGAGATCTTGAACTGCATGTTTGCAAGGGATTGGTGTGTACTTGAGTATTTACTCGGAAAACGAAGGTTATATGTAACAATACGATGATGTCTGAATGATGGAAGGTGTGTAACCAAAAGATTTCTGATGGCAGTAAGACAGAGTATTTATCTTCTAGCCCTCGAGTCTGTTTTCAGCGTCGATCGCAAATATCTATCTCCTGCGCTTCAACGTCAGTGTCTTGCCAGTATCCCCGTTCACGTGTTTGTAAGCATCAACCGTGAGTGATTAGGAAGCTTGGTAATCAACAGACCTTTGATTGCTGCTGTTATGCCATCTTAGAGTGAAGCATTTAGGTTTTGATTGTCTATACCCTGGACAGCCTAGGCAGCGTACTGATAACTCAGTCTAGCGGTGCTAACGAACGATTTAGCTCTAACATGCTGTAAATTATCCAATCTACCGTACCTTCCGTAACTTGGTTAGCATTGCTAAGCTGCCTGATCGAACAGGTGAGAGAAAGATGGTGGTAACACCAGAATTAACCTTCGAGAACCCCAGCCCCATTCGCTGTCCATAAGCCCCCTAAATGTTACCAGTGCCACGTCTCCCCTTGTTTAGAAAACAACACCCACCTACTGTATGTTCAGACTAGAACCCTTGCAACTATTGCCCTCCCTTGTTGCCCTCAGTTATCCAGAGTGGGTTAGGTCTTTTAGTCATACAACATCGTCTAGCTCTTTTCGCGGCCGGAGAAAACACCTATGACAGCACAGATAGGTTGAACATGGTTTTGTTCGATTTAGGTATGAACAGTGTACAACCACTCAGGTAGATGTTGCTTGCGAGTCCGGAGCGGCGCAGCGATCCGTACTGGCTGCGCGATGCATACTATGGTGAGCAGAGACAGATAGGTATGTACTCTATTTAAGGCCAGGGAGGAACCAACGCTAAAGGCTATTACCCACTTTGGCATCCACTCTTTCCCTAAAAGGCTGAATTCTTCAGTATCTGATTCGGCAAGCATCTCTGGGCGCCTGCAGGTGTGAATCCTACTTTGGATGTAGTCCTTAGCGTCAGGATATCGCGCGGAGGTGTTCCCATAGTGAATACAGGTAGATCATACTTGTTGATTGGTTGTGTTGCCTGCATATACAATGTTCAACCCTTTTACACTTCCGTCTTAAGTAACAAGATGACATAATCCTTCATAATCTTGCACTTGAATCGGAGTCGACTTACCTTGATCTGCTCTGATTCTAACGTATCTGTTTCACTGAATCGTGAACCCGTACAAGTCAGGAAAACCAATATCCATTGGAACTATCTGCGATACGGAAGAAGGCTGATAGACAGCACGTGAAGCATAACATCGGCCATCACTCAAAGCCAAATTTACCTTTATAAACAGCCTGATTTGGAATCTGAAGTGACTGTCCTAGAGGGCAAGGAGAAGAGTGTACAAGCCTGAGTATGCCTATGTCAGTAGTAATTGATTTCTCGGCTCAGACCCCAGGCGCAAGGAAAGAGCAGGAGTAGACATAACACTACCTACCCAAGCAAAGATATGTACAAGGCAGGAAATAACACAACGACCATGCATAAGTCCTTTCGGATCCTTTGAAATTACCCTCTTACAAACGGATGGTTACTTAACCACTTGAAGTAAGCCACCGCGCGCTTCATGTACTTGCTGACACGTAAATATACTAGAATTCATTTAAAGTTTTCTCCTCTCGGCGATGGACACAAATCATTTGGTACAATGGTTACCTCCTTAGCGTAGAAGAGCGTAACGGAGCTCGGAACGCTTCGTCGAATGCGCCCGGCTCCGGTCCCCCTTGTACGAACGTAAGGTTCTCTACCATACTTTCCTCACTTTGGCTTCATGCGTAAAGAGTTAAAAAGCCGACACATCCTACTCAAGGTTTCCCTTTGTTCCACCTGCCATTGGACATGACATCGAATAAAGCCATCTTCATTCTATATCAACAATCTCTACAGTCAATCTCACGAAAACCTACGCAATGGCCCCCCACGCTCTGCTCTTTAGGGCTAAGGCGCTGGTCTTCAGCCTAGTGCCTTTTGTTTGGTCTACATCGGTACATCCCTTTGGCTCAACACTTGTGGCCGATTTTGTTTTTCAAAACGGGTCCATCTATACTCTCGACGAACATTCGAGCCGAGTCAGCACTCTTGCCGTCAAAGACGGCATTATCATTTATGCCGGCAATGATACAGCCTCCAATGTTCTTATCGGTAGCTCCACCCAAGTTTTGGACTTGGGCGGTCGCATGGCAATGCCTGGCTTGGTCGATACCCACTTGCACGCCCTACAGGCTGGGCAAAACATGCTCAGATGCAACTTCAACTATCAGCGCCTGAACAAGCAGCAAATCCTCGATCATCTGCAAACCTGCCTCGACAGTGACCCGAACGCTGCACCAGATGCCTGGCTTGACGCCGTCAACCTCAACTATATGGCTGTCGCTGCTGGCGGGGAAAGTCTCAGTAGGCTGGACCTAGACCCTCTGAGTCCCACCCGCCCTATATCACTTCGGTCGAACGATTTCCATACCTTCGTCCTGAACACCCCTGCGCTTGCGGCTTCCAACATCACGAGCACGACGCCCTTTCCACCTGGTGGAGTCATCGAATACCTTCCCGGCACCCGAGAGCCGTCTGGAATCCTTCTGGACGGTGCCAATATTCTGATTGCCGGCCCGCCACGCCCAACCGACGAGGAAAATGCTGAAGCCGCCCGGGCCGCACTCCAAGTTCTCCGCGAAAATGGCATCACGACGTGGCAGGATGCTTTGGCAACCGAAGTGAACTGGGGGCCTTTCTACGAACCATGGCGGATCGTACATGAGTCAGGTGGCTTGAGCTCGCGTGGTTACTTTGATTACCGTATCCAGCCTCCGGCCACCCTCGAAGAAGTAGACGCGTTGGTTTCCGAGACCGTTGCAATCCTTGCATCTAGGAACGACAATTCCACCATCACTCGTGTGCCGACACTGAAGTGGCAGGCAATCAAGGCACTTGTGGATGGTGTACCCGTCTTTTCTGCAAGAACTGCCGCCCTCACAGAGCCATACTTGATTCCTGTTGCAAACGCGACCAACGGCACGCAAGTATGGGGCCCGGATCCCGGCCCGTTGCCCGAGCCGTACTGGAACGCCGAGATTCTCGCCAAAACGATTGAGGGCTTTTTCTTGAACGATGTGGATGCCCAGCTGCACGTCACTGGCGACCATGCTGTGCACATCAGCTTGGATGCAGCAGAGGCCTACCTCAGGGCCCACCCCAACAGACGCGAGATCCGCCTCGCCCTCGCTCACTGCACCCTGACGTTGGAGGAGGACTGGCCTCGTTTCGCCCAACTGGGTGTTGACGGCGTGTTCAGCCATCAATGGTCTCAGCCCTCTCCGATGTGGCTCCCGGACACCTTCAACAGCTTCGGCTCGGATCGTCTAGACAATGTCGACGCGTATGCTGAGATCCAGGACGCCGGACGCCCTGCAGTCTATGGAAGTGACTGGCCTGTAAGTCTTACACTCGAAGCCCTGGGTTGCTCATCTCTTTCTACGAAACTGACCACCCCTAGGTTGACCCTCTCGACGTCTGGCTTGCCTTGAAGGCAGGCGTCACCCGAAGTGGCGACCCCGAGAACATCAACTCACTCGCGTCTATCGGAGAAGCCTTTAGGGGTGCATTCCCAGGCCGTGGGATCTCCCGTGAAGCCGCACTCCGTGCTCACACGATCAATGGAGCCAGATTCCTGCGCGCCGATAGTCACTTGGGTTCCTTGGAGGTGGGCAAGTTGGCAGACATCATCGTCATCGAGAACAACTTCTTCGAGGTCCCCGACGAGACTTTGGGAAGGAACCGGGTGCTGTTCACCATGGTCGGTGGCGAAGTTGTCTATGTCGAGGACGGGGCTCAGCGCAGCTTTGCGGCTGGCATTACCCCCAAGTTCCCCAACAACGACACGATTGCTATCAAGATGGCGCGCAGAAACTTGGGTGGTGACTTGAAGCATCTGGGTGCTGCGGGACGCGCTGATGTCGCCAAGCTGAGAGAGAGAGGAGATTGTGGATTTGGCCATGCCCACTGAGCCCGAACTAATTGATCACCACTTCGCATGTATGGTCCCCACACTACTGTCCCACATGGTATGTCTTTTGGACCAGAGATTAGTCCAACCCTTCGTGAAATCGGCCATAGCCCTGATGGAAACAAAGAGGACACACATGGATGTGGAGCATGCTATGTAGCTCTTAAACCGACCATTTTGACTTCACACAACCCAAGTTTTGTCTCACCAACGTTTAATAACAGCAATATATAGAATTCATTTTGACACTCTCTGTATGGACCAAGATGGCTAGCGTACAATGCATGGGCTGCTTCGATTGTTCTGTTGTTTCGATAACGTTCTCAAGCTACATTGTTAGCCCCGCTTCTCTATTCGGTATCGACATTTCACAGGAGAGAACGCCGAGTCATAAGTCCTAAGGGCTTGTAAGTGTAGTGTACATCTGGCATGCAGCGGCTCCTTATATAGGGACCAAAAAGCTTAGGTATCAATGACTTTGACGTAAATTCATTTTCTTCTTGTGTTCATGGGTACAGCTATGGAGGGTCACATGAAGGGTGTGGGGAGGACGTTACCCCAGCCCGAGAACTACTTATTTGGATTTCACAATAAGGGCTAGAGGGAGTAAGTTTGAACGAACGTAACTATCAGAATAGCACGTCGGGATATAGCTCTAGTCAGTAGTGTAGCGGTCTGTAGCTGACGGCCACAGCCCGGCCCTCCTTCACCCGTCTAATACTCTTCCTCCGGCCTCAGCTAGGTCTGAAATTCTTCTGTTCTAGGCATCATCAAGTCAATCAGTCCATACAGTTATTCGTCGAAAAGTATGTCATATACTGTATTTACCCTGTGAAACCAACAGTAACAACTAAGTAACTAATACCTACCTAGTGCCACACCGATCTCGTTGCTCCATGTAGAGCAGCCTGACAATACCATCCATGCAGAACCCCCAATCTGGAAGGCTTCAAGCACCCAGACGGTCGCAGCACCTTCTGACTGATAGACCACGCAGCCACAGAGTCAGTCGGAATTAGCGACACGGGACATGGCGTGAAACTTGAACTGGCACATGGTGGACCCTAGAGGACCAGTCATGGATACTCGGAATCGTGACCAAGATTGAGGAATGGACTGGTGTTGTCCTCTCACGAGTTAACGGCTGTCCACGCCGGTTAAACGTCTACCTTGGTCTAACCTGGCGGATGCATGGATAGTCACAGCTCTCCGGCCAGGAACACCTAACCCTGGATGTGGAGTTGGTATAGCTTGTTGAACACTGGATGCTCTGTGTCCTTGCTATCTAACGTGTAATCACTCCTTAGCCACGGTCCTTCAGGTGGTGGCCATGGGTCCCAATCGTTTCGACCGATGACGCGTTTAACTGCCCCTAATTTTGAGGAAATAGATCAGCAAACGTGATCCTGTGAAATTTCGCTGAAATGCTTGCAAGACACCGCCGGCTGTGACAGTTTTACGCACCGTATAAGATCATGCCTCCTGTTGCGGTTGAGAAAAGCTTAGCAAAGAAGTCAGCTTCCACCTTGACTTTATTTATGGCAATAGCCGTCGCCGAGTGGTCAGATCACTCACAGAAGCGAGCATGGCAGAGTAGTCGTCGGCCTGGGGCCATGACCTTATGTGTCGTACGGACGCAAGTCGGAGAAACAGCGTCGACAGATTGATAAAGGTCATGGTCGGCACAATTGCATAAAATGTTTCGTAAGTAACGAAGTTCCAAAACCCGATGTTCGTGTTATGCGTGTCCTCATGGATGTACGCACGCTTACTTGGCGTTGTTGGTGATGTCGTTCGTGTCATCATCCTAAAACATGCCCTTCTCGTCGGCGACACAGCTGGAACGGCTGAATACATTGAACTAGTAGCGACGTAAGAAACCATCCATACAGACCTCAGTGGCAAGACTCTCGATGAGTATGTATGTGTGTGCGGTAATTGACTGACAATTGACGGCGATTGGCCTGCTTCGACCGCGGGATAGGATAATACCCAATTGTTTCCAGGCGTCTTTAACAACTCTTCGCGGCAATTATTTTTTAAATGCCAGCTTGCTTTCTCATGACTTAGTTAGCTGCATATTGTGTGTACTAATTGAGGAGCTGTTACACATTGGGTTGCTTTGAGTTTTATCATATACTTCAAGGTTGAACCGCATCCAGTCCTCAGCTGCGACGTCTTGAACAACCAGTGTCACTGGCGCTCTAGCAAAGCTTAGTACAAGGTTAAGGTAGGTCAGCGTGGTGCAGCATTTAATACAGAGCCCGAAACTGACTTTTCAAATGGGGTGGGTGTTTAACGTTCAACCAGGAGGTTTTCGGGCTTCAGCATTCTGTCCGAAGTGTACCAGGCGTAGCTCGACCCCAGTACCGGTATGTAGTATGCGGGAGAAAATCAAATACCATACAAGTATAAACGGTTGAGGGATGTCACCTGCCACAGCCAGATACCGATGTATTATTTGACAGGGAGACTGCGGTCCAGAAAACACCGGGCTTTATTCCAGATCAATGCATCCATTGTTGGAGTAATGGGTTGGAGCTTTGACTGTTTGCAATATCATAACGAAAAACCATTTTTGCTAGTGTATCTTGCTAACGAACTTTGATTTATCAAAACAAGGTTGTCTCACTGGCACTGCGACTCTAATGCTTCATACTCGTCTGAAGTAGGAGCGGACTGCGGACAACATTCCGTATACGAGAACAAGCTAGCGTGTCATATCAATAGTGCTCAAATTGAACAACGTCATTCCTTTTCTGTTATACTCTTGCAACGTAGATGATTACAATGGTCCACAAAGGGATAGGGTGATTAAGCAAAGAGAAGGCCACCACACAGACACAGCTAGAGGTACTGTCTAGAGAAAGCTAAAATTTACCCTCCTTGCTTTAGAGGAAAGTAATTACCTGATCCCATAGAGTGCTTTGCTGATGTCCAGAAAGTCCGTGTTCTAGCCTTGATGTACTAATATATGTCATATGGGTTATGGTTTATGTCGTGCTTGCTTGACTGTCCATGACAGCACAAGATATGTTCAGACCCAAGTTACGAACTTACATACAACTATTCTTTCCAGTCTTCATCTTACTATGTGTTTTCGTCTTCGGTCTTTGGGACTTTTCTGTATAACCCAACCTCTCACGACATCATCAGCAGTACCGAAAGTCGGGAGCCACGAAACATGGGGCGTACCTATACTGATAGTCTTCGCTGTTGTTGTAAGAGTTTCCGTACGACGATACAACTTCTGCCGAAGATGTGCGTTGTATTGCGGCATACCGCTGAAACAAGGAAAGGGCCCGTCTGAAGCATCCAGACTCATATTTCGTGAGCTCCCGACTCTCTATGCCATTTCTACGGAAGAGGCAGATACTTGAATTTCATAGAGCCGAAGAGACTGAAAAGAGTCGGCGCTGGCATATAGTGTTCATTCAATTTGTAAGTTATTTGCTCTCAAATGGAGCGCACCTTCCTCCTCGAGCTCGCGACCAGTCTTCAATATCGAAGGTGAGCAAGTAGTTCCCACGTCCTTCTTTCCTTTCTTCTTCTGTTCTCCGTTTCCACTTCAGTCTTCCACTTTTCAGCCTCGCGGCTCTCATAAATGTTTCCGTCTATCTCTGCTCCTTTTTCCAAATACCAATTCAGACTTTTTTCCTGTCAACCTGACAGTCTTCAGTTTCTCAACTTTCCCCCCAGCACAACATTCTCAAATCGTCGAATCATATACATCTAATTCTGCCCTGGGGCAGTTGAACTGTTCTAAAATCAGATCAACTACGTCGGCGTGATCTCACAAGTGGACGTCACTATGTTCTATAGCCACGAGAGTCTGTTACCCAATCTTCGCGCCTTCCAAGTTCATCTCTGACCTCCCACAGTTCTCACAAACCACCAGTTTGGTGTCGCGACCATTTGGTGAGCAAGCCATGAATCTTTTCGCGCGCTAAGAAGTCACTCATCCTTCTCGCCCAGGGTCATCGCAACGATCGGTCCTCGCGGTGGTACACGCAAAGTCACTCGGAAGGCTATCGAAGAGGTCGACATCAGGAAGGCCTGCGAAAGAATAATTGAGCCTAGTGCGCCTATATCACTACGTCTTCAGAGTAACCTCCTTTATGGTGTTTCTCGCGTGTATTCATCGCAATGCAACTATGTCCTTGCCGACACGGAAAAAGTTCAGACAACCATGAGGACTTTTTGGAGACTTGTCTCTAACAATGAGATCGATCCAAAATCGGGCAAGATCAGGTATGTACCCGGTCCCACCTTTAAGATTTGGCGTGCCTGATGACCTTCGTAGACGTGAGCAAATCACGCTGGGTGACGATCCCAGTTTCGTCCCCTCGGGTACTCTGCCATACTTCACAATCGACGACGAAGGCACTCCGTGCTTTATGCCAGGAAGTCAGAAATCTACAGGTTCCTGCAGGAAATCTCAATCGCAGTTGAGCCCGTTCCCAGATCTCATCGAGGTCCTTCCTGGTGGTGGCAACTCAGTGATCAATCTGAACGTTTCCCAGTCTCCTGACGTAGGCGATTACCGAATTCCTTCTCCTTTTCGACCTTCCTCATCCGCAAAAAAGACGTTCCTTCCTCGGACAGAAGAGTTTTTTGACATCGATATGGACCTGAACCCTTTCGGGACCATGAACGACTTCGACGACTTCGGCGGTGTGGAGCTGGCCATCGACGAGAACGGAGCCGTCATCATCGACGAGGATGAGTTCCAGTTGCCCAACCTCGGAGAGTTCGATTTCGTTGAGCCCGGAATTTCTCAGCAGAAGCAAGAGCAGAGCGAACAACACAACCTCTGCGACACCGGCGGTGATGTTCCTATGTTTGGCAGTGATCCTTTGCCTCTCTTGGAAAACCCTGCCTCTTCGTCCCCTGCATCGAAAGAACATGTCGAGGGTGGAGAAGCTCACGCTTCAGCCAAACGACGACGTCGTGCCCTCAAATGCGACAATGACGCTACACTTATCTCTCGCTCCGTTCTCAGGCTGTGGCAGGATCAATACGTCAGCAATGCGGAAAAAGCCAACAGGAAGCGCAAGCCTACTACAAAATCGCAGGCACGACTTACGGCGTACGGGCTTATATTTGGACGAGGAATTGGAGACGCAGGTAACACCAGAGGCATATCCGAAGTGAAGTACCCCCTTGCCGAGTTATACGCCGGGCACGGCTTATACAACCGCACTTTTGGTCCGTTCAGCAACGAGGAACAAAATGAGCACACACCGAGTCCAAAGGGACGACGCCGTCGAGCAACCGAGGCATTCGGAGAGAATAGTGGCGAGCAAGAGCGAAACGTGCGATACAAAGTGGACGAGAAGCCACAAGAGAGTCGTTTGATGGGACACGTGCCTGGTGATAATTTTGTACTTGGCGATGAGTCCATGCCAGAGATGGGAATGGAGGCTGTCCAGCCTATGGACGAGCACCTCTCTTCAGCCTTGATGCCTTGGAATCGTACTCCGTCAGTAGGCAGAGGATCATCGGTTGCTGGTCACAGCGCGCAGCGTCACGAGCAAGGAGGTCGTCACAAGTCTGTTAGCATCCGCGGCAGCAGCATTCCCCCCTTCGAACCACTGCACGACGTGCTGGGAAGCGACCTGGACAATTTGTCTGACATGCATCGATCCCAAGATCCACGATCCGAGGGCCCCAGGTTCGTCATCGATGCTCAGGATGAAAACCAGGAGGACTCTCAGTGGATGCGGTCCACCCTCGACACTGCGAGCGGGGAATTCCTCCTGTGGACGGAAGAAGAAGCGAAGAAAGTCGGGGAGGTCAAGCATGGGGACCAGAACGAGAAGCGCCGATGGGTTGACTTTGATAATCTTGTCAAGCCAGCCCAGCAGAGTCATGCCGTCGCAGCTCAGGCCTTCTACCACGTTCTCTCACTCGCGACGAAGAACGTCATCTCGGTTGAGCAGCAAGTCGATGACCTGCAACCCTTCGGGCCGATCCGGATTGGCGTCGACGTGGCGGCCCATCTGAACAACATGGAGTAGCATGCATGATCTCGATTTCTCAATGCGTTGTTTGACGGATCGTGACACACGGGAGTCGTTCTGCCGTCAGGTTTTTAGGATCGTTTTGGCTTCTGGTTTCTGCGTCTGATGTTGACGTTCCAGACGCTTTTGTTTTTGTTTTATTTGCTTTCTTTCTCACGGGGGAGTCATGCACACGTTGTTCTGGACTTGGGGTGGAGGAGCGAGTTTTCTTTCCCACGGCAAACCTTGGACGTTGGACGATCTGCGGCGTCTGTATGGGCGGTTGATCTCACACACGAATTTGCTATTTCCCTTGAAAAGGGATGACATAGAGAGAAATTGCTAGGCCGACATACACATTAGCTAGATTCACAAATGCACTTGATTTACGAAAGACAGGATTGCCGTCAAGAGTCATCTCTTCATTACTTCGTACACCTAATTGAATAACAGGAAGACTGCCCAACATCTACTCGTAAACCTCGTCTTCTGCATCGACACCCTCCCGATCCTCAAACTTCATGTATTGAACTTCGGGATCGTCTGCCGCAGCGCCCATAACCTTGACCCAAGCGTCTCGGACTGGCCCGAGGGCCGAGTCGCTAAATGCAAGATCCAGAGGGAGACTGGGCAGAACAAGTGACTCGTCCGAGGCGGTGAGGGCAGCAGCGTGAGCCTGTTGGTAGGCAACCTTATAGATGGCTTGCGGCTGCTTATCGCCATCACTAAGGGCGGCCAAAAGTGACGATAAAGCCTTTTCCAATGCTTCAGCAGAGACCGGCGTCTTTGGTGTGACAAAGTATAGGACACCTGAAACGATGACGGAGTCAGCTGTGTGTCTGAACAAGATCATACTCGAGCCAAACGTAAAAACCAAGGTTGTACATCAGGAAAATAAGTTTTCGTCGAAGCAAAAGCTCAGGCAATGTAGATAAGTTTTAGGAAATTCATCATGTACAGTGGGTTCAGAATCGAAGAGACATGAAGGGACTTACTCTGACCAGAGGGGCATTCTCCCGCCTCGCTCGAGTGAGCAAATACGTAAATTGGGTGCGGCGAGGCAACCTCTTTGATAGAGCCGGCGGGGAATGCAATGACGGCCACAGCGGGCGTTGGTGCCCCTTCAACAACCGCTTGGAATAGAAACGACAGAGGCGAGTTGACTACGGCAGTCAACCTGCTGACGCGCTGGCCTTCTGGGGCAATATTTTCAGCGCCGCTGACTAACGTACGGGATTTCACCGTTACGCCGTTGGTCAAATCGACCTCAAAGCGTGCGCCGTCTTCTTGTGCCTCACACGGGCGTGTGGCTTTCACCCCAGTACCCAGCATGTAGACGGCGCCGCCAACAGCGCATGCGCGGCAACCGACTTGGGCTATTTCCGACAGACCGCCCCATTTGGGGTAAACGGCCGCGAAACCCGGGCCGAAGGCACCCATGGACGACAGGTGTCTATGGATAGACGCCAGACCGTCCTTCGTAGATATCGTGCCGTCCAGGCTCAGGGTCAAAGTGATGATGTACATCTGCAGCGCAGCGTCGAGCTTGAATTCGGATACGAGGAACTCCGACAGGGGCCTTTCGGCGTATGGAGTCCACGTAGGCCGCTGTTCATCTGAGGTGTAATCAAAGACGAACTTGAGAAACTTCATCAGAGAGCGCTTCGCCCTTGCGGGGATGGCAGTCGTGGAGAAGACGGCCTCGCGAGTGGAGGGAATGGGAGTGATGCCTCCACTGACATCTGACGAGTCGT
The DNA here is from genome assembly GCA_001937105.1 of Colletotrichum chlorophyti. Classification (NCBI taxonomy): domain Eukaryota; kingdom Fungi; phylum Ascomycota; class Sordariomycetes; order Glomerellales; family Glomerellaceae; genus Colletotrichum; species Colletotrichum chlorophyti. Next base: position 1,298,769 of record MPGH01000017.1, read on the forward strand.
TGGGCGGAGGGGTGTAGATGAAGAAGGACCCGACGGCGAGGAACTCGATTTGCCGGTAAGCGCGCGAGGACACAAGCTGTTTGACGAGCTCGGAGCGGGTGTGAATGATTTGGGGCGCGAGGGCAAGGGAATATGACCTCGAAAAGGAGAGCGAAGACTCGGACTCCGGAGCCTGGTCAGGCTTGGTCACGGTCGCCGACGAGAAGACGCGCGACAAACAGCCGGCGTCATCGTCGGCAGCGGCATGTGCGGCAGCCCACTCTTCAATCTCCTGCAAGCTGAAGGCCGCCTCGGGACCGCCGTAGTACTCGTTGGGATCAAGGTGCAGAATTTGTTTTCCCGACCGCGAGAGGGCTCTTTTCAAGATCAGACAAGACTGCATCAGTCAGATCGAGGGGTTTTCGTTTGGGATTCCAGGCGACGATGCGCCGGATAGAACGAAGGGTGCAAAAAAGGAAGCAAAAGAGCTTACAAGGCTAGCAGCGACTGCTGCAGGCCAGTTCCGTGGAGTACGACATCCCACGTCTGCTCGGCCAGCGACTCCATGGTGAGAAGGAATATGGGAATCGGGGGGAAGGAAGATCGAAAGAAGAAATTTGCGAAGGAGATGAGGTTGAAAAAGAGAAACGAAAATTGACGATGGAGACACCGGTGGGGAAAGAACACTTGGAGACTGACTAGTGCTAATAATGAGACGTACCGTGCTTTTACACTGTCCCCGCCTCACCTAAAATCTCGACGCAGGGACGCGTTAATTTTTTCTTTCCTCTTTCTTAATCATCCGCCCGGTAACCAAGCTGCGAACCGCAACTCCTTGGGAGCGCAGCTCATGAGGGCCTTTCACTAGGCTTCCTCGGCGCCGGGCGGTAGACCGAATCTCGTTCCCTAGTATCTACTGCCTTGGAATAAAGTCTGAAAAGGTAGCTCGAATTGTGGAATACATATCTTCACCGCTCGACGCGCGCGTACCACTCCACTAGGTGTCTGTATTATCAGTAGGCCGACAGGACCGGACTCATGCAAGATGTGCGACTTTGTTTTTTTTTTTTGTCCATATGGCTAGGTCAAGTTTAGGCATGCGAATAGCATAGGTTGCCGTCTGTCCTGGCCGAAGACTCCTAAGTCTTAAGTGAAGTCCCTTGCCATTCTCCGCATCAACCGCAAGCCACCCTCAGTGGGCCTTGCAACCATCTCAGCCGATTCTTGAACGTCCCTGAAGACGTGGTATGGTGTACAACAATGAAGTAAAGCAAATCCATTCTGCCGAGTAGCCATCCATGCTAATCCCATAAAGCCTTTAAAATCGCACCTCACCAGACTTTAGGAAAGGTTGTTACTTCTTGTTCTTTGAGACTGCCCCCTTGCCCTTGCCCTTGCCGGCGTTCATAGAAGACTTGCCGACGTTTTTGGCCTTCTCGATGTCCTTCTCGTCGTCGACCTTCATGGTGTTACCGCTAGTCTGGGAGCTCGCAGAGTCTTTGAAGTCGTCGACACCTACGGAGCTGTCCATAGCCATGGAATTGGTACCCCTCGCCTCGGTGGCCGGCTCAGAAACGTTCTCAATAACACACACAGTATCAATGGTCATGGCGACGTGCTTGCACGGGCGGCATCCGAGACTCCGGCCCTCCTCGGCGTTGCAGCAGCTCAGGATACGGACGAGGTCAGGGTTATTCTTGAACTCGTCTGCCGCGATCTCCAGCGGGTCGAACCAGACGCGGCCCTCCTTCTCACACTCCATCAACCAGTGACCTATTCCAAAGGATCATAAACATGATAAGCATTTTTTCGATGAATGACCGATTCAACGCCCTCATTCGCGTCAGTGGGAAAAGAAAATGGCAGCGTGACAAACCGTCATGGAACTTGCACGACTTGGCTGTGTTCTCCTTCTCCTCGTACGCCTTCTCGCAGAGCTTGCAAATGCGGATGGTGCGCTTCACCGTCTTGGTTGTCTGGTTCAGATCCTGAGAAACTTCTGACGAGGCGCGGGTCGTGGCGCGGTTGCTACGGCGCATGGGAGCGTCCTGGGCCTGCTTCTTCTCGTCCAGATAATCGAGAGCGGCGACGACGTAGGCGCGGGTGGCCGCGTGGCCGCATACAGCGACAAGGACCTGGACCAGCTCCTCTTTGGAGGCTTCGGCGAAGCGGGGGTCGATTGTCATGATGTGACGATGTTGATGTTTCGACGCTTGATGAGGTTGCTGTGCTGTTTAAATTACTGTTTACCACCTGCCTTTGTTCTCCGAGAGCAAGACAACGTGCAGATTCAAGGCTGGAGTTGATTCACCTGAAAGAAGTTAATCGGGGTTGGTGAGTGTATGTAGGTACACAGCTGCCTTCACGTTGCTGCCGCACGAGTTGCGGCCGGTGAGGGCACGCCACCCAAGCTCACGGGAGGAAGCTGTTTGTAATCAAATGTTTTTAGTGCACATTCCCAAAACCGGGAAACAAGCGTTTCGCTAAACCGTTTCTTAATTTTTATTCCTTTGCCGGGTATCATCATCTTCATTCCATAGCCTTCTGAACCTGCTCCCATCTCCGCTCCGCAACGCTTACAAACTCACGTATGAGCTGCGGCTGGAGCACCGTGCCGCCGTGCTTGGATATCGAAAGAACCTTGGTCTCTCCTTCGGTGCGGTCCACCACTGCCGTGATCTCCTCGTCGCAGAGACTCTCCTCCAACCGATCCGGGTCTACCAGTGTCCAGAATTTTCCCGACGCCTCCTTTCCTGTGAAGACGCCCGCCGTGCAAGCGACGGGGAAGCCATGTAGCGTGAGGGGCCTGGGGTTGTCCCGGGAGCAGATGACCATCTCACGGTCCGGATCCCATCGGGCGACGGGAATTGTGGTATCGCGAAGGGCGGCGAGGACGGCGGCCCAAGCTGCGTCGAAGGGGTTGCCGTCAAAAGAAATGAAGAAAATATCGATATAGAGAACCCAATAAGCAATAACCACCTTCTCGCCCTCAGTGTTGACGTCATCGTCATCCTCCTCCATCTTGTCATCTTCGGCTTCGTCCTCCGCTTCTGCGGTCTCAGCGGGACGCGTGTACCATATCCTGAGGTTCTCGGGGTCCACCAGCTTGGAAGAATGCAGCAGCGAGTACACTCTTGTGCTGAGCGTCTGCGCCAGTGTCGTGGGAGGCACACCGGGAAGAAACTGCGGTGCGCATCCAGTGGCGAGCTCTATGTTGGGAACAAGAAGATCGTAGTCTTTCAGCTCGGAGCTGGTCCTGTTCTCGGCGTGGTTCGCCGATGTGGGGAAGTTGGGAATGTCGCAAGCCAGGACGGTTTCGGCGCGAATGCCGCAGATGACGGTTGTGTCGCCTGTGCGGACAACGGCGCTGCCGTTGGCATGGGTAAGACTGGAAGTGTTGATGTTGGGGATACGAGCTTCGTCGGGGGCACGACCGTTGCTTCTTGCGGCATTGGCGGGAGCGGGAGGCTGAAGGTTTGCAAGGAGGAAAGGGTGAGGGGACAGCTTCGCGAATGTGTCGCGGGGAATGCCCTTGGAAGTGGCCATAATGTGAGACTCGTTTGGCCCGATATAAGATGTTACTTATCCCTCAATTGGTCGTGATTTCCGCGCTGAGCCACGAGCTTCTCTAGAGAGAGGTCACTTCGCGACGTGGGATGTGATAACAGCTGGAAATTTTGGGTGGAGTCGGAGGTCGGCGTTGCTTCCTCCGGTGGAGTTAAATTCCGGGAGTTTGGTCTCCATACCCGCCGATCCACGCCCTGAATGCGTGACGTACCTCGCCTTGTCGTAACTTCATTTGTCCTTGACATTAATGAAGACTGAGGTGAGTAACAGTAGTAGAAAAACTCGAAAAATCTCAACAAGTTGCAATGTTATCAATGAGAATAACCCTGGCCAACGTTGCTTTCAAGATGGAATGGCTATTCACTATTTAAGCCCCGCCCGATTCTCCCTTATAACGCTGACCCTCATCAACGCCAGATCCAGGTGCCGGGCAATACGGTATCATTCGAGTCTCGCCGGCTCGTAGTAGCACTGCTCCTAGCCGCTCAGACTGTTGCAGATGTATATCGTGCCCCCAGCCGAATCAAGAGAAAATCAATGCTGTTCGTCCCTCCATGCTCGCTGTTTCAAACCGCGTCTATACCTGAACGCCGCCAATGCATAGAACTCGTATCCGTTGCCCTTACCCAACTATTCCTGAATGGCAGGTACACGGTCTCAAGCTACTGCGTGTTCGGCTTTCTAAGCGGAGCAGTGACTGAGAACGAGACTATACTATATTCTTTCTCCTTGTTATTCTCCTTGTCCGGATTCTTCTCCTCTGTGTCCGTCTTTTCATTTTCGGCCTTTTTCTTCTCGTCGTTCTCGCCGCTCTTCTTAATCTCCTTAACGACGTTGCCGTTGCCATCAAGCTCCACAACGACGTCGCGGGTGTCAAGGCTGCCGTCTTCAGTGTACATCCACATCTCCTTGAGCTCGCCGCGAAGAAGGCCGGTCAGCCAGAGCGATCCAAGAACACCGGGAACGAGGTACAACAGGGCAGGCTGCCCGTGCTTGAAGATGGTCAACATAGAGAGAGTGACCAGCATACCGAGCGTGTAGCCAACAAGCGAGGCGTGGAAGTATGTTTTGGGGAAGGTCGACCCACGAACGGTTGGCGGCTTAGTATCATCTACGCCTTTGACAAGGCCCAGCCAGGATGTCGACCAGAACCAATCTCCCCAGCAGCCGGCAATGTCGAGATAAGTCGCTTTCTGAGCCACATGTTGGGTCTCGCTGGTGGTGACTACTTCTCCCGAGCCGGCGTCTTGCTTGTCCGCCGTCAGATCTGTCGGGATGTACTTGATCTGTCGTTGGTAGTGGAGCCACATGTCAAAGCGGAGGGCGAGGCACATAACAATACCGGGGACGACAATGTCTCCCAGGCCCAGAATACTAGACTTGGCTGCAGATTGGAACTGAAGTTTGATCGGTACGTCGAGCTTAGTGGCGACAGTGATCATGTAGGGGCTACGAAGGGATTAATAGACATCCGTGCATGGGAATAATGCTACTTACGTGTAAAAGACCATGACAATGTCATAGACAAAAAGTCCCATCAGCACCAAGCTGCCAGTGGCAAAGGTCGTCGGCGACATAATGAGAAAAGACCCATAACAAAACCCGTAGCCCATCAGGTTGGAAAGGAAAGGCGAGCCCGAGATGTAGTACGTCGCAACGGTGACTACAGCCAGGTTAAGGCCAAGTATGTGGTGGACAGAAATGTTGAACTTCTCCCGGAAGAGCGCACGTACGCTGGCCTTGACAGAGAGCTCGTCCGTCAGGAAGTGACGTAAGTCCCAGAGGCGGCGGTTCGCTTTCGTGGAATTAAACGGCAGGATGTTACGTAGACCGAACGGCAGCGGGTTACTTTTCTGAAGAAACTGCGCGTTGTTCGGGTCCACCTCTCCGCCATCAAGCTTGACAAAGGACTCGTCCTCGTCGTCAACATGATACAGAACTTGGCCGTGGCGAAAGTAGTTCGGAAAGACGAAACTTGTGGACACCCGAAGCGAATGCGCAATCAAAGTCGTCAGACTTGCGACGCCCATGACGGACATGTACACCCTGAGAATCTTGTTGAGGATGGCTGGGTCCTGAAGCCACTGGATGAGGTAGTAGAGGCCGATCAACATTGCACCGGCCAACAGAGGGAAGACGATGGCGTCCGAGGGCAAGAGTCCCTCGATGACGGGCTCGTCTTCTTTTCGCTGCGGTTTTCCATCCTTGCGTTTAGCAGGGGCGGCAGAGGGAGGCCGGCGGAGGGCCCCGTGGGCGCCGATGTAGATTATGGCCAGCGCGCTGAGGATGAGCTTGGCCTCCATGGTGAGAAAGCTGGCGTACTGGACGAAACCCCATTCCACGGCCGCTGCTGTGGCATTACCGGTGAGGTTGGCGGCTGTGAAATTCTGTGTTACTTCGTCGAATGGCGGAGTGCCGGAGTTGGGGACCGGTGGTGAAGCCATGGTTGCGAGATATTGGAATTATGAGACGTTGATGAAGTTGTCAAGGGGTGATGAAAATGGGGCGAGGTCTGAATCGACGCCGGCGAAGTAGCACCAGGCAAGTCAAAGATTTGTATAAATTCAGTCGATTAATTCCAAATGCAACGAATACCCTCTTCTTGTCGTTAGCGAAATGATAAAGGTGAAAAAGGCCACCTGTTAGTCTTCAACTGCGTGCTCCAAGGGTTGCTGAAAGACGACAGCGTGTTACCAGCGAGACTAGGCTGGAAGTCGAAAAAACGCCAGAAAGGGAAGCAGCCGCTGACAGGCCGTTTGGAGAATGCCTTTCCTTACCTAGTCCAGGTTTCAAGGTCCCCGAAGCAATGACCGCCGGACCTCCTCAGGGAAGTTGGAAAGATGAGTGGTTCTTTGTGTCGAAATAACGGACCTTCCGCTTGGACCCAAGATGCTTCTTTAATCCGTGCGGCATGCGCCCTGCAGCTAAAGTAAGGCACGGTAAGAGAGGATATTTTATCTCGAGGGCAAAACGAGTAGCGACGATGAAGGACGTAGCAGGAACAGCTGGGTACAATGCCTTACACAGCATGGTGGGAAGCGCACTCCACAGCGCCTTGCAGCTTAAAGCTGTTGCCAGATCCTGCTACATCAACCGGCCCGGCCAATGGCGCATCGATCTATGCTCGGGTGGCTGAAGCTCCCCCCTGCTCTGGGCGCTGTAATAGCGCTCCCCAGTTCAACTCCTGCGCGCGCAATGCGTCGCGAATCGCAGCCTCATCCAAAATATTCTGAGCCCCTCCACCCATCCCACTAACTACACCACCACGACGACGTATTCTCCCAACTAAACAAACTCAGACAACGCCAACTCCAACCGCCAAAATGACGACTAACGTCTCCCTCGAAACCTCACTGGTACGGTCTTTCCGCTTAAACCCCAGCGTCTCAACACCCTTGATTCACCACCGTACCGCAGCGCAAACCACAAGCCAACTAACCTCATGTCCAGGGCACAATAATCGTGGAACTCTATACCGCCCACGCTCCCAAAACCTGCACAAACTTTGCCACACTCGCCAAGCGCGGCTACTACAACTCGACAATCATCCACCGCATCATCCCAAACTTCATGGTCCAGGCTGGCGATCCCACGGGCACCGGCCGCGGCGGCACCTCCATTTACGGCGAGAAGTTCCCCGACGAGATCCACCCGGGCCTCAAGCACACTGGCGCCGGCGTCCTCAGCATGGCCAACGCCGGCCCCGATACCAACGGCTCGCAGTTCTTCATCACCCTCGCCCCAACTCCCTGGCTCGACGGCAAGCACACCATCTTCGGACGTGTCAAGAGCGGTTTGAGTGTCGTCAAACGGATGGGACTGGTCAAAACTGGTCCCGAGGACCGGCCGCTTGAGGAGGTCAAGATCATACGGGCCTCTGTTGTCGAGGAGGGCGGTGATGATATTTAGCTGGCCAGCAGTCGGGAAGCATCTGTTGGCATGGCGCGGAGTCTGGCGTTAGGAATCTACATTGGTGATGCGCTGGGTAAAGCATATTCAAATCGCACATGGTATTGGCTTCTCTGCCGCGCAGGTTACACAAAATCAAGGGGGGAATCGATGTCATTGGGTCAATGCCTATAAATAAAATCCGCAGTCTCTCTGGAACGCCGCTATCCGCCTCGCCGGGTAATGCAGAAGAGTGTGTGTGGGGGGAAAACCTCCCCCTTTCCATAGAAACCCTCCTAACTGACTCCCCGATCCATGCAATGTAATGAGTCTCGTGTATCGAATTCGTTTTTGCTGTACGGCGATTTTCAAGAATACAGAATGGTAATGTGCGATCTGGGATCCGACTCAACGTAGCCCATCTTTTTGCTGTGGCGTTTCCAGACCTCAGCTAGAACTGAATATGTTTGCTCATGTCTGACCTGCAGCTGGATACAAGTCGTGAGCAGTCATGAAAAGAATAGATAATGGATAATGGACAAAGAACAAAGGAACAGTGGTCGAGGCAGCGGGGTCAGGAGCAGCGCCTCTTGGTGATCTGCTCCTCGCTCTGGTCGAAGGATCTCCTTCATACTTGATACTGTCTCTGTAGCTGTCCCTGCTGTTGTCCCTTAACAGTAGGTCCGCCTCTCGGCGCGAATCTGCCTAGGATAGTCCGGTGACCAGGAGCCAGGGGACCAGAGGGCAACAGAGAAGTCGGCTTTGGACAAGCTGTGGTTGAGCCTAGTTGACGTTTAGGCTTGCTGACAGGTTTTCGCCGCTTAGAGACCGGTAAACTTGATTCTAACCGAGTCGGGGCGGTGCTGATTCGGCTCGCTGGGCCGCCAGACTCCTAATTTGGCGGGGATGACAGCGTGCCAGACGACTCGGACTCCGCATCTTCATTTCTACCGCTGCCGTTCTTCAGCGGCGAGGACATGGGCGGCTTTGCGGCGCCCAGCTTCAACTTCTTAGCAGGGCTGATGCCCTTGGCCTCTTTCTTCTCCTTCTTTGGTACGACCTCAACCGTGGAGGTATCATCGTCATCGCCAATTTTCTTCTCGTGGCTCAGTAACGAGTTGGTCTTAACCTTCTCCTTCTTTGGGCCCTTCGTCTTAAGGATAACTTTCTTCGTCATCAAAGGCGTCGACTTCAACTTCTTCTTCTTGTGGCTGTCTCCCGACTCCTCCTCTTCTTCCGGTGCCGCAACTTCCTCGCTGTCGCGCTTTTTGGGGCTCGATGCCCGTGACCCAGGTACCGGTGTCGCTTTTTGGCTCGACGGGGGTGTTCCGTCGTTCTGGCTAGCGCCATTGCTGCCGTTGGAGATCTTCGCCGCCGCCGCGCGACTCGCGTTCCTGCCACTGTTGCCAATACATGAGCCCATATGGTTGTTGAGTCTGGTGACGAGGATGCAGCGCTTGCACTTGCTGCAGGTTGCAGAAGGGAAAGAAAGAACGTTAGGCGGCCGCGCTTCTCCAGGGGCAGGAGATTCGATATTCGGATCAGGCTTCATGTCCTTCTTCTTCTTGCCGCGACCGGGGCCGGGCTGAACCCAGGTCTGACCGTAAATGTCATAGCCTGGCTTGTCGATGTACGGATGCTTCTTGCAGTAGATGACGCTTGGGTCAGGCTTTTTCGCGCCTTTCCCATCGGTCGGGTGAAGCAGTCGGGGCAGATGGCATCTCGGACAGAGGATCTCGCTGGTAGTCTTGAGTGGGTTGCCCTTGAGCAAGACTTTGCCGTCTTCGTAAATAGCCGCATCGGTTTCGATTCGCACGTCCGGTTTTGAGTCGGGGGTCGAGCTGTCTGATGCATCGGAGGCCAGCTTCTCGACCCGAATGGCCGCCGTTGTTGCCCTTGCCATTTTCTCGTCGCGATGTACTTTGAGGAGGAGGTCATGGACAATGTTGTACATAAGATCGTCAAGCACGGCGTGGGCCTAGAAATGTGCGTCAGCAATCATTGTCGTGTATCACGACAGCATGGGATGTCATGAGAATGATTGCGGTTGAAGCTGAGAAGGCAAAAGCCAGACGTGTGGGAAGACTTACAAGTCTGTCCATGCTGCCAGCATCGTCCGGAGCGACGATTACTCCAGCCTTGCCCGTGTTGGAAGCCATCTCGACAGGGCCGAACAAACGGCGCAAATACCAGCGGGAGAATTGTCGTGATGGTCGAAAGAGAAAGGTTTGTGGTCGTGTGCAAGACCTCCTCCACGCTGATTGTCGGGTGGTTTGTGGAATCTCGGGTTGACGGTTAAAGTGGTAAGTAAGTAGGTAATGTAGCTAACTAATAATAAGGGTGGCACACGGCTGGACGGGGGTCGAAGGGGAAAAAAAATCAAAGTTTCGGAACCTTGTTCTGCTGAAGTAAGGTATGTAGTAAGTCGTAGTAGCAGGATCGTTAGCAGGTAAGGTACCTCTGTCTCCCTCGCCTTCCTCACTCAACTACTGGCACGAGCACGACCAATTCAGCGTTGGAGTGTTTCCTCCTCATCACTTTGCAAATGCCTTGCTTTTCCACGGCCGGGGCAACGGATTTCAAGTGAAAGAGCGCGACCTTGAGCTCGAACTGAGTGAAAGCACTTCGTCGCTCTTTCCCTGTCTCCGCCACCTGGCTCGTATTGGTCCGTTTACAACACGCAATAGTTCTCTGCTCGGTGTTCTCCTGGCCGTCCATTACCGGCAAACGCATGTGCCATGATGAGAACTGGATAGGAAAACAGCGGCAACCCAGACCTCACAAAGGGCAGATGCGACGGGAAACTATATTGCCTTACCTAGGTAGTCAGGTAAGGTACAAGTAAACACAACGTCTTCCCCATAAGGTACTTCACTTGCGTCGGCATTAGTATCCTTGATAGTTGGACTACCAAGCCGAGCTTGAACGGGCAATCAACACAGAGTCCGTATCTGCCAGTCATGAAGACAGAGTCGCAATATCAGATGTTTGTCAGACGGCCAGCTCACACTCGCAGAATCGTGGTCCAGCCTTTCGCGGAACAGCCAATTGCTTGCGGGAAAGAAGAACACCGGTTCAGACTGGAGTGCGGACACAGGGCCCCCCATCAGTGCATGCATGTGCCTGAGTTAGTGTGGTATGCTTCACTCGAGAAGTGGACTGGGGCCATGATAAGTCGATAACACCCCAAAGAATAGGCGGCAGAAAGCCCACCCATCTGATCATGGTCTTCGCAAATGTTTTGACCGCCCGATCCAGCACGCAATGAATAGTAGTCGCCCCTTGCATTACCTAGCCCACCCATGTTGTTACTGACAGCTTCTCCCTGCAACCTAGGGGCTCGATCGCTACGAATTAGTTGGAGGAAGATTGGACAGCTCTCTGATGGCACGCCGAACTAAAACGTCAATCAATGCCCTAATTCGTATCACCATCTTGGCCATGCCAATATTCGAAATCTGGACTCACCATTCGAATCATGATTCCGAGACTGATTGAGACGACGCAACCATGTGGGGCCGTGTCCTTCAGAAGCCCCCCAAACCGCATTCGGTGGGACAGCAATTGCTGATTGAGGCGCTCTTGGTGAGGGTCGGGGGTGCTGGCCGCACCGTCACGGGTGAACACAGACGGCACCAACAAGCCACCAAAACCTCCCCTGGTACACCCCATTCGAGTCAAGACTACCACCAATGCACTTTCTGTCACCTGCATCCTTCCCATTGCAGCCATCCAGAAATACCTTGGCTTTTTACCCTCGTTTCCGAAACCTCTTTTTTTTTTTTTTTTTTTTGGAACCCTACGTTGCCCTCTCATATCGCCGTCCCCGGATTCGACCCTCGTCTAGACTTGACGAAGCCAAAAGCCACCTTCATTACTGCTGGCGTGTACATAATGCGCTTCTGAACACACTTGTAATTACCTCATACATCTCACCGCTTACACCGTCCCCTTTCTCTCAACCTGTCCATCCTGGAGAATATCCATTTCTCAGTTACCGTTCAGTCAACCGCAAAACACAACCTCCATGTCGCTCCCGCAAGCTACGAACATGAAGCAGACCCAATCCTCGATAAAGTCCTTTTTTCAACCTCGCCAGCAACCCGCCTACGCCCCTCCGCCGACCTCATCCAAGTACACGCCCGCGCCCAACTCCACAGGAGCTGCCCCTCCCCCACCACCACCAGCTCCCCCTCCGACATCTACATCAGCATTACCGCCGACCTCAACCACGACGACACAACCGCCTCCACCGCCAGCATCAGTCCCCCTCAACTCAAATGCTGCGATCCGCCCTGTGACAGATGAGGACCTCCAACCCCTCCGCCGCATAAACTCACTTCTCCTCCCCGTCGCCTACCCGGAAACCTTCTACGCGGCCGCCTTGACCGGGCCCCTGTCCCGCGTCATAACCTGGACCGACCCCTCCACCAGCAAACCCCAGGTCGTAGGCGGCGTCGTCTCCCGCATCGAACCGTCGCCCTTCCCCCTCTCCGACGCCGACGCCGGTCCCGAGCACGTCCTCTATATCCAATCCCTCGCTCTCCTCTCTCCCTACCGCTCCCACGGCCTCGCGACCGCCGCGATCGACCAGCTTGTCGCTGTCGCCGCTGCCGATCCGAACATAAACCTCCGCTACATCTACGCACACGTCTGGACCGACAATGACGACGGCATGCACTGGTACACGGCCCGCGGCTTCGAGCGCTACGGCGAGCCTCTGCAGGGGTACTATTTCAAGCTCCGCCCGGACTCGGCCTGGATCGTCCGCCGCACCGTCGGACCCCTCTCCATCGGCGGCTCAAAGTCCGCCGCCTCTGCCGCCCCGACCACGACTCCGGTCCCGGGTCCCACCGCCGCCGTCGCAAACCTGCCTCCCATGAACGCCCGCCCCAACGGCCCCATGCGGACCGCTTCGAGCCAGTCCTTCCAGAACCGCCGTGCCGAGACGGAATGGAACGATCTGCCAGCTGACATGGCGTCTGGCATGCTTGCGCCGCCGCGAAACAGCGGCGGCTCGGGGGCCAGCTCGAGGAGCAGCTCGACAGCGAGGAAGAAGAGGGATCGGTCGTACCCGGCCGCGGCGTTCAGCGGCTAGAGGATGGGACATGGATGGATTAGACAGATCGTTTTGGCCTAATTTGGTCTGAACTCTTGCCGGAAAAAAATTGGCGTTGAGATGGATAGAGGATTGCATATCAAAACTCAGCCCTTGTTGTATTGGCTCGTCATATTAAGGAATTGGCTTAAAAGAAGATAGAGTGCCCAGGACAGGGCCAACCCCTCGGTATAGACGTTATTTCTTTATAGAGACGAACAAGACGCTGAAATGTACAAAAGCTTTGAAAGACTCAGGCAAAAAGACGCGCGTCCTGCTCGGCCCAGCAACTCCAAAATCCCCAGAAAGCATCATGAGAGAGAATTCGACTTGCAAAGCCCCATGCTTTGAGCGATGAGAAGCAGACAAAGATTTTTGAAAAAAAAAAAAAAAAAAAAAAAAAAAAAAAAAAAANGAAATGAAAGCCCAACCCCTAAGAATTCCCTCCCAAATGACCCTAGCTTTGTTTTTGTTTTTTTTAGTCCCCTTGCTTTCGATTAAAAAATCCACTTCCAACTACCTTATGCATTTTCGTTCATCATGAGCGGTTGTAACGGGACCACCAAACGGCTGCAATGGCTGCCATACCAACGAGGCCTCCGATGATCAGTGCCGTGTTAGTCGTTGAGATTTCCTCGCCTGTGAGCACAATGTATAGTTAGCCAGCCGATCTTCAATGCACAGCAGCGGTAGCCTCAGTCCAGTTGAAGCTGTGCACAGCCACTCTTTGAATAAAACACTTACGCTCTGCGGGGATGGAGTCCAGCTCGCGCTTGACACTCCGTCTGAAGTCGGACAGGACATCAGACTCCTTCTCCATGCCAGCTGCCACCAGCGCAATCAGTGCAGCACCCACTCCACTTCCATCCTTGGCAATTCCAATACGGATCTTCTCAGCACCCTTGGGGCCGATGCTGTCAATAGCACGAAGGGCCTCGTAGATCATGTCTCGGAAGAAAGGGTAGTGCTCAACCAAGCTTCCGTCGACGCCGATGTCGATGACTTCCTCATTAGGGTCGTCCAACTTGCCAGACTGCAGAACAATGGCACCAATGGCCACGGCCGACAGGCGAGCGGCACGGCGGCCCACGGCGCCTGCGATGGCCTTGAAGGCCTGTGCATCCTCGAGAGAAGGGGTGTACACGTGCAGGATGGACTCCAGCTCCTGTCTCAGAGTGGAGAGCTCCGGGGTGTTGTCAGCGGCAGCAACCGACATGATTGCACTGTCCAGGCCCCACTGCTTGAACATGCCAGACTGGGGGCTAATGTCAGTGGTGGACTTCCAGTCGTTGAAGCTTGAGTTTTGGTCCTTGAACAAAGAGAGTTTCTCATCCTTGAGCATATCAACAATGGTCAGACGGACGATCTCTCCCAAGAACATGCCGGAGACGCGCTTCTCAAACATCTGGATGCCGGGGTTGACACTGCCCTTGTCGAGAGCATCGTCCCAGGGAGTGTTGGGCAGCACATTAAGTTGGTTATCGAAGGAACCCCATTCCGTGTTGACAACCATCTCGCCAGAGGTGGCCTCGTAGTCACCAACAATTGGCTTCTTGATGTTGGACAGCTTCTCGAGATAAGCACCGTTGGTGCCGGTACCGAAGATGGCGCCAAGGATCGAACCCGACTTGCCGGTGGACGTGTAAGATCGCGCCATGAGAGTTCCGACGGTGTCGTTCACAAGAGCGGCGACGCGTACGGGGAGGTGCAGCTTGTCGATCTCAACCTGCAACAGGGCGCAGACATCCTTGCCGACGGCGTCCGGAATGTCGAAGCCCTTGGTCCACCGAATCAAGTTGCCCTTGTTAATGCCAAGCTGCTGGACGGGGAAGCTAAAGGTGAAGCCCAGGCGGAAGACATGCTCATCGCGGTAGCCCTCGGGGGCACTGTAGGTATTGCGGCGACGGATGTGCTGCTCGAACTGGTCGGCGTGGTGCTCGCGCAGGAAGAGCTCGATCTGCTTGGCGAGGAAAGAGAACAGCTCGGTGGCGGTCTTGGCAACCATGAGCTCCTTGGGAATCGCAACCTTGCTGTAGGTTAGATTGAAGGTAGTGTCACCGTTCAGCTGAACGGAGCACACGCGGAAGTTGGTACCGCCTAGGTCGACGGCGAGATATAGGCCCTGGACGCGAGGGGTCAGCGGCGCGAATGCGACAGTGGGGCAACGCAGCAGTACCAGTCTGCTGTGCGCTCTGTATTATTTACCTTTTCGGTGCCATTGGGCACACCAGTGACGTATGTCGGGATCTGGCTCATGCTCGTCCCATCCTTCTCGAGACCATCATCTATAGTCGACGGCACAAGTCAATTCGCGAAATTCTCTGGAACAATTGCGCGCCACATTCGCACGCGCGCGCTTACACACACACACACAAAGACACACGGACAAACACGGTACCAAGACTGGCGCAGGACCAGCGGCGAGAAAGAAGCATGGAGGAATATCACCACTTACGCATTTGATCCAAGAACTCCTTGACTGCTTTGTTGAGGTAGTCATCGGTGAGCTCAAATTGGCTGACGACACGTTTTGTCTCTGCTTCGAGCGCCATTGTGAGAGGTTTCGAGATGGGCGGTGTGGTAGGGAAAGGCGCCGGGTTTTCGCAGACGGGCTCTTGGAAGATTTGGGCGGAAGGAGAGTAGGTGGGAGGGAAAGGGTGGAACAGGCTGCGCGAGGGGAAAAGAGAAGCACGAAGGTGCAGCTGCAGGTGGGCAGGTAGGAGCTTGCTGGTGTCGCGTAGCAGGAGCTGGGTGAGCTGTTTCGGTTGAGGAAGGAGACGAGTTAGTTCAAGAGCCTCCTTTCACACGATGATTTTCGTCAAGAGAGGAGGACGGAAGGGATCGGTCGAGATGGGTATTCGGGGCCAAATGAGGCAATGTAGGGACGGGAGGAAAGGAAAGAAAGTCAGTTTTGAACAAAGTCGGGTTGGCCAAGATATGGAGACAGGTTGGAAAGTGACGAGCACAGCATAGGCAGTGAGGTAGTTTTTTTTGAGGGGGGCAAGGTGGTGGGAGCTCCGAGGATGATGTATGTGACGAAATCGCCGGAGAGAAAGGGACGGGGGTAGGTCAGGTAAAGTCAAGACAAGACAAGCCAATGTGGATGAATGGGTGGTACAAACTACGTACATGAGGTACCTGACGCCTCAGTCAGCGCACCACAATGTTGTAGCGTACTGCAACGGGACCTGGGAAATGGGATGGGATGGGGTCAGCAACAACATGGAGAATGAGCATGGGGCAATGGAGCTGGAGACATGGAGCAGGCGTGGAGCAAGCAACGACAGGCATGTCATGCTTAGCGCCGCAAAGCCGCCCCAGGACCACGTCCAAGTCCACATCCAGTTGTCGTGGTTCCCCCAAGATTTCAGAGATGAGAATGAGGTAATGATGCGGTGGTGGGGTGACGGGCCTCGTGCGACTGACACGACACTGGATCTCGCCTTTTCCTTTTTCCCAACTGAGAGGGTGCCACGAACATGACAATGGAGATTTTTCCCATGGCCATGACATATGGCAGCTTCCTTTGCTTACCAGTGACTGAATTGCCTAAGGTAAAGCCAACCGAACAAGAATGAAAAAGTGAAGAAAAATATTCTGGTGGACCGACTAAACACCCAGCAAACCAGAAGCAACAAGCAGAAGCGAGAACAGAGACAGAGAGGCCCGACACCTGTCACATATCCCAACGGACTGGACGGAGCAACAAACTGCGTGACAAAAATCGGCGTCTCTTGCAGGAGCCGCGGCAGCCAGAGGGGGGGGACACACTGGGTGGTGAACGGTTGAGGGCCTAAGGATGGGAAGGGACCTGATTTCCTGTCCCCAGTGCCTGATGTGAGGCGAGCTGCTGCGTTGATCGCCCTGAGGGTCACTGAACCTTCAACTGCAGACTGCGTTCCTGCAAACCTGGAGTTTAAGGCGCTGTTGAGAGAGCTGCGGGGAATGTCTGGTATCCAATGTCCAGTGTCCGTTGTCATGCTGAATGCCAAATGCGAATGGCCTAAGACGGCATGCCGGTGAGCTGTCCCGCCCGCGCGCCTTGGCTAGGACTGCCTGAGGACGGAACGAGAACCGATGGGAAAAGCTCGGGAAAGCATTGGTGGCCTGTCATTGGGGCTTTAGATGAAGCTCGGCCCCTCCGCCGACTCCCATTGGCTCCGGGGAGGTCCCGATGATTTCCAGTGTTTCGATGCTTGACTCTCGCTTTGTGGTCCGCTTCATCTTGCTCTTCTCCATCGCTCGGAACGAAGTGAGTTCCCCCGATGTTCAAGTTGATTTTGTGATGGAGGTCTACTCCGGATCTGCTGGTCCTCATGGCCCTGTTCTGCTCCGCAGCCCGCGGCCTGTCTTCTGTGGCAAGGTCTTTCGCCATCTAGAGTATCCTTCGGCCATTGTCCCGGCCAAAAGTCGCGCGCTTCCCCAAGAAACCTCCCCAAGAACCTGGGCCCTGCGATGGAAGCCCGCGTGCTCCAGGGCCAAGGCAAAGAACAGGGGTAGGTGAAACCCCAATTTGGACTTTGAGCTCTCTGGTGGCAGACAGGGCATCTCGCCCTCTGCTGGGCATGGAACACGCCCGGCAGGGAGGAACAGGGCGCGGCCCACGGTGCCCACTTCTGCGCCGAAGAAGCTCCCGTCCTCTCCACAATCGAGCCCACCCGGGCAGGCCACCGAACATTACGGAAATGGAGAGGCTTTGACCAGAGAAAACTCAATCCAGATCAAGTGGGTAATGTGCGTATGGGACAATAACTAAAAAGAAGAAAAGGAAAAAAAAAAAAAAAAACAGAAACCGAGAGAAAAGGGTTCCTGCTGCTGCTAGTTTTATGCAAGCGAATACAAATTCGGGCCCATGAGATGCACGAGGGTATGTTGAGTGGGAAGTGATGAAGAAAAAGGGTCGGTTCGGGCTACCTTTACCCAAGGTACTGCAGAATATTGGATGAAGACGGATGACAGGAAACATGTGTGGTACTTACTAAGACGAGCACTAAAAACACGACCGAGCAAAGGCCGTACCAAAACGAGGAGACCCCATGGGAGACCAGGAAGCTGCTCCTCCTTTTCCGGTGTCTTGGACCTGGGCCTAGCACTCGAGAGCCGCCTTTACCGATGCCGTCGGTGGTCTTGTTGGTCTCAGTGATCTTGTAACATGTCTTGGTGCAGCCGCAGCCGCTTCCGCTACCGATATTGCCGAGCGTCATCACCTCTGGTTCGTTGTCGCATGCGCCGTGAGCACCCTCATCTTCGGATGCGTCATCCACAGCAACGTCGAGCGTCTTCTCATAATGTCGGCGGTAACACTGCTGCTGCTGGCCGCTGATATGTTTGTGGCCATCAATCTGATAGCCATCGGCAGTCTTATCAGAATGAAGACCGCCCGCGCCCCAAACGGCGCCCTCCTTATGGGTGAAGCCTGACAACGTGTCGGTTTCTTGCAGGTGAACAATCGCCGGAGGTTCGCTGCGGGCGCTTCGTTGCACCTCACTGCGAATGCCTCCTGCTATTGTTAACTTGTGTCCCGCGGTGCCTCCCCGGGATGGCGACTGGAAGCGTTCTCTCACAGGTGAGCGGGAGTCTGAGTTACGGCCTGGTCCCAAAGGGAGTAATCCCCTTGCGCGTGCGACCTTGGAGGTGCGGCCAGGCGTAATACAGTGTAGTGCAGCGCAATGCCAAGTAGCAACGATGATGTTGATGGCAGTAGCTATACCGCCGATTTCTACCACTTGCCCTCTCGGCCCTTTGGAGGAGACTGCCCGCGTTTAAACGGCCCGTCTGTTATTAGTTTGCCGGGTGTGACGCTGCGGATAGACGAAGAGGACCCAGGTTTGTTCCCCCCAATGAGGTCATGAATGGGGATCCAAGGATAGGCAGGGTCTGCAGGGTTTGTGCGCCAAATTTCTGTTGGCCTCGTGCGTATTCTCGTGGAGGCGCGAGCGAGATGGGCGGGTCTGGACAGTGGACAATGGGATGGGGAACAACAATGGGATTATGGGGTGGAAAATTAAGACAGGAGAAGCTAGTCGTCGTCCGTGTTCGTCTTGGTAGTTGAATGCTCGCGATAGTCGTGTGCGCGTCAATCTCAGGGTCTCGTAACGTCCTGGGATGAGATAAGTTTGTGCCCTTGTCGGCTCTCTCTCCTCCCGCTATTGGGGCTTTGGAGAATGGGATCTGCGCTTTTCGAGGAATTTAAAGCTTCCAGATGGTCAGGCGTGGTCGATTTTGATCGGTTTGAGATTGGAAGCCAAGTGTCCGGTGGCTTGGTTTACCAATATTAATAAACTGCGTTCATGAGATTGCTGGTGAAAGGGTGCACTCTCCAGATGTCGCTCGGTCGCTGTCTTCCTTCTTCTCCTGCAGCTGCCACTTAAACTAACGACAGGTGGGTGTGCGATGCTATATTATGCGACGGTTAAGATGGCTGAGCAGACCGTCCTGTTTTTGAACGCCTCAGTAGGCGGGCACGGAAGGCGTGGGTACGTATGTGCGCGTGCGAGTGGCTCTCGAGAGGTAAGCTGAGGGAGGGCGAAGTGAGTGAGGCGGGATTGGGTGAGATGAGGGGACCAATTCGCCAACAGACGTCAAGTTGCAGAATCTTGGTTGGATAGTTGATGATGTGCGGTGCCTCGACCGATACAATGCCGAATTTCCAGGTTTTGGTGTCTCTTTACTGGGCGTGTGCAAGCCGTACGATTTCGGTCATCGTTGAAAAACCCAGTCCGTTTATTGGCTAGTGTGGTTGGCGTTGAATTTTCGAGTATTTCAGCTCCTAGGACGAGTATGTGATTTGCCGGAGGAATAAGGCGACAGATGTGAACGACCGAATCTTCTATGTCTGGGATATTCGGGGGGTGTCAGAATAAAGGAGAAGAGGTAATTAAGGAAGATATCCCGAGCGGAAGCTGGGCTGCCAGAGAAAGAGCAAGCGCCCGGGACAAAATCACTGAGGGAGGTTGGTGCACAAAGTTGGACCCCAACGCAGTCACCACCTTTCCTGTCATCCGCCGATGTTCTCGAGCGCTTCTCTTGCAGCAGACCACCTTCAGGACAAGGAGGGCGCGTGGGATTCGAGGGCCAAGGTCGACCACTCAATTCACAATCGAACCGTTGCAGGGTCCGCCCAACTGTGCGGTGTGAGCTGCAGGGCCAAGGGTCTGTCCGGACCAAACCTGCGAATAGGACGCCGCCACGCGAGGAGGGGTCTCCCTTGACCGATCGTGCCATTCAAAGGTTGAAGAATCGTCCTGGGAAGTATGATCTAGGCCGTGGAACGTGAAGCCCATGGTGAAGATGTCTGGGCAATCACATACAAAGTCTAGAAGGAGAATGCTCGTTATTTCTTTTCTCGAGCCAAATCATCTGCGGGAATGCCAGTCTGTTTAATCCAACCGGAAAGACAGGAAGCTGGAGCTTATGAAACGAATAACCCCAACGTGAACGGGCCCCTGCTTCAACCTTGGAGACTCTATCTCCATGATGCCGGTCCCTGGCTTTTGGTTGGCAACGTCGCTATATTCCCCCGATCGCATTCTCGTTGGCTGGGGGGAGCCTCGCACAAGGACCAGATAAGACAGATTGCTTTCTTTTCATAAGGTTCCAGAAATTTCAGTCAACAAATGATACTCGGCCGTGATCCGCCCATGCCACACATAACATGCTTCGTTTCTCAAGCCACCGTGTCCGCAACTCTACCAATGCGCTCCGTCAACTCGCCTTCAACTTCAGTATTACCGCCCGATGCCCCATGTTGATACACTGCCTCAATATTCCTTGCCTTCAAACTAAGGGCGACGCAACGCCCTCCGGTGTCCTGTCTAGGACGCAAAGTTTCTCTTTACTATGAAGAAGGACATCATCAGCAGCGCAGCACATGTCATGAAGACGGCCTTCCGGTGCCCATCACCTGCCACATGTTAGCTGGATTTTGCGCTCCACTCAGTGCAGGCAACTTACCCTCTTCGTCGAGGCTATGTGCCACGACAACAAACACGTTCAGAGGAAGCCTGAGAAGACTGTATACTCGACCACGTACACCGTCCTCAACAACCTCACTCTTCAAATATGACATGCTTGGGAAGTATGCGCCGATGCTGGCCTCGATCATGCACAACGCCCAGAACATGAGAGTTTCGCTGTCAACAATGACGGCTGCTGAGAGACAGCAACTCACCATGAGCACAACCACCATTAGTATAAATGACGTTGTTTCTCTTGAGTGCGTCTTGGTGTAGAGGGAGAAGAAGGCGGATCCTGCCATCATGGCGCACATAAAGCTCGAGAAAATGAGGCCAAAGGGCAACTCCTCATCAGAGCCTGTCTTAGCTCTTGCGCTCTTGAGCGCGGCAGACCAGAAAAAGACAAACAGATACATAGCGCCCTCAAAGAAGGTGGACGTCATGCCCAGCGAGAGAATGCGCCTGTCGGCCAAGATGAGCTGAATACCGCTCTTCAAGTCCGCCAAAGAGGATGAGCCACCCGCCTGTTTGCTTCCATAGTTCTCATTCCATGACCTCAGAATCAACCACATGGCGACTGCAGAGCATGCTGCGCTGGCCATGAACGGCCAGACACGACCACCGAGGGCGTTGACCAAGACGTCCCCCACGATGCCTGAGAGGATGGCAACGACAGAGCTAATGGTGGTCATATTACCGAAAATGGCGCCTAGTTTGAGTTTTGTCCGCGAGAGGCCTCGTTGGTTGTACTCGGTGATCAGCCATGCTTCAAAAACACTGTAGAGAAGGGTTGTCGAGATCCCCCCACAAAACCGGCCAGCGAATAAGACAGCCAGGTTGTCGCTGAGCATTGTCAAACACGTCAGAATGTAGGTGATGCAGTAGGCTAGACAAGCGAGGCGGCGGCCGTATCGGTCGGCGAACTCCCCGGCGAAGGACGCAGAGATGGCGCCGGACACGAATCCAGCGGCATACAATGCCGCGACGACCTTCTCCGGTATGTTCTTCTCGTACTTATAGATGGCATAGATGTGTGGTCCCTATACTATCGTCAGCTTGTCTCCCTTGACCCGTTCGCAAGTCTCTTGATCTCTACCTGCAGCCAGTCCGCCGCCATCGCGAGGGCATAGACGGGGAAGAATTCGAGCTGAAACTGTCGAACAGCTGCTTGGGATTCGTTTGGTGCCAGGAGCAACTGTTGGCGCTCGACCTCTCCATCTTCGCCATCCTCAGCGTCGGCTGCCTCTTGCTTCAATTCTTCAATGGTCTCCTGTTCCTGTCGCTTGTACTGGCGATAGAGCAAGTACCCGTTGCCTGCCACGAATATGGCCAGATTCGCCTGATAGAAAGCCATCGTGTCGTCGCAATGGTCTTCCAGCGTTACAGAAAGATGGATGAGGGAGAATTTCCTGACGGAGACGGTGGCCTCAAGCTGTTCTAATAGGTTTGTCAAAGATGCACTCCTTCGTTCCTGATGGGTAAGAATATGGGCAGGCGTTGCGTGTCTTGCTTGGGATGTCCTTACATCCGACGTGTCTCAGTTGCCCTTGGATCAGTGGCTCCTGGATTTAGCATCCGTAGGATACAATTTTTCCAGCGAACTCCAATGATGGCGCATGAAGGGAGAATACCCTCGTTTGATTTCAGCTGGGACGCTGGGAAACGAAGGTTACATCGTTGGGAAAGTGGAAGTGCTATTGGTCCTTGCTCCGGCCGTTGGTCTCATCAACAACCAGTATCTATAATGTGAAAGAAATTGAGGCAGATAGTGACTTCCTGAAAACGGATGTTCAAGCGAGGACGCATCATGGGGCGTCCGCTTGGAAGAGTGGCTGACTGGGTCATTGGCTCTGAACTTTGGGCGTACTTGCCTCGCTTCAGTTGCTTTCTAGAGTCGAACCTCCCTGTTATCCCGAGCTTGACCCAATATTGGGTCTTCATAGATGTCCCCAACTCCGGCTGCTGGCAAGTAGCAACTCTTTGGGGAGAGGCAGGATCGTTATGAATAGGTGGCTTCGCGCCTGTCGATGAAGGTCTTCAATCCAATATTTTTTTGGATCGGGAAAGAGGCTGTGGTAGCAGGTAGACGCTAGCTATGGTCCGCTCAGTTAGAATTGACCAACCAGGCAAAACCCGCACCTGCACATTCCGTTCCGCTAGATGAAAGCCGTACAAGATGCGCCAGAGTCGCGAAGGGAGCGAGAGGAACGCAACATGGCACACCCTGCCCCCCTTGAATGTTTCCGCCTGCATATCGTAAAGGGATTGCAACACTGTAAATCGAAGCCGAGGACAACCTTTGTTCAAGAGCATCACCTCTGGAAAGATCCTTCAACCCATCCCTTTCTTTGTAACCCGGCGAGAGACGACCGCGGGATGTCGGTATCACGTTTTGAGAGTGGGGCTGCAGTATTTGAAGGTCCCGTCTGCACTTGCAGGGGCCGGACCGGCAGCTCTCCGACAATCTGGTTCCTCTCCATAGGCGGAACCCCGGAAGGCTCCAGCAAAGGGGCAAAGGGTATGCTACACGTCCCGGTGCCTAGGCCGCCGTCGCCGGCGACGGTGGGGACCCATCCCGTACAACACCGTACCAACTCCATACTCCGCCGGAACCAACCCGGGGTTCTCGAAATTGGTACGCACTGGTGTGTTCCGAGGAGAGAAGAGACCCACCGATGGGGGCAGTCATCTATGGCAGTGCTCACGCGATCCGAAATGTGTAGGATTCGAGGGTCGCAGCGGCGCAGTTCAACACGCGGACCCCCTAGCCGCGCCGTCCACGGTATTCCTTACAATGAGAAAATCATGAGTTAACAATCCAGCTATCGGTCATTGCTTCTGTGTATCGGCCAAGATATGGCTACTCAAATTGTAGACAATGTGATCAATCTCAACAGTACTTACTAGTATGTGCCTACGCTGGGCGTACAGTCGAGAGGAAACCAACGGCAGGGAAGCCTTGCCGTCCCTGGGTTCACCGCACTGACATAGCTCTTTTGCGAATGATGTGAGAGATAAGATGGGGACTCCCTCAAAATCCGTGCGGCTGAGCTTTCTAGAGGCCGACCGGAAGAGACGGAGACTGTCAGCAGGGGTGCACCAGGTCCGAGCCGATCAGAAGTCTCCGAGGCTCAGCAGCGGCTTAGGAGCTACGCCTCACCAATTTAGGCACCGGTACTGCTTTATTCTTGTTGCGAGATGAGACGCGGTTCTTTTGCTGCGTCTTCCTTGGGATCGAGACAGCGGGCTTATCGTTGTCTTTCTTGAATGAACCTATCGCCCTTGTTTCACGCCTCTGCGCTCATAACATGACCCGGAGGGCTTGCACTTGTTCTTGGGGGCGTTGACCAGTCTAAACGGCGGTCACAGAACACGATGCTTCCTCCCTCAGTCAGGAAGTTACTAGTATGCCCGTCGTCTGCCGGTGCTGGTGGTGCTTCGATGAATTGTTCCTAGCGGCCTGGCCGACTGTGGATTGTGGATGTTTGATTATGAATGGCGGAGGCGCAACACGAAAAATTGATGGGGGCGGTGGATGACATGATGCATCCTTCAGTATTTTTGCCCCGCTTTCCGTTCGATGCACATCAGCAATCATGCCTGGAGATAGTTTCCACAACTCAGCGGCACAGGTTTGATGGGGTCGAGGGTGCGGAAAGAACCAGGCTACCTAATCTGGCGGGGTATCTCTTAGGTAAGCGCAGGGAACAAACAGCACCTTCACCTGCACTACTTCGCCTAATGGTCCTGAAAAACAGGACAAAGCAAAGGACTGTGGCTCTCTGGCGACTTGATGAAGAAGCGAGTTTTTACTACAAACTCTTTGAGGAGCGTAAAAAGTCGCAATGAGCAAGCTTTGTGAAGACTTTATCGACATATACCCTATGACTACCCAGGGATTTCGTGAGTGAACTTCTGAGTTGGCTCAAGTCCCTCGTGCTGGCGAGCTGCATGTAGGGCTATTTGTAAGATTCACGTACCGTCCAAGTACCTCGCAGAGCAAAAGTCCTACGGGGGAGAAAAAAAAAAAAAAGGTCCTGCGTCTGCCGAGCCAGCTTGGCCATGTTTCTACTGCTTGAACATCCCAAACCCTGACTCAGGGCAGGCAAGCACGTAGTGCTTGGCCGTCTGGTGCCCAGCTGGACTTATAGACGAAACGGAGAGGCCTTCCCAGGAGTTAATTATTGAATCATTCGTGTGCGTCGGCTTTGGGCGCCAATGATGGCAGAATTCGCATCTACTTCGTATCTCCTTGACCAACTGCATTTGGGGGTAACCGACTTGCAGGGCCTGTCCTTCTCAGAGCCTTAACGAAAGGAAAAAAATCCTGTCTAGCTGCTTCGTGTGTCTTTGCCCTGCCAATACTGACAAAAAGTTGAGCACATACGGAGTATCCCGTTCTCCATGAGGCAAGAGTCCTAGCAGCATCTCCGCACTCCAGGTTTGTTCTGTCACAATAACAATCATATGCCGGCTCCCAGGCATCCCAGACAGGCCGAGACAGCGTCGTGGATTATATACATATATATATATATTTATGCAAGCATAAACGGGAGGTTTTTTTTTTTTTTTCTCCAACAGTTGCCATTTCTACGGCTCTTGCACGCCCCTGGCTCTGCCGTATGCAAACAAGTAGAGTTGTTGGTGGTCTCACTAAGAAGAGCAAAAAGGCGAGTTCGGTCTAATTTATTCTAGGATAGTTTGCCGTTGGTTGTTTTCCTGGGGCTATGTGGTTTGGAAACGGAAGTGAAAACGGCACCGGTACTCACCTCCCCTTCACAGACGTCGGCCAATGTGTTCCTCTTGTCATGCTTGACACGGGAACCTTATCCGCCAGAACGAGCCTCGAAATGTCTTGTGGGGATGCGCCTACTAACTTTCATGGCGGCCAGGACCCGTTTTGACGGGAGTCACAAATGGACAGACGAAAATGCGGACAATCAAATCAGTGAGGCATCCTGGAACCTGTCAATCAGAAAGTCCTACAAAACGGCTACCTGTATGCGGAGGTACACAAGATGTACAATGTAGCAAATACGTTGGGTAACAAATCGGAGAGGACGACTTCCCCCACTGTACTGCCATTCTCTGGTCCGATCCAATCCAATGGAATACGAGCAATCGAGTTGCCCTCAGCCTTACACTGCACAAGGAACCCAGCCCGAGGAGGGAGTTCCTCCAGCTAAGCATGCTAAGATAGCGCACCCGCTTGGCTCAATTTAGTGCCGTCAGCTGCTGGAGCGACAAATCAGCCACCGAGCCACATGGCTTCGCGTTTGAGTCCAAGCACTTCTTCGAAGTCGCTTCGTCGCAGTTCAGGAGGGAAAATACATAGAAAGTACACGACGGATGCCCCACCCCCGACAACGCACAGGATACCTAGGACTTGCACGCACGGGGCTGCTCAGCAGCGCCCCGGTCCGTCGCCCTTCAAAAAACACATTCACTGGTAACTGTCGCTGCAAACACGACATGACGGGGACACAGACAACATCGAGGAATAGAGGCAAGTCGAAGCATAGCTTGGGGGCAATAGAGGGGGAAAAGAAACGAGGGGCTCTATGATACACAGAACAGATATGCTTGTCGACAGAAACAAGAACGTCGGCTTGAGTAAGGCACCTAGGGTAGCTACCTTACCTTGAGCATCGAGAGGCGAAACCGTAAAGCGACACCATACCGTTCGTAGCGCCTTCCAGTCTCCAGTCTTCAGACGTGGTGGGCAGTCGTCCGTCCGTATTTACCGCTTCCTTTACCGCCGCCGTTGCCGTCGTCTTGTTGCGCACTCTCCCTCTCGTCGCTTTCCTCTAGGGAGAGAAGGCCAGGTACATCCACATCCAGCTGAAAGTCCTGCGTCCGCCTGCATGGGAGGTGCATGGTCTTGCTCTCCTCATCCTTCTGTCGCCATCAGCATCATCATCATCATCCTTCTCTTTCTCCTACCTTGCTCCTCGATCCATCATATCTAGCACCCTCATCCTCTTTTTCTCCATCCTGATCTTGGCGATTACTACGCTTTCATCGCTGACATCTTGCCTCACATAGAGCTCATTGCACCCTAACTTACCTAGACGGCCCATGCTACCGTTTCAAAGGACCTACTGGCTCAAGAACATTTTTTTGCGTTATAATCTACCGCACATTGTCAGGTAAGCACGACGTCGCTTTCCCTCCGCCCATCTCAGTGCTGGATACCGAGTGTTTTATCCACCTCCATCGAACTCAGGCTGCCCTGGGACTGAAGTCGACCACAGCCCAGCCGTCCCGTCCCATCCCCATCCTGCCAGGGCCGTGTCTGTCCGTTTCCTCATTCACTCCGTCCTCCACTGCCACTACCACAGCCACAGCCACAGTTACCTTAGTTCCTGCTCCTTCCAGCTTCCGTTTAGTCACTTTTCCGTATTTCCACTCTCACTTGCTGTTGGTGCACCCAGCCCAGAAACGGCGCATTCATCGTAAAGCGCTCACCTCACAGCCGACCGGACTTGGTCCACCACCACGCACAATCCCGTCCACACCACAGCAGAACCGAACGAGCACTGTTCACCCCCTCCACCCACCCAGGTCCCCCGTTCATTCTATTTTCTTACTCTTTCCCACCTTTTTCCTCCCCTTACCATCCCTTCCCTTTCCCGTCTTCCTCGTGTCAAATTCGACTCCAAGCCCGTCGCAGGAGCTGAGTCCCCCAAGTCCCTCCAAAGTCCTGACTCTCTGACAACTAAGGTCGACCGCCCACCCCCTCCATCCACATCACCCCCAGTCCAGCACAGCACCAACACCAACACCAGCACAGCAACGCACCGCAACGCAACGCAACGCGCAGCACCGCAGCCCAGCCAGACCCAAGTCTAAGCCGCCCAGACCATCTCTCCAAACTCGACTACCTGACCTTACCGCACTTCAACCTTACTACCATACGCTTTGCCGACACCTGCAACCCCCAACCCGATATACCCTCTGCTTGCCCTGCACATTTCGGCCCACGCTCTTCTTTCCTTCTCTCTTTCCTCCCCCCGATAATCCCTTATGAGCTTTTCCAACTCTCGCCTGAAAGGCTTTGGTTTTGGTAAACGCAAGTCAACTGCCAGCATCCAAACGCCCGATCCGAACCAAACACCAAGCCCGACCCCTCCTCCCCAACAAGGTCACCCGTCCGGTGCCCCTCAAATCCCGTCGCAAATTCCTGTTCGGCCAGGCTCTATTGCGTCGACCTCGTCCGCATCAATCGCCCCAATGAACCATCCAGGCCCCGGCAACCGTCCTCCGAGCTATTCTGCCAACTATCCTCCTGGCGGCCCTCCTCCCATGGGCCGCACAAGCCCGTTGACGGGTCAGGGTCCGACAAGAACCCCACCTAGCCAGATGGTCGGCGGTCCGCCTCCCATTAACACCGGCGCTCCTGTCGCCGGCTACCCGCCTCAGCTTCCTCCCATCGGCGGCCAAGGACATCCTATGGGTGGCCCTCCTCAATATGGCGGTGGCGGCGGCGGTGGCTACCCCCCTCCGGGTCCCCCACAGGGCCAACCGTTGGCGCAATACCAGCGAGGCGGCAGCGCAGCTGAAGTTGAGGGCAACAGCAGGAATAAGGCTCAGCTGATTGTTGGAATCGATTTCGTAAGTTGCTTGCTAAGCTGAATACCCCGTCATTGTAGCTCAAATTTGCTGACATGGTCACCAGGGTACAACTTTCTCCGGTGTGGCTTTTGCTTTCGCTACCAACAACGAGGCAAAGGAGGATATCATTACCGAATGGCCCGGCGCTGGTTCGTACACAAAACAAAAGGTTCGGCTTCTTCCCTGACGCGCGCTACTTCGCTGTTCGCCTGCGGCTAACGATATCTGTTGTCTTAGATCCCCACTGTCCTTTACTATGATCAGTACCAAAAGGTTGTTGGCTGGGGTCCCGATATCGCCGATGCCCTCGCTCCAACCGGGTACCCGAAACCTGGTGTGCAAAAGGTCGAATGGTTCAAGCTGCAGCTGATGCTTTCCGGCAACACATACATCGACCCCATTAACCTACCTCCTCTGCCTCCCGGCAAGTCTGAGATCGATGTTGCGGCCGATTACCTCTTCAAGCTTCGCCAGGCGATGCGCTCGGCGCTTCAAAAGACCCTAGGTGAGGTATTTAACCGTGAGGAGCGAAACATTCGGTACTACCTGACTGTGCCTGCCATCTGGAACGATGCCGGAAAGGCCGCTACAAGAGCTGCCGCGATTCAGGCCGGCTTCCTCAGAGACGAGAACGACAATCGGTTGACGCTGGTTTCCGAGCCCGAGGCGGCAGCCATTTTTTGCTCAAAGACTGGACTGCTTAACCTCAAGGTACACGACGCTGTCCTCATTGTCGACTGCGGTGGTGGTACTGTGGATTTGATTGCGTATGAAGTCGAGGACGAGAACCCCTTTACAGTGGCGGAGTGTACGGCTGGGTCTGGTGATTCGTGCGGTTCCACGGCTCTCAACAGAAACTTCAGCAACATCCTCCGTACCAAGATCCGCAAGATGAAGCTCCCCGATGGATCCAAGACCGCCGGTCGCGTGTACGCCAAGTGCATTATGGATTTCGAGAACCGGATCAAGGCCGACTTCCGTAATAACGGTCAGAAGTGGGCCGTTGACGTCGGTATCGAGGCCGAGTTCCCCGAGGCCGGCATCGAGGAGGGCTACATGACCTTCACCAACGAAGAGATTCTGCAGTGTTTCGAGCCCGTTGTTAACCGCATCCTCGAACTCGTCAGGAACCAAATCATCGCGATCCAGGCCCAGAACCGCACCCTGCAAAATATTCTCGTTGTTGGTGGTTTCGGTGCCTCTGAGTATCTCTTCCAGCAGATCAAGCTTCACGTTCCTCCTCAGTTCCAGTCCAAGGTCGTCCGACCCATGGACTCGGTGGCTGCCATCGTCAAGGGTGCCGTCACGGCCGGCATCACGGAGCGTGTTGTTACACATCGCGTCGCACGTCGCCATTACCTCATGGCAACTCTTCAGCCTTTCAAGGAGGGCTACCACCCCGAAGCCTACCGTGTGCCGTCGCTTGATGGCAAGGACCGATGCAAGTTTACCCGGCAGATCTTTGTGCAAAAGGGTCAAAAGGTCAAGATCGGCGAGCCCGTCAAGGTTTCCTTTTTCCGTCAAGTCGCACCCGGCGCTACACTTATGTACGAGGACATTTTGTACGCCTGCGACGACGACGTCTGCCCCGAATACACCAAAGATCCGCGTAAGTCACGTATTATTTGATGCCAATTACTTAGTTAACGTTCTTGTACAGGCATCAAGGAAGTTGTCACCCTCACATCCGATCTGTCTCGCAAGAATCTCGAAAAGGACTTTGAGAGAATGGACACACCGCAAGGCACTTTCTACCGTGTCTACTTTGATATCTACCTGACACTCGACGGGTCTGAATTTAGTGCGGAACTGGTTTGCCAAGGCGAGGTCATGGGTCGCTGCAGAGCGCGCTTCAGGTAAAATGGTGGGAAAAGGAAAAGGTGATGTGCAAAGGAGAGAGATTGATAATGTTTTAAGCCCGCACAAGGCATTTCGTTCCCATGCACGCGGATGATACCTCGAAAAGGCGAGAGGCCGCAAGAGCAGCCGAGGCTGATTAATGGCCAAGGGTATATATCTCACCAAGAGTGTCCCAGAAACAGACGGTTCAAAGATGGGGTGTTGGATCTGGGACGGGTTTTTATGACACTGAAGGATAATGGCCTGTTGTCACATGTAGACGCACGATACTCTCCCAACGTGGGATAAGCTGAATTCTTTCCAATAGTCTCGAGACGATGCATCGTGCGACGTTGGGACGGTGCAAGGTTAGGGAGTAATGCGATAATACCACCGTGATCGCCAATCGGATCGGCGAGCTGTCGAGCGTTGAACCTCTTGGCCGAATACCTGCCCTAGGTAGCTCACTAACGAGCGTCATGAGGTTTGGGCGCATGCCATTTGTCAAACTCGACCCCAAAGATCAGGATGTTCAGGACGACGACGAGCTTCAACCCCAAGGGAGTAACGGTTCGTTGGAGACGAGATATTTCCACGCCAAAGGCACTTTGCAACATGACGACTGTCTCTGGGGTATTTGCGTTGCAATCCACTTCCAAATTCTCTTAAACTCAGCCACAGTAACCCTGAAGTGTGGAGACCACGTTCAGAGCCTGAAGACGCGGGGAGAACAAGCCAAGCAGGGAAGGCCCCTGGTCGGACTCGAGCCGAGCTGGACCCTGCAGTTCCAACGGGAAACTGGGCAGCCAGTTGCACCTGCGTCATCGTCTGAACACCGAACCAACTGGAGGTTCGACCCAAGCCATGCAACCAAGGTCAGGCCCTGCAGCAGCATCGACGAGTGTCAATGGACCGCCTACCTTACAAAGTATGTAGCAGCAAGTAAATGAACCAGGCCGGTTGGCTTCTAATTCCCGTCATGGTTGCACGTCTCTCTTTTTGCAAAGATCTTTGACCTCAGCATCGCGGGATTGCCTTGGCGTGTATCCACGATTCCTAACTTATACGTGCGAGCCTTTCATCCTTTAATTTTGCATTGTTAGCTTCACCTCCACGTTCCATTCTTAGCACTGCCCCAACACACTCTTTCCTTCTCTGCCCTACGACCAAATTACTGTCTCGCCCATTCATCTAAATCTTGCCTGCAGCCCCAGCCTGGTGGCCTCTGACGCTATAGCGTGGGAGCAGGGATAATCAAGAATTGGCCTGGATCAAGCAGGTCGATCACCGCTGGAAATTCCACTGCCCCTGGCTTCTATTCGCTCTTCTATCGAAACGTTGTACGTCACTCGGCGCAGGTCTATCACAAGGTATTGGTGGCGTATCAACACCACCTCGCCAACGGTGGCCGTTTATATTCCGACGATCCTCATCCTCCCGTGTCATGGAGGCTTGGGGTTTATAAGTCACGTCTCTTTGCACACCACGGCACACATCTTTTGATTTCTCTCTGAATAACCCACTTATATGGCTGGTCGACACAATCATCACTTCGTCTCGTTTTAGGAGTTCTACGATCGTCGGCAGATAGCCGCCACACCGACCATGAGACAGTTATCTCCAAGAAACGGCGGCAGGCACTCGAAGAGAACCAGTCGAAAACTCTGCGTCGTTTGGGCTCTTGCGTCCCAGCTGGCGACTTCCAATGCCATTGTGTTTCCAAGCACTCATCCGAACTACAAGACCGATTACCTTCAACTGAATAAGCGTTACAACCCCGCCAGGCGGGGACCGCCCGAGGACTGGAACGGGAGGATACCGCTGAAAATTACCAACTCGTGTCCGGAGACGATCTGGCCCGGCATCACAACGCAGCATGGCATCGGTCCTGGCACTGGTGGCTTCGAGCTCGATGCGGGCGATAGCCGCGACTTGTGGGTTGGGCCTACATGGCAAGGCCGCGCCTGGGGGAGAACCAACTGCACCGTCAACGGGGAGTCAGCTGGCTGCACAACGGGCGACTGTTTTGGAAAGCTTGACTGCGAGTTCAGTGTAAGTTCAACGCAATGAATTTAGTAAACGTTTATTGACCAGCACAGGGGGCTGTTCCTGCAACGCTTGCCGAGTTCAATCTAGCGGGAGGCGTTTCTGGGAAACAAACCTTTTATGACATCTCTCTTGTTGACGGCTACAACATCCCCGTGGGCATCAACTACATTCCGGCTGAGAACACCACGTATATCCCACCCAACCTTACCAACTGTGCGTGCATCGCGACGACAGGCTTCATGGCGCAACGCGCAGCGAGCGGCGCCGTATACACCAACAGCACCTTTCCCGTGCCGTGGGAAGCAAACGAGTCCAACGAGAGTGTCCGAGACTGGTGCCCCTGGCCCCTCCTATCCATGCCACCCGACAAGCCCGGCGACGGCATCTATCCGTACCCGGACGACACCATTCGGCGTCCCATTTTCAGCCCGTGCAAGAGCCAATGCGCAGCCACCAACTCCGACAAGGACTGTTGCATCGGAAAATGGCATGATCCTGACGTTTGCAAGCCGGGCTTGTACTCTAGACACGCCAAGGCTATGTGTCCTGATGCCTACAGTTTTGCCTTCGACGACCAGACCTCAACCTTCATCATCCCTTCGGGTGGAGGTTGGGAAGTTGTCTTCTGTCCCGCTGGTAGAAGTACTAACATCCTTCGCACATTGGGACCGCAGCTGTTCGAGATTGCGAGCGCCGGATTCCTGAGCCAGAAGAACTTGGATCTGGTTAAGAACCGCTCCTACATAGAGTCGGAGAGCGAGAAAAGCATTGCTCCAAGACTGGCATCCAAGTCATTTTGGGCGCTGTGTTCAGTAGCGGCCACTGTCACAGTGCTGGTGGGATTGTGAGGGCTGTTTGGTGGCCACGTTCTCTTTGTCAAGGTTGGCAGCGACGGGCAGGACCCGCGTAACTAGTTGTTTTCTGTTTGGCTTGGATTTTCAGCAGAGGATACCCGGAGACGAATATACGACACGAGACGCACGAGAAGACGACCACAACAAAGACTCGGGATGGTGAGCCCGCAGACAGCTACAACTTTTTCAATTTAGTACCTAGAAACCCTTATACCCGTCATCGAAAAATTCAAAGTTACCTTTATCACTTGATTTGGCTGTTTGCACAGAGGCACGAAACTACCTGCAAGAGCACGTGTTGGTGGCTTCTCCGATTTCGACTTGCATGCGATAAATCGCGGAACACATGGCGTGAAGGTTGAAAGGACTTTGAGGACGTCAAACAAGAAAATCATCGAGGTGTTTACGGAGCTATCCCAACGTCGCGATACACTGGCTGGATTGTTTCAATGTTTCTGAATTTCTCTTGCATGTGCGTGTGTACGTGATGTGTAACTCGGTCTAAGGCCCCCCGGCCCCCCGCCCCTTTCCTAGATAGTCAAAACCCCTTCTCACTTCCCTGTTCATCGTAAGCCCGTGTGACGACTGCTCCCCCGAGTGGTCTCTCTGTGTCCCCGGATTTATTATTTAATCTGCGATGACGGCCTACCCCACTCTGGTTGATCGATTGATGACTTGGACAGGTGCCGGGAGTCTAAACATGAATTTCTCTCTCTCTCTCTCTTTTTTTTCCCTCTTCTTTTCTTGTGAGTCGCCTTGCTCACCCGGGGAACTTGTCGTCCAAAATCCTTGACAGTTTCCCCCTTTTCTCGTGGAGTCTAATATTCTCCGACCCTTTTTCCTAGAGGGATGCTAAACATGGTTGCCGTAGTGGACGCAGTTCTGGCGTACAATGGGGACTGGGGAGGGCAGTCGCGGTATGCTTCGCACACGTCTGGCCGAACCGACTCAACTCTTCCGCGCAGCGCGCTCCTTCCGTCTGCGCTCCCACTCGGCCCTCTCCTCGTCGTCGCTCCCGCTGAACTCGGCGTCGTCGTCGGTCTCGTCGTCCGCGGCGTCGAACTGCTGGGCGCCGGGCACGGGGGGCGCAGACTTCTTGGGTGCCGGAGCGGAGGACGCGTCGACGTTGATGAAGTCGCCGGCGTTGAGGGAGGCGTACTCGTGTTTCTGGATGAGGTCGCGGAGGGACGTGTTGCGGGGGTCGACGAGCTGGAGGGCGGTGAGGCCGCCCTTGTTCTTGACGCGCGGGTTGGAACCCGCCTCGAGCATCATGTCGACGAGTGCGTTGCCGAACTCGCGCTGGGCGGGGGGTTCGGAGTTTATCCAGCGGATGGCGGTGTGGAGGGGGGTGTCACCTTCGAGACGGTTGACGGGGTCGCATTCAAAATTTGGTTGATCCAGGAGGAGGTCGATTATTTCGTCTGAGAAGAAGGGGGGGTTTAGTATCAAGGGTTTTCTTTCGCGGTTTGCGGCTGAGGTGGGAAAAGGGGCTATGTGGTGAAAACGATGGTGGGGGGTGACGTAGATGGTAGACGTACAGTTTCCCCTGGAAGCGGCTTCATGGTAGAGGTGGTTTCCCATGACGGTAGTGGTCTCGTTGAGAATGCGAGAGAGCTCATCCTCGTCCTTGATGTCGGCGATGACCTCGTTGAAGAGGTCGGTGTTGTTGCGCCGGCAGGCCTCGATGAGGAGCTCCTTGACGGAGGCGCCCTATATGTTCCACGCGGGGTAGTTAGCCTTGTTGGTGTCTTTTGAGGATTTCGGAGTGGTCTCGGGAGTGATTTACCTCGTGTTCCTCGTTGTCCCCGGCCATGGTTCTGGCTAGGAGTGCACTTTTGCGTTTCTTCGTGAGATTGTGGATTGGGTAGGTGAGGCTGGATGGGGTGTTGTTTCGAAATGCTCCGCGATGGCCGGGCTCCGTTGGGCTGTTCGTTGGTGGGGTTGCGTCGGAGTCAAGCAACGACAGTCAGTACTTTCCAGGATATAGGTGCCGGGTTCCTTCGTTCGTCTATCGTCGTGGGAAGCCGGCCTGTTAGAGGCTAAAACAATTTCGTCGAGTGGTCAAGTTTTCCTGCAGAAGCGAGTCCGAATCTTGCCAGCCAGTTGTCTCTTGGGAAGGCTGGAAGTTGATACGGCAGTGTGTCCTGCCTGTTCAGCCCGTTGAACGTTCGTTGCCGTTTTGGGTGTTCCCGGTGAATGAGGGGGGAGAAGGACGTAATCGGGGGGCAGGACAAGGAGGTGGCAGTGATCGACCGACCCCTGATTAGAGGTTTGCTTGTATTTTAGCGTGTGTGGTACGTAACCTCCACCTTTCAACAGTGGGCAAAGGAGGCTGTTTTACAGAGGAACCCCAGGCGTGCTGACTACCTTACCCGCCTCGTACGGACCGGGACGGGTAAGGCGGGGGATACTGCCCGAGACCTCTGTGACGACTCACCTAGCAAACCCCCCCCACGCTCTGTAGAACTGCACTGAGGGAGGGGCACGGAATATTGTTCGAGCGATCATCCGGCGGGGAACGGTCAGTCACACCAGCTGAAGGCATTTGGGGATGTCCAGTGACCGAACGGTCAAGCGCTTCGTCCCCCACCGTCGCATTCAAGGCCCGCTGAAATTTTCCGCAAAGTTCACTACCGAGTCACCGAGAGATTTGCGGCGAGGTGTCGCATCCAGTCACCACAGTACCTAAAGGCGTCCAACATCAAAACCGACCGCTGCGCTAGCAATTATCAAGATGTTGCTCTGTAAGGGATTTCCTCTGCATCTGAATTCCTGCTTCGCATGCACATACAAAAGTCACTAACGCTCCCACCTCACCCGTAGTCTGCCCCAACTGCGCCAACATTCTCACGGTCTCGGCCTATGCCGGCGTGCGCAACCGCCTCGAGTGCCGCACCTGCCCCTTTGAGCACGCTATCACCGAGCCAATCTACTCGCGTCGCGAGTTCGAGCGCAAGGAGCGCGAGGACGTCTTTGGCGGTCCCGGCGAGTGGGACAACGCCGATAAGGCGCGCGCGCAGTGCCCCAAGGATGGATGCAACGGCGACGAGGCCGCCTTCTTCCAGGTGCAGATTCGTTCTGCCGATGAGCCTATGACGACCTTCTTCAAGGTACGTTGTCGCTGTGGGAGGCTTGGTGTTTGGAGGGCGCATTTGACTGACGTTCTTCACCAGTGCATGACTTGCGGAAACCGATGGAGAGAAAACTGAGGACCGGTGGAGGAGGAAAGTTGAGAGTCATTTTTACATTGCACTGCGTGGCGTTGGGGAGGATACAATTTTTTCTGTTGATCTGGTTCGACATGCGCAACGGCGTTTGGTGCGCCGAGGATCTTCTGGCAGAGTGTGTTTACGAGATCGTCTCTATGCCCATCCTCTGGATTTCTCAAGATGAATTTATTTTGGCTTGCGGCTGCATTGGCACCGTGACTATCAAGCTCGCTCTTGTGTCGTAACTTCGTGATGTTTACCCAAGGGGTCATTCCCTCTCGGCTTTACGCCTGTATCTCCCCCCTAATCAAACGCGCTCTAGATGTTTATGGTGTTGATCGCGTACTACGGATCGTGGATCGCGCCCCGGCGCATCCAAGTAGCTCTAAGCGATCCAACATGTGTTGGCAACTCGGTGCTCCTGGATCGTGGTGCCTTGTCTCGATGACAATCCTCTCCGGCAAGCGATGCTTCCCCAGCTCAGACGTCGCTGCGATGCCACTCGACCGCCGCCCGCATGCCGTCGTCAATCAGCCGCTGCATAAGCTCAGGGCTGATGATATCCTGCCGAAACTGCTCCTGCTGCAGGAGCTCGAGGTGCTTGAGGGTCGGCCCGGGGTACATGAGGTACTTCAGGTAAGGCGGCCGTGTCCAGTATTGCAGGTAGGAGAGGTAGGCGACGAACTCGGGGCGCGTAAGGAGCTTCTGTGTTGCAAGGTGGTTGAGGTAGAAGGGGTTCGCGAGGGCTTGAACGAACTGCGCATCCCGTACGTTGTGGTTAGCTTCTAAATGGGAAGGGATGCAAGGAAGGAGAGACGAACCTCAAGCTCGATTTCGAAGCGCGTGAAGCCACCGTAAACTGGTTCATTGTCAGGTAGGGGCGGAGGTTGTTGGGAGGAACCTTGCGGTGAAATTGTGGAAGCCATTTTTGGTGAGCGTGTGTTCGATGTATTGGCGTATGTTTCGAAGGTAATGCACATGCGATTGTACGTTGTAAAGATCTGGGCCATCTCGCCGACATGACGGAGCTATCAGACCAAATTTGGTTAGTGGACTTGCTGCTCTAGCTCAATTGGTCTCCACACCTGGATGCCTCTCGTGGCTGGATGCGTCTTACCTGTCCGTATCTTACCTTGCATGAAAAATAACTGAAAGCCCTGATTTGAAGGAAGAGGCTACTCCAGCGGAATCAGACTCGTTTGTACGGATACGACCGCCGAAATAAAGGCTACCTTAGAGAGGTTTGTATACTGGACCTTGTGAGCACTATACCGCTATGTCCTGTACCCCGTAAATCTCACTGCGGCCAGGTCCAGCTTCGGTCAGGCCGGCACAATTGCTATCTCTCAGATCTCAGCACTGCAACACCTTGATGACAAACTCTCCCTTGACTCGAGATATGGAAACGGATTCACTCTCCCATCAATGCGGTGGCAGACCACTTTGCATTCTGTTTCTACGTGTATAAGAAGCTGTGCCGTCCACACCCAACTCGTTTTCCCACTTTCCACCCATTATCTGCAACGTGAGCGGTTCCGATAACACGAGGCCTTGTACCACAACAGCTATTCTCCCACCACGAGACTCTAGCTCACAAACTTGGTAGTATTCTCTTCTTTATATCGCTAGGCACGCTAGCAAAGACAATGAAAAGAGGACAGGTCCTGATGTCGAACCTGGAGGCAGTGTAATACCAGGTCGAACGCCGAACCGCACAATCAAAAGTTTGGCCCACCTTACGCTCGAAGCCTGAAGGGGTTAGCAAAGGACCTTCAGGTCCGAGATGCCCACGCTCTCTTGATCGGCGCGCGGCACTGTGCGGGCTCGCGGACGAGCACTCCAAGAATGAAGAGAGGAAAAGAAGAAACCCCAAGATGTGAGGAGGATGGGTCGTTACTCATGCCCCGTCCCAGGGGGAGGAGACGCTGTTCAGCTGGCTTGAAGAAACGGCGAAGGCAAGAAGCCAAATGATATTTCCATGATAGCTCTGCTAGGAGAATGCTGACATACTCTATGGCGGTACATCTGCTGAAGGTAGCACAGCCTGGCGGTGTCCTCAGTCCCTTGACAAGGCAAGACGGAAGGGGAGGAGCAGATGACCAACTTGCAAGAGGTAGCGAGTGGCAGCAGCTTTGGCAACAGGAGAGATGACGGTAGCAGGAGTTGTTGGCCAGCTACAAATCTCGGGAGCTGAACTAAAGGGCGAGAGCAAGAAGCAGGCAAGGAGCAACAAACCGTTGATCCTCCGGCGCAAGATCCTTATCATACTGTCTGCATTTTCTCACACGCCGTCTAGTTAGACCCGCGCCAAGTCTAGCAGAGAAGACATCAATGCAAAGCACACGAGAAAGCGACTCAAGCGGAATGTTGATGGATAGCAATACCCAGGTAGTTGTGTAGGAGTTTCAGCTGGAATTTGCCCCCAAGGTACGCTGAACGCGGGTTTTCAAATGATAATGCATGGAGCATACTAACAACACCCGGCATGCCTACTACCATCTACATGCTCACGGAGCGTCCAAGCGGGGAAAGGCAGTGCCGACTTACCAGTAAAACTTAGGAGGGGCGAGTCACGACCGACCGAACTTGCCCCACAACAATGGCGGTTCAGGATCCCTTAGCCTTTCAAAATCTTATCAAGGCAACTGCCCGAGTCTACCTTCTCAAAGACTTGTTCGTGTCGGTCGGTGGAATATAAAAAATAAAAACAGTCGGAGAAGTCGATGGGTTTCATTGGATTTCGATGCGAACTAGGCTCGGGATTCGACGCTGGCTCTTGCTGTGGATAGTAGTAGGAGTCTTGGTCTTGCTCATTTCACATGTCAACTGCCGTATTATCAATTGCCTGGACGGACAATTTAGAGCATGCAATGCTATCTATACGAAGTCAGTATGATGAATTGAGCCTATTCATCTCGAATGAAACGGAAGATCATCTGTGAACGCCAGGTCGCCTCGCATTTCTGATTTTCCCATCAACATTGAAGCTCGGCGCGGAGTGGGCTACAGCGGGCAGTTTCCGTGGGGAAGCTGCAAGGTCCCCTGCAGCTGCAGATGACTTGACATCACCCTCCCTGCAACTCATCCATTCGGAACTGACTTACATAGTACATATGTAAATGCGCTGTGTGGTTTTTTATGATAAACGTACCTTTGTTCGATATTCGGCTTTATGAATCTCTCACAGATAGATTTGGATCTTACTCTCCCTAGTCATATTCCAGATAAGAGTTTCGTAACGAACATATAAGCCGGTTCCTCTTACTCACCTCAACGCATGTGTCATGGCACAAAGTAAGAAACCATGTCTACCTCATTACATTTGTTAGTAAGAGGGACGCATATTGAGGACTGTCTTAGCCTCTTGTATCACCTCAATGTCGTCAGTGTTTGAAGGTCCAAAGAAACCATATATCCCTCACTAAACCCTCCAGGCAAAAAGATTCTCCGTCTTAAAAGTTATTCAACATCGTTAACTTGTGTTGAGGACTGTTCATACAACTCTACAAGTCTGGTGACGGCACTGAATACTCACAAAGCTGGTGTCACCATCTGAATCATTTTCTGGCCCAGCCTTGGTGTAGTTGTTGCACAGGACAAGCACATGAAAATGAGAGTCAAGGAAGGCTAATTGGGGGGGTTGGGGGTTCGACCAATGAGTCCGGTGAAGCTGTCAACTATAATCAAGAGATATGTGCTCTCAAGAGCCTCCAAGAAACGCCGCGTGTGCATCAGTCCTATCTCTTCTTCTCCTATCGTTATATTTAGTGCCTTCCAGTTTTTGAAGATGTTGCTGAGGAAAACAGCGGCACCGTTAACCCACTTCTCTGTCAACGTCAAAACACATTCGAACATTCCTTTTACTTTAGAGGAGGGCCTGGAAATATGTTCGGCCAAGGTAACCTTCCAGAAACTGAAAAGGCGTCTTCAAGGAACCAGGCAGGACTGTAATGCAGGTTTTTTCTCCAAGATGAAATGATAAGTTCGAGAGTGTTTGGAGTCGTTTACGCAAAATTGAACATCGGAAGGAGCATCTATACAGTTTCTACCCTCGTGCTGCAACAGTTGGCGGGAATAAGCAAGAGAGTCCATAACCTTTTGTGTGTTTGTTCGTTGAAAAAGCCATTTCGATAACTCTTCGTAGTATCGCGTTGTTTGAAGGAACACAAAGCCAATTTTCAAACGACAAATGTAAAGTCACCGTTATTCCTGTTAAAAGGAAAATGGAGATTCTCAGATGAATTTTTCTTATGTCTTCATCGGTAGCAGAATGTGTAGCTACAGAATGGGAATATACCAGAGTTGCATAGATGATCATTAGGCATGCTTAATCTAAACGAACAGGTAGGCATGTTGAAAGGTTACTGCGGATTCTTAGTCTAAGAGAAGATGACATCGAAAATTGGTTACAATGTTTCCGTCTTTGAGTAACCAAGAGCTCTACTCGGAGGATTTCAGGCTTGAGATTGGAACACTGGCGTCGGCGAACCAAGTTTACGTTTGATGACTTGGGGAGCTTGACAGCCGACGAAAACCGACCCACCCATTAAAGAAGCAGCTTCCCCACTAAAAAGTTGCCAGTCCAAGGCAGTAAGTCTCCCGTCTTCGATAAGTAGGCAGCAAGCTGCCAAACACACCTTGTCCAGTAAACAACTCGCGACTCTCTTCGCACCACGACCGGCATCCCGGACCCTACCACATGGCGTCCAAACGCGAGTACGCAGCCTCAGATGGTAGCGATGCCGCCGAGCCAGCGCCAAAACGCACCAAGAAGCCCAGCAACAAATCCAAGTCGCGCGACCACCAGAACGCTCACATCGATCCGACATGGGGTCAGAAATACGTCTTCTCATCTTTCGACGGGAGAACGACGGTCCCTCACGACCCCGACCTCGATTTTGAGGATGACACAGATGCCATGGCGTATCTCAAGTCCGTAAGGTAAGCCGACGCTCTGCCACATACCGATCTTCTTCCTCGTGCTGAACCGGGTCTCCCTTCAAGTAGATTGCAAACGATACTGATGTGGTGAGTGCTGTAGGACACAAGCGAACGGAATACCCCACCTCCTTGTCGCGCCCAAGGTCCCGATTGGGCCACAACTGCCCAAAGAACTCCAGGCTGGGGAATCCGACCTAGAAGAGGGCGAGGAAGTCGAGGAGGATCGCAACATCTACACATCCGGGGAGGGCGATTTCAGGGGATACTACCACGACGGCGCATACACCGCCCGTCCCGCTGACTGGCGTGAGTACAATAAGCAAGGCGACTACGAAGATGGTGAATGGGACGGCGAACAGGACGGCTACTACGACGGCGAGGACCAAGACTCCGAAGCCGCGATCCACGAAGCCTACTACGCCTCTATCCTAGCCCGTTTCCACTCCCTTCGCGCAACCCTCCACACCAAACCGCCGCCCTCCGTCGTTGCCGCCCTCCCACGCACACACGGCCACCATGTCGGCGCCTTCGGCCCTAAATCCTCCACCTTTTCCATCTGGTCTCAACGCCTACGCACCACGGACCCGCTGCCGGCGCAGGTGGCCTCGATGGACAAGGACGGCGTTCTGCGGGTCGTGCGCGTGCTGTTGGGGGGTAAATTCCTGCGAAGGGGGGAGGAGGTGGGCGAGCGCACGAGCCGTTGGCTCTGGGCGCTGCTCGCGCGATTGCCGGAGCGGGGGGAGCTGAACCATACCGAGATCGGATGGATTCGGGACCTGGGACGCCGGGCGGTATTGATGATGCAGAGTCTTGCGGATATGGCGGCGTTGAGGGACGCGCTGGAGGAAGGGGGGATGGATCTGGGGGTTCATGATGCCGTCGATGACAGTTCGGATGACGAGGATGTGTTAAGGGAAATGGAGGTTGAGGAGAGGGACGGGGAAGTGCCGGATGAAAAACAATCCGTGGAGGAGACGTCCAGGCAGGAGGATCCTGAAGCGCGAGAGGACGAGATGAAAGATCTCTCGCCAAGCGGGGCACAAGTTGAGAAAGGCGCGGCTGAGGATGGAGAGATTGCTGACGATCAAAAGTCGGAGCCCATGGAACTCTCCGAGGATGGCGAGATAGACGAGAGCGAGAGCGTGGTTTCGGAGGAGCCCACCTCTGTCCCAGTTGAATCACTTGAAGAAGCACGCGCTCGGCTGCTCGCCCAGCTAGACACGACGACCGCCGAGCAGCCGGCGCAAGGACCGGTGTCTGAGGCGGACGACGTGGAGGTGTCGGATCAGCTGCGCGCGCGGATGAACATGCGGGCTACGCTGAACATGATCCTGACGGTCGCAGGAGATTTCTACGGACAGCGCGATCTGCTCGAGTTCCGGGA
Source organism: Colletotrichum chlorophyti (assembly GCA_001937105.1). Taxonomy (NCBI): domain Eukaryota; kingdom Fungi; phylum Ascomycota; class Sordariomycetes; order Glomerellales; family Glomerellaceae; genus Colletotrichum; species Colletotrichum chlorophyti. The sequence continues at coordinate 1,341,146 of MPGH01000017.1, forward strand.
TCCGTTCACAGGTATGTAAAAAGAAACATCGATTTCGGTAAGAAGAAAGCGTTTGCATAGAAGTGTACAATTTTGGCCGTGTAAAAGGCCTCAAAAAGCATGATAGTCCATGACTTATCAGATGCAGAGCCGGTGGCGGAAGTCCACCTGCCCTTCCAAAGAACAAGAACCTAATTCAACCATCAAAGCTGATTGCTCATCGCAAATTTCCCGACGACACTCAGTGAAAACCTTTGTCCTCAAAGCAGCCCTTGCCGAGTACAAATGCAATCAAAGTCGTTGTCTCCATTCCCAAACCCCAGACGCCTATTTCCCTGATAGTGACCCATCGCGCAAGTGTTCAATTTCTACACAGTCATACAATGCTCTCATTCAATAACACCTCTTAAGCATCGCCCATGTCAGTGTCGGGAGAGACGAGGAAATCCGCATCCTCGAAATCATCCACGATGATGTTCTCTTGCCCCAAAACGGGTTTGCGGCGGCTCTTCCTAGGCACCGCCAATGGACGCGCATTAGCCCATACGGACGGCGCAACGCTCCCAGGGCTGATCTCGTTATCTGGCCACGCCGCGCGGTCCGCCCACATTTGCACAGGTTCCTCGGCGTCCTCCTCGGCGTCGAAGAAGCGCTTGCGGGTGTTGCCGTCACCTGCTGTGCTCTCGACGCTCTCGACACTCTCCTGGGAGCTGCTCAGGCCTGGCATGTCGTCTAGACCCGGCAAACCATCTTCGAGTTCCTCCTCATCGCTCGATGCAGCAGGCTGGCTGGACAGACCGCCGATTTTGTTGATGCCGCAGAAGGGCATTAGCTCGCGCTGGATAGCGGCGCTGCGGCTCTTGCGGGTGTTGCTGATTGTGGGCGTGGTTGTCCGGACGACGGGGTTGTGGCGGTCGGGTGTTGGGTCGATCCACAGCTTGGAGTTGCTGTAGGTTCCTGTCTTGTAACCCTCGGGGACGGACTTGCGGACGCGCATCCCAACCGAGAGAAGGTTGGACTGCACATCTGAGGAAAGGCCGTTCTGGATGGGGGTGGGCGAGGGACCGGCGGGGGGAGCTGCGCCGGGGCGAGTGGTGAAGAAGGATGTGATCTGGCGCTGGGAGGGGTCACTTGCTGCGCCGGCGAAGGGGCGCTTCGTGCGTGGGCCCGACATTGTCGCGCAGCGGAAAGGGATGTCGAAAGTCCAAGCCAGAGTTGCGATGATTTGGTTTTTGTTTGTCGATGAGTAGTATGGTTGGGGAGATCTGATGTCGTCGTGAGGTTGTGGTCCAAGCGTTGAGTCTTGGTGGCTCGGGCTAAGATGGATTGAGTTGCTGGAGACAGGATTCTGCTTCTTGTAGAGTGGAGAGTTTGCTATCCTGTCGGGCCAGATGGTAACCGTGGAAACGATCGCGGGCGAGAATAAAAAAATGACGTACAGAAGCGAGAGTAGGCGGGGAGATGTTAAAGAAAGGCAAAGAAGCGGAAATGGTGAGAGGGCGGAGAGGTTGGGAGATGAAGTTGACACGAGAAGGGCAACTAAAGGTGGGGGTAGGATAGGGATGGGGACCAGCTGGGCACATGCTGGGCGGTTTCCAAGGAAAAGCAGGAGCCGGCCGACGATCCGGTGGCAGCGGCAGACCGCGTTGACGCGTTTTTTTCTTGTTCGCGAGGCGCGAGGAGTGGGCCACTTTAAAGTGCATTCCAATGTACGTGTATGTATCCGTAGGGAGAAGCGTAAGGTGAGTGGTCGTAGTACCTTGTAGTTGTGGAGACTCATTGGCCTGAAACTGACACAGTCTTGCGTGATGATTGGAGAAAGCTTTGCGTGCATTTGGCCTCGGTCTCGACAGAGCAATGGGCCGCCACTCCAGCTGCACTAGAACAATGAGAAGTTCAACATGATGGATAATCAATGCTTCATGTCTTTTTGACGTACAATTTTAGGCTTTCTATCAACCTTGATTGAATTTCCTCAAAACATCAGTCGGGAATTGCATCCTCAGGCAGAGCATATCGCCTGCTGATGGTTTCCCTTGCAAAACCTTGCAGAACGTCAAAAGGTTTACTGCTGGGATTGTGGGATTTTTGAGTGCAGTCAGACGAGCTGCAGTGAAAGTGACGCAGTCGATTGGCGATCCTGAGTGAAAAGGGCTCCGATGAGCGCCTCAGTTATCTAAGCGAAGCAACACCGCGCATGCAGGAGGTGGTGTGCAATCCAGTGAGGAGAAGCTCTGCCGGTGTAGGACCAAAATTATGCTGAGCTTATGAATTAGGCTGAGCTCCATGACACCCATCCCAAGATAGTTGCAGTTGTCAGGAATCTGGCCAAGCTTCGAATGCTCCCCAGCGAGATGAGGGGTCTGGCCCAGGATTGTCGAGACGAGTCAGAGCTTCCCTCTACCTTGCTTCCCCATCCCTAGAGTTTGGGCATCTTATGAGGTCGTTTCTACTAGGAAGTCGCACTTACCAAACCTTGCCTCAAAATCTATGTAGTAACGTGGTATACAGGATTGGGATGGAGGATTACCGCCGAGGCGGGGGTTTGAGACAAAATTTCGCCACATCCAAATGGTTGAGCCTACCATCTGTCACACGGGCAGGCTTTCTTCATGTCATCACGATAGTACGACTGGCTAGTTTTGAGCCGGGCTCAGTGGCGTTTGGTATCACGACAATCTAGTTCACCAGGAAGACACACTTGAGGGGGCGTTTGTGGAAACCATTGATATTCGCAAGCAGTGCTGATTCCTCCCAACTCACTGCACTTGGGTATGAAGCAATCCTCAATTAGCGGATTCCACGTCCTCGCATCAAGATCATCCTCGCAGATCACCCATGACACTCGTGAAAAGCCATTTCCAGCTGTCCGACCCCATTGCAGAGAGAAGACCAAACAAGATAAAACACCCGTTGGTACAAGAAGACGTGACTCAACAAAACGCATCGCAAACGCGAGGGGATCAAAGGAGGGACGAAGAGCGAGCGATTGATTGAATTGCCTCTTTTTGTTTGTGTCGGCGGCAAAGAAAAAATTGAAAACCCGAGAGAAAATGCGTCGATTGGTGATGCAAGGATATCCGGAGACCCCAAACGCCCCTGTGTTTTGTTTTTTGGTCAAGGAATTTTTGGATGTTCCATCGTCTATCCGCAAAGGTGTCTGATTATGTTCTGTTCGAAGACAGCAGACTCTAAGAGCCCGTGCCAGGGTTGTCTATACGCCCATGCCCAGGTCGCTTGCTTTTGCAGATCCGAGATGTCCCAACCAGTGATGAACCGTCCAAGTCGTTAATACCCGAGGGCTAAAAGAGAACCGTCCATGTGAACAGTTTACTTTCTGCGGAAAGAGCAGCCCTCAGTGAGTCTCGCCTTACCACCAGTAGGCTGGCACAGGACGGTGGTGCATCCCTGGCAGATAACGACGGTCTGGGCGTGGGAGAAGACGGTGGTGATGGTGAAGCAGCCGGGGCACTTGACGTCCATGAAGAAGGAGCGGGGGGCGGGCACAAGGGTCTATTCCTCATGTGAGTGTCATGGTCCGTGGTGGAGGGGTAAGGGTTTAATGAAGGCATCGCGAGCGTACCTTGAGCTTGTGCTTGCGGGCCTCGGCGGCCGGGGAGGGGTTGAGAAGATCAACGGCGAGAACCTGGGGGAGAAACCATCAGCACGACGGTCTTTCATCAAAAATTCGTGTGTGCAATAAGTCGTCATCGTCGTTGTCGTATGTCCTTTCCCATCTTCCTGCGTTCCCTGCCGTACCATCTTTTCCTCCTCTTTGCAAAAATCTTTTTTTTTTTTCGCTTGGATCGTCGCGTGTTCTCCAGTTCGATTTTCGGTTTCTCTTTTTTTTTTTTTTCGGTCGGGTGCTTCGGTCGTCGAAATGATTCACACGTGTGTCGCCAGGGAAGGAAAAAAACAGCAGTGAAACCTTACCATCTTGACTGATCTGATCGAAAGTAGATTGATCGGTTATCGGTGCGAGTGTCGCGACTTGACAAGAATCTGGTGGTTGAGGGGAGGCAGATTTAGCACACTCGCAAACGGTGATGGGAAGTGGAGGCGGAAAAAGTCAAGCACAATTCTCATGGGCAATCAGGAAGGTGTCTGCCAGACACCAACGCTCCTTCCCGAGAAGAGGAGGGTTAGAGCCCTCCACGTGACCTGAGAGGAGTTTGATGCTGTGATTGGTAGGCCCTGGATGACGACCCACTCATTGACAGGGAACCTCGAAGGAACCTGATAGTTGCCAGCGCTGCCAGTAAGGCGGGGTGATAGTCTCCGTCATTCCCTGGATGCTTCCAGACTACGTTTGACATCAAGCAAGGTACCTTGTATTACTTAACATTAATTAGGCGCCTCTGACAAGGTAGACTGAAGCCTAAAATTCCGAAATACGTACATCACCGTCGCCGCAGCCTTCATCTGCATTTCCCTCTCGATATCTTTTTTCTTTGATTTTCTACCGCCTGTTACCTTTTTCGTTTTGTCGCATTCCAAACGCGCTACAATGGCAGCGCCGTCAGAGCAAAGAATAGCCGTACCGATCGATGATCCCAACGCAGACACCGAGTGGTATGTGATTTCCTGACAGCTGCTCGACGGCTCCTGACGCATGCCGCCAGGAACGACATCCTTCGGAAACATGGCGTTATCCCTGAAAAACCACCCAGCCCGACGCCCATGATTGAAGAGGCCATCCTTGAGGGCCGCCGGTTAGCACACGAGAACAGACTGGAGGGCAAGGATCTCGACGAACTTGACGAGTTGGAGGACGATGAAGACGAGGCATTCTTAGAGCAGTACCGTCAGCGCAGGATGCAGGAGCTAAATGCGCTCACGAAAAAGGCTCTCCACGGCACCGTCTACCCCATCTCGAAACCCGAATACTCGCGCGAAGTAACCGAGGCTTCCAACAATGGCCCCGTGTTTGTCAACCTGACATCGTCTCTGGGCACCAATGTGGAATCACGGGTTCTCTCCGAACTTTGGAAGCAAGCGGCTCAGGAATACGGCGATATCAAGTTCTGCGAGATGCGAGCCGACAAGGCCATTGAGAATTATCCCGAGCGCAATTGCCCCACCATCCTGGTTTACAAAAACGGCGACATTGTGAAGCAAATTGTTACCTTGGTACAACACGGGGGCGTCAGAATCAACATGCTACAAATCGATAATCTCCTGGTTGAAGTTGGTGCTGTTTCTGATTCCGACATGCGAGTGGTTAAGAGAAGAAGGCAAGCTGAGGACGAAGAGGAGGAGAGAGCCATGGGCAAGGGCATCAGACAAGGAACTGTGTCTAAGTCCAAGGGCGACGAAGACGATGACGATTGGGACTGAGGAGACTGCAGGTTACCATACCCGTCTCGGTTGGGTCCAACAGGTTGATGCGCAACACTGGCCGCACCAGAGAGTACGACCGCTGTTTGTTTGCCGTTCCATACTTGGATCTTGCAGGGACCAGGTAGAAATTTTCGGCGTCATATACCACTGAACGGGTGGTAAAGCCATTGGGGATGTGGCTCAACTACCGGTCTTCTTAACACTTTGATGACTGGGGAAACACACAAAAGTTTACGTCTTCCTCCTGAAAGGCGCATAAAAGGTCACCCTGCCCTGGCGGACGAGACATCGTCGACAACATCCGCAAATGAGTGAACAGAACGCAGAAGAAATGAAAGAGAGGAAACAAGAGAAACACTAGACAGATCATATCTTGGCTGCTGTGCTATAGTTGCCCTGTCCTCCTTCGCTTGTGACGCGACCTTGCAAGGGGTTGATCTTGGTTCCTGGATTTCCATGCATTTCCTATGCCCCGCGTATTGCTGCTACAGACCCTGAGCTGGATTGGACGGCATTGATCCGTGCAATTTGTGGGGTTCAGGGTGTTCCCGACTCGAAGCAGTCCCCACTAACCACTTTTGGACAGCTGCCGCTTCGTGTATGCGGGATGCGCCTGATCTCATCTGGATGACGAGGGCAGTGTTGGTCGCGTAAACACACCTGACGTGCTAGCAGAACAGCACAAACGCATGGTTCGTGACGCATCTATAACGGGAAACTTGCAAGAATCCATGGTTTGGGGGCTATTCCCGACCAGTTTGACAGGTCTCGGAGCTATCTTCGGAGATCGTGTGAGCAGACTCTTCCCCCGTTGCAACCCCTTGTCCGTGGACGCGCTCTGAGCCCCACTTTCCAAGTTGCGTCACGACACGCTCCGGCGCGCCCCCATTTCACTCTCGCGGGTGGCGGGCTCGGAGCTCTCTTCACCTCAGGGACTGTCGTTTTGCGCACAACTTGAATTGCACGTCTCCCACTCCTTTCCTCTTTCCCCTACTATTGTCGCAATGGCCGATGAACCGACACTGCCGCGCCTTTCCCCGTCTATTTCGTGGAATGCGCAGACGGAGCGCTTCAGTAACAACCCAAAGAAGCGCAGGTACAACTTCAAGAGCCACTCCGTTGCGCCCCCATCATGGTCCAACTCAAGCGATCCCGCCGTCTTCTCCAGTGATGACGATCCAGGGTTGGACAACTACATCGAGGGGAGGAGGAAGAAGAGATACGTCGGTTCATGGTTCCACCAGCAGCCCGCGTCCTCGGACTCCGCTACCGGAGAACCGCGGCCGGCGTTGAGGGGGAAGCGGACTTTCAAGCGCGACTTGGACAGTGGTGTGTGGATGGGCAGTGATAGCACTGATGGGGACGAGAGCATCATGATTCCTGAACTGCCGACGCAGTCAAGACTTCCCCAGCTAAATCGGACACCAGTTCGCCGTCGCAACGTCATCTCTTCTGAGGAGCTGGAGGCGCGGGAAAGGATCCAGCAGTGTTTGGATTCCGGCAATGAGTACATTGATCTTTCGTAAGTAATCCATACAGTCCGTGGCTTTCGACAATAATCTGAACAATGCCAGCATGATGGGCCTCAAGGCACTCTCCGATGCTACCATCCAACCCCTGTCCGAGTTCTCCTGCATCCCAATTGTGGCCGAAGGCGTACCCTTTGAACAAAAAGACCCAGCCTTGCAGCTGTATCTGTACCGCAACCCTCTACAGAGGCTACCTGGCGCCATCTTCGATCTTCAGCTTCTCACAGTTCTATCGCTCCGCGGATGCAGACTCCGAGAGCTACCGCCCGCGATTGGCAGGCTGCGGAACCTCCAGGTCTTGAACCTCGCACAGAACCTGCTAAGCTTCTTGCCTGCTGAGCTGCTCGACCTCATGGCTGCCCCCGCTGCCCTCAGGGAGTTGCTTCTTCAAGGCAATCACTTCTTTCAGGCCACCGACCTCCCGCGCCCGAAGGACTTGGAAAACCTCGGCGACGAACTGGACGGGTCAGAGCTTTCCGGTGCCTGGAATCCTGGCTCTGACGGGGTTGCGGCCAGGTTTTTCGCACGATCTCCAGTCCACTACTTGGATAGTTCTGGTTTCTCCCACTCTGAATTCCGCTTAGACTACGAGGCGGTCATTGTACCAACCGAACGAAAGGAGGACCGGGAAAACGCATCGCTCATCTCTCCGCCATCATCAGCTCCGTACCAATCAAAGTCAGCTGCGAGGACCGTCCAAAGCGCTCAAGGGGGCCGTGTTCCCAGCCTGATGGAGTTGGCACTCCGCAGCGCATACAAAAGCGCAGACCTTAACGAACTGCCTGACTTCATCCCTGATTCGATGGACAACCTGCGCGCCCTCTTGGAGCGGGCTGCTGATCAGCGCGAGACTGGAGGGTTGAGATGCTCCGATTGTAGGAAATCATTTGTGGCACCAACGACTCAGTGGTTGGAATGGTGGCAGGTCTGCCTCGTGGAGAGTAGAAAGAGGCCCACGGAGACCTCATCCACTGTTAGCGCTCGACCTTGGACCGACTTGGACGAGGAGAACCACGGTGCCGTCCCGTTTTTGAGGAGGGGCTGCTCGTGGAAGTGCGGGCCAGCCGATTTGTTGGAGGGACAATGGTCAATTCGACCCTCGGACAATAACAAGTCCGAGTGAGGGATTAGCATGGCAAAGGTTCTTGATTTAATGTACATAGCAGCACATAGTGCGCATCTTGGGTTTGGCATTTCCAAAGGTTTAGCTCGGAGTTGGAGGTGGACCGGTGAGATATTTTCACCACAGGTATCGGTTAGGTTGTTCAAATACACTTGTTTTAAGTGAACCTCGTTCCGGCGCCTTTGCATACTGTTCCCTTGTTATACCACTCCACCGAGGGCAGGATTTCCGACGCAACCCACCTCGCCGTCTGCGAATGCAAGCTTCCCTGCCCAAACGGCTTGTCCGCCTTATCCCTCTTCATGCCCTCACCCAATGCCAGCTGCGCCACGTTCTGTCTCACGACCTTCACCTCGCCCTCGTCTGGCACAGCAGGCCGTGGGAATGACGTTATCCCCTCGGCGAGAGCCTGGAAGATGACAAGTTGGTCTTGGAGGAACTCGTCGGTCGTGGAACCTTGCATGGTGAGCTCCTTGACCAAATCCCCAACCACTCTGCGCGAGATGAGCTCAGCGACGTCGTCTATCCGCGACCCCTTCTTCTGTTTCCCCTTCTTTGGTGCCGACATGAGCACGTCGCGGCCCCAAAGCAACCCGGATGCGGAGCGAGCCACGAGGAGGACGTATAGCCGAGCGTCGTGGCCCGAGTCCTCGACGACTTTGAACTCAAGCTCGGCGTAAGGGAAGGCGGCTTCGATTGCCCGCGCCAGGGCGTCCTGAAGGTCTGCGTGCATGTATGAGGGCACGATAATGGATGCGTCTACGTACTTGACCTCGGAACCAGAAGAGTCTCCATCTGCCTTGTCGGTGCCCACGAGGCGCACCGTCTGGCCTCGGGGAAGGGGATTGATGGTCAGGGCGATGCAGCCCCTGGTCAGGGGTCCAAGACTCCAGCCGCGCTTCTTGAGGCGGCGAGCGATGATGATGCCAAAGGTGTCCTGGAGGCGGGGGAGGAGAACCTGATCGAGGTATTCGTAGGAAAGGGACATGCCGACGTTGGTACCGCCAGTGATTTCGAGGTCGATGGGGGATGAGGAAGCAGTATTTGAGGTGTAGAGGAGGAACGGTAGGATAGCTTGAAGAATTAGAAGGGTGCTTGCGGCGTCGGTGTCGGCGGCGATGGTGATGGTCCGGGGGCGGCCGACGAGGGCGTCCGAAGGAGGAGTGCGCGGGGTGAAAGCGAGGGTGGTGCTGCCTACTTCGAGGCCGTCCACTACTGCGTCCGTGGCCTCTGCGAGCCAGCGGATGGCGGTGACATGTTGCGCTTTGAGGCCTTCAGTCTCGTTGGTCAGTCGAGGGGTTTGCTAATGAGAGATGGTTGGACGTCGGGCTCACCTCCGCCGATGGTCTTTGATGCGCCGGCTCGTGAGGCGCCTGGTCTGTTCCCTCGAACGTTGTTGATCACCATGGGTTGAGAAGTTACCGCGGCCAGCGCTATGGCTACGCGAACGAGCTGACCTCCTCCCTCCCCGGTACGACCGTCTATTTGGACGGGTTTAACGGACATACTTTGCGGTAGGTGATGGCTGAATGACTGTCGTCTTCACGGGGTGGTCGATTGGGTGCTGTTCCGAAGACCAATTGAACCTCCAGGGTTTGGACGTGGCGACTACGTTCCCGAGGACGCCAGCTTATGCTACCTTTGTCATCCACCAGACTTCAACGGATGCCGTTTTGAGGACTTGCAGATTGTTTGGTGAATTTGTATGATATCGCGGTCTGCCACGGCACGGATGAGCTCAGACTCATGTTGGTTTAGTTGAGTCACTCGCCGACATGATTATTCCCCCTCCCCCCAAAAGTAATCTCGGCGAAGGAAGGGTTCGCTCACCGCAGCCGGAATTCCGCCCCTCGAAATCCTTATTCGGCTAACGTTAAACAGTCTAAAGGTAGGTCAAGACCCGTGTTGCCTAGAGTATCGAACGACGCAGCAGGCAGGAAAGAGACGGCCTGTTATCAGGTTCATTTGACCCGTTGGTCACGCGATGGAACACGTCGTTGCCTTGGCCACTTGCATCGCGTCCACATTATTCAAACCGATTGCAATCCCATCTCTTTTCTCGATGCAAAATCTCGTCGAGGGACGCAATACAACATCGATCGACAACAAAGCCCAAAGGGTGGTTGCATTGTCCGATACTTCTTCAGGATTCCCTTGCGTTGCTTTTCTCGTTGCATGTTATGACCCGCCTTGCACCACGGAGTCCGCTTTGACCCTTTCCACCCCCTGATGGGACGTTATTTCAACGACATCTCTTCCCCTGCATTATTATTCTACTTCATCCTTTTTTTTATTTTTATTTTTTTAGTCTTTATTTAATCATTTAGCTATCTTCAATATCCCATCCCTTTTTACTGTAAGCCTAGTGTTTAGACTAAAGACCGGCTGCCACCAACTGCGCCAAACCAACCACAATCACAAGCCGAAAAACCGAGTTTGCTTTTCGCGACGCGACACCACTACACCAACGGACAAACCCGAGACACGAAGATGATGCGTTGAGCCAATCACTGAGCAATCTCTTTCATGCAGATGCACTGCATTTCAGGGTATCGGGTGCAGAGGCGTCTCGGCCAGATCTGCACCCTGCGCCATTCCGATCGTCGTTCTGTAGCAGATCTCACATGTGGAATTCGAGCTGCCACCGACATAGCCCCCGCCGTGTCGACGAGGTATCCCGGCCGCAACTGAGCCGGATATGTCAGCTGTGCGTGTTGTTGACTGTGAAAACAGAGCCGAGACTACCAGAGGACACCGGGAGGCGGGAGGCGGGAGGCGGGAGGCGGGAGGCGAAACAAAATTCAGGGGTGGAATGGAGAGGTGTCATGCAAGAGGAGTCATGTATCATCCCTTTCACTCGTCATGGACAAGTCTGAACAATGATTCGATGTCGAAGTTTCTTAACGTCTGACCCATGTCCCAAGGACCAGTCGATATCGTCAACTCGGCCTAGGGTGATGACAACAACAACATCGCCCCCCACTGATTAATTCGCACCTTACTGGATGCCTGCTTGTAGAGCCTGGGAACCGTGTTCGAGGCAACGCGTCGGCCTGTGGCGCGGCACTATGGGTATTTATATAAGAGTTAGGCTTGCTGTCACAGAGGTCAAGTTCTCGGTTTCTGACATATTCGACGACGGTCTATTGCAAGGAAATATTCGGCAGCGAATGATCGAAAGTAACGGAAACGAACCACAAGATGTCAAGATATCAACCATGTAAGCCAAACAGCCAGTGCCTTCCCTATTGTCCGTGTACCATGCTGAATACCATTCTACTATATCTGGGTATTGGCCTTTTCTCCTTTCTGAGCTTTCCTTTCGCTCTTTTTGTCTTGCCAGTCCCAGCGGACGTTTTTCTCTATTCATACCCACGTCTAGTCATGTGGAGGCGCAGAGAGGTGCAAACCTCATTCGAACTTGATCGAGAGAAAGCAGCGAACCTCAAGTGAGGTAGCTTTCTTACGTGTCTGTTCACGATTCAGATGTCAGGATACCCGGGCTGGTATGGTATGGAGAGTTTGTGCTCACGTTGCTCAAGTACGCAGGAGGGATTCTGATCGCAACAATGCATAACTACCAGTAGCCACCATCTTCCGGGTAATTGGTTGTCGGATATCCTTGGTATTCCTGGCTGCAGAAAGATGCGTTTCCCTGACCGGGAGACATGAGATAGCCCTCATCCGAGTCAAGGTCAAGCTCTGGGGCATACGGTGTCGAGGAGTGCATTTGGCTCTGCGCATTCGGAAACTGAAGTCTTACGTCGTCTAGCTGGTTGCTGACACTGTTACGCTTTAAAGACAGCGGCGTCTTTATCTCGTAATCCTTAGCGTACTTCTCTTTTTTCTGTCGGTTCTCTTCTTGGCTGGCCAAGCGACTGGCAGACACTAGAGAGCTTTCGTGAATCAGTAACATTTTTTTATTGTTTCGACATCGATGTCATACCCAAAACTAGCCGAGTCAGGAAAGTGGGATTCGCAACCGTCAGCGAGAAGACTAGTCTGGATGGGCGAGTTGCTGACATCCTCAGTCGTATCATTGTATCCGTTCTCGAAAGGTTGTGTGACTGACAGGCTAGTTTTCGATGGCCCGGATCCGTACTGGTCTTGGAATGGCGTGGCCTGGATGGACTGGTCATTCTGGCGATGGGATGACGACGACGAGGAGCCTGAGCCAGGGCGAGACCTCCTACCACTACGGTCTTTGGAGTCGCGCTTGGAATGCGACTTGCCTCTCTCGGCGTGGTCTCTTGTATGTTTCGGCATTGTAGATTCTTGGAGGAGGTATGTCGAGCTAGTATTGGTAGGTACCGTTGACGGCCAGTGTTTTAACTGATGAACGAACAGATCAACAAGGAATCCAGGTGAGACGTGGTCGGTTTATGAACAACGACGCACAATGAAGACTCATTACCTTAGGCACCAGTCCGAGTAAATCTTCATGGTTCGGAGCCGAAAAGTACCTTGCGCTAAGAACGCGGCGCAGCGGGCGAAGACGTCCGGACGCCTTCTTGTCGAGATGACCATATATCCTTGGCCCCCATCGCGCACCGGGTACGGGCGTCAGAGTCACAAGTGGACGTCGAGTCATCGTATCACTCGACGACTAGAAAGCGGCTGGACACCAGTGAAGGGTGAGCAAGGAGACGAAGAGAAGTGTTGGTGAACCGCTAGTGACGAAGAGGATGGGGTGGGTCGCCTGGGTCGCGAGAAGGTCCATCAGGCATCAATATGACAAGTAAAAACGGCTTCGGAATCCTCGGCTCTTTTGAGCAAGTGGTCCTTGGAGCCAGCGGTCTGGAAAAGAAAAATTGAGAAAGAAAAATGACCCGGATTTGAAGACCGAGGCAGTGATTTGGGGGCCGTGTGGCTGAAGCTCACTGCCACCACGCGGTATCAGTCAAGAGAAGCATCGAGTAATGCTGGGCTAGGTCAGTCGGCATCGGAGGGGATCATGGAACCAGACGGCAGTCAGCCTAGGAGACAGCCCCCGGAGGAGAAGCAGGAAAGCCCATTGTGGCAGAGCAAGCAGAGTCTGAAGTTGACATGGCCAAGTCAAGTGAGTGGCAAAAATGACGGAGGCAAGCTTGGGAGACAGAATGCTGGCAAAGACGCCTTCTTTAATGCTTATTGACACTCAGTGTAGGGGCGGGGTCCATCATCGTTGAAGGATTCCGGTGCAGCTGACGCGATTATTCGCAGGCCGCGAGACGCAGCAAGACGCCCCGGGGTGGGGGGAGGGTGTCCGTGGCCTGCATGAACTCCCAGAGAAGGGTTTTTATCCACTAGGGTTGCAATAAACCTTCAGACCTCTTCGAGGAGAACAAGATCCCGTTCCAGTAACTAGGTGAAACATCATCTCAGCGCCGAGAGCGGGATCGATACATCCTATGGGCGTTGTCCTCTTTGGTCACTCTTTGGGCAGAGCCATGTCAGAAACCTCGATCACTGTTTGCCTACGGGGTAGTGCTGATGCTGACACTATCCTGCGTGATTAGAACGGGCTCCCGATATGGTTACAGCTGCATGTCGCATATGGGACTTATCTTGGCTCCAAGCACACCCAACTCAGCCACAGATTAAACACGAAATTCTGATTTTTCGTCATCGGAGGTTTAATGCCACTCAGACAAGGCTTACTCATTTGCACCAGGTCGAGAGTTGAGATTCTAGTCAAGTAGGGTCGACATCATGGGAGAGATAAAGTGGACAAACTGTTGGAAGGGGATGCGAACAACCGGGGCAAGCTGCGCCTCTTCTAACATTGCTTTTTCCTGCGGGCCCTTGCAGCGGTCACGCGGTGGTCAGCATGAGGTATGTCGTCACTTTTCTGCATGGCAGTTCGAGAAAACTAGTAATCGGTCATTATCAGCAGCTGATAACGACTGATGCTGAGCTAAAAAGATCTCTCTTCTTCTACAGCGGTTCATGTTAAAAGTATAACATTCAAATAATCCAAACTGACAGCAACTTATCCATCGAAGAGTTCCAGAAGTTCCGCGGAAACAATAATAAGTCCTTCGAAATCGATAAGTTGCAGTCCACTAACATCGATAAGTTATGTGTAGGTTCCATTTGTAATCTAGATCGGGCAGCCCCTTCCCAGTCGGTGGTGGCACACGATGTCTTACCTATTGCTGCATCCATCGTACTTTAAAATTATGCTACCTATTTATGAATCAGAGCCACAGATAGCAGAACTTTAAGGTTTACTTGGTTAAGTGAGCGATCATATAAAACCCTCTTAAAATGTAGCAGGTTCTTGATGAGCTGTTCGGAACTTTCTCGGGAAGAACGTCTCGTGTGAGTACCTCTGGTAAACCTTAACATGACTGAGTCTCCTTGTGTTGAGCTCCTACACTTCAAAGTATTGGCATGTTCAGTCTAGGTATGGAGCTGAGTGATGTTATTCGAGACGCCTGAGAACCTTTCCGCTTGATATCAAGCTCCGATCTCGTCCAAGTTTGCTAACGTCATCGGAGTGACCTTTAGGTTGAGATTTCTGAGTCCCTGGCCCGGGTGCATTTGCGACAGGGGTATGGGATCGAGAGTTCTTCGTGGTGAGTTTGCAATGATTTGATTGTTCGCAAACGAGGTTGGTTATCCTATTGAATCTGATTTCCTGGATTTAGATCCATGGGATCTTCTCCGACGCTGCCGTAGACCTAGATATCGTCGTTGCGATCTGCGAGTGTTTCAACAACCCTTGTTAAAACAATGACAATTCTATGAGAATTTCTCTTGTAACAAGACTCGGCTGTTCCACCACATTCATCCGCAAGGGAAGCTTGTATTCCGTTTCTTTATTCGCTCTCTGGGAATGGAATGGTGAAGACTCCTCTTACCAAGAATTTTGCCGACGAACCTAGCGTATTGGCACTCCGGCTTGAACAATGCGTTCGAAAATCCACGACCGGAATGGGTGCACCGGACGTTAAGAGGGTTTCAATCTTGATTCCTTAGTTGAGTTTTGAAACATGGCAGTGAATGCTGAATCAGATGCTTATCCACATTTCAAGTCATCTGACCTCGTCATTCCACACCCAAGGTAAGCGGGCGGAGGGCGAGATCAAGGACTTGGTGGCGAAGCAGTGACAGATATCCACGATCGCTGTTGACGAGCTCAAAAATCGCTTTCCAGCAGTAGGCTCCGCCGCAGCAATTCGTTGCAGCCCTAGGTACGCTGCGATCTAATTTTTCCTAACGAACATTCAGATACTGGTCTACCCTGCCTACTACGATGAACTCATCCTTTGCCTTACTAATGCCGCTTGGTGGCAGCGGGCTTTGGCCACATAACCCCTTATCTTACTACGTACTGCCTCGGTGTCCAAATGTGGGTATTCTTTCTTTTTCCTTCTCAAGTGCCCTGTTCTCTCGCTTCGCTTGGGGTGTAACGGCAGACGAAATATGAAGCAACAGATTTTTCAACTCCAGAGATTTGCCTTTAGGGGCGGATTGGAAAAAAAAAAACCTTTTTTTAGTTCTTATATGTAGTCTCATCGGGAGTCGACGGTCGGGCCGAGACCCACTTCCGGAACTCTGGCAAGCCGGACCGGTCACCGGGAGAACCGGAGGGGACACCTTGATGGACGGGCGCGTGAGACGCGATGAGAGCAGAATTATGGAGAGTCACGCCATGGCCAAGTCGCGATTAGCGAGATGAGATAACTGAGCAACCGGTGGATACAGTGGATACCAGCAGCGTGGGTTCTTGAGTCGGAGGCACGAATGAGGTGAAACATTGGTAAGGAAAATTTCCGCCTTCTTGCGCAAGCTTCCGACAGCTGTTACCATCCAATTCTCAACCACACTATCTCCAAACAAACCACCATCACACGAATCCGCCAAAACTGTCAATCATGTCTACCGCCTTCGTTCAGCGCCCTGCTCCTGGCTTCACCGCCACTACCGTCTTCCCCGGCGGCGAGTTCAAGGACATCTCTCTGTCCGATTACCTCGGACAATGGTAAGTGGGCTCTTCGATCGAGCATGGGGGGTGAGGTGACGATAGGCGGGCCTGCTGAGACACCAAGCTAACACGCCTGTCTTTGCAGGGTCGTTCTTCTTTTCTACCCCCTTGACTTCACTTTCGTGTGCCCGACCGAGATCATTCAGTACAACGACGCGCTCCCCCGTTTCCGCGCGATCAACACCACTGTCCTCGGCGTCTCGACCGACTCCCACTTCTCCCACTTGGCCTGGACCGAGAAGCCCCGCAAGCAGGGCGGCCTCGGCTCCGACCTTCAGCTGCCCCTCGTGGCCGACAAGTCGCACAAGATCTCTCGCAGCTACGGCGTCCTCATCGAGGACGAGGGCGTCGCTCTCCGTGGCCTGTTCATTATTGACCCCAAGGGTGTCCTCAGACAGATCACCGTCAACGACCTCCCCGTTGGCCGCAACGTCGAGGAGACCATCCGCCTCGTCGAGGCCTTCCAGTTTACCGACGAGCACGGCGAGGTCTGCCCCGCCGGCTGGCAGAACGGCAGCAAGGGCATGAAGGCTGACCCCAAGGGAAGCCTGGAGTACTTCGCTGCCCAGGGAGAGACCAACGGCCACACCAACGGAAACGGTGACTCCAACAAGAGAGCCAGAGTCGAGTAAAGGCTATTCACTGCGAACAATCCAACGGAAAGAAAAAAAAAACGGCGCGTGATGCTGGTGTATAGATATAGATGTGGACTTAGAACTGTAGAATATTAGACGGCTGCTAGAGATCTGTTTCGAATACTGGCAGAGACCCAGCACAGGCTTTACGTGAATGATGAGAACTGCCCAGCACATGACCGCCTTCGGGATAAAATAAGGGAAGTTTTAGGGCGACAAGGGTCGATCTGGGCTTGTCAAGAACTTATGAACAGAAGCTTGCTAAACCGACAAAGTGAACTCATGCGGTGCGCTCAACGTCTATAGACCAAACAGGTGACTAGATAGAAACAGACAGGGATATGACAAGTAGAGCGACTGAATACAATCCTTCAAGCAAAACAGCCCGCTTCGTGAGCACTGAAAGAACATAAAGTGATCCGCGTCCACCAAATCTCGCATCCCAATACAGAGATGTCTAGGCAGGTAATGAGCTTTCTGTTGCGTTCACTTGAAAGAATTGGTTACAGGCCCCGTAATCTTCTTTATCTTCTTCTCCATGGCTTTCTTGTGCTTATGTCGAGCCTGCTTACTGGTGTCGTTTCGGAGCCTCTCGCGCCCTTTATCGTCTTGTTTCTGCTTCTTCAAGTACTTCGCCGTCTCGTCGGATTGGTCAAGGGATGAACAAGGATTTGTTGAGTCCTCGTCGTCAGAGTAGGCTCGGTCTTCATCCCCTTGGAAGCTAATGCTAATGTTAGGTGGGTGACTACAAGGCTTGGTGATTTTTTACTGGTCGCTTACCTTCCGGCTTCCGCTTCGTCACGCTGTCGGCTGCAGGAGGACTGAGAATTCGAACTCCGGCCTGCCCTTAATGACTGATAGCATCCCTGGACTGAGTTCTGGCTAACCTCGGGATAGGTCACTGCCGAGTATTGGTAATATTTGCCATCACTGGCAAGGGAATACACTTGACCGTTGGTGTCTTGGTAGTAAGGGGTAAGCATCGTGAATGTGATTTTTGGGGCACAAACACCAGCTAGGGGCCAGTGGATATGTTTCAGTAATGAGATCAAACACTTGGATGTTGTGAGACTGAGATATCACCTCAAACACACCAAGTATCACGCCGCCAACATAAGGTATTTATAGCTAAATAGGACGGTTTTATGATGTGGTGATTTGATGGCGATATTGGATCACGCTTGTGACTAAAACTGGCCAGGAACGGCAAACATTATGGTGACGTCGCCGTGGAACCCATAAAACAAGGCTTACACACTACTGGTCGCAGAAGAGCGACACAATGTTGTAATTTGGCAGACTGGGGGTCGCTCTGGTCTCGCCGGTGACGTTCTCGCCGATCGAATATGTTGAAAGGAGGCTGAGGTCGAGCTGGACTTGTATGATAGGTCGGCCAGCGACGACTGAAGCCCAGCAAACACGGGTCCAAGATGCGAATAAGGGGGCTGAAGCTACTGAAACGCCAGATATCAAGGGCCTCAAATTTCTTGCACAGCCAAGGCAGACTGATGCTGGCTACACGACGAGGACAAGGTGCGACGATCCCCTGAGAATGACGGAATGTTGGGCGAAATCCGCACAAGTTTGCGATTCATCAAAGGCGGCGCTTCGGTGGACTGGGAGCCCTGAGAGGCCTCGGCTCCTCGACACCGACGGCCTTGACAGGACATGTGGCCTATAAGGATGGATGGTATAAGTTATCCTCCCGGGGTGGTCCCGAGATTCGGAATCTTTCCTTGCCACTCTGGGTGGTAATGTCTGTGATCCTGCGAAGGTGATTCCGCAAACGCGGCGAGCCGACACCGAATTACCGGGGCATGACGTCCGTCACATCGCTTTGGGACCAAGGAGTCGGCGGGCGAACCTAGCGAAGGCCAGAATGCAGAAAAGGCCTTCAGAAAGTGAATGCTCTCTTTACCGGGGTTTTGTGGCTTGAAAACGATCAGTAGTCTCTACCAGATATGCTACCGTACATCAGATTGTTACATGGTAGTTGGAAGAAGCGTGTCAGTGAAAGATCCAGACATGCTGGACCGAAGATCCCGTTAAAATGGAGGCTAAGGATGCTTAGTTCCCTCTACCACGCAGTATTGTTGTCCTGCAAGTGCATGGGCTGGCACTCAACGCGTGTCTGCGAATGGACTTAGCAGGGCACACATTCAGGCAAAACTGCCCAGTCCTGTACGGACTTTGCTATCCATCATCGCCGAGACATTTTAGGGGGTCGAACCGGCGTTTAGCGGCACAGCGGAAGTCACAGTAACAGCTCTTTCGACGAACGATAAGGAGACCCCTCTGATCTCAGCAGGTCAGCCAACGTTAAGAAGTGGTGGCCAACAGCCCTAAGTAGGATAGCATGGCTGCCTGTAACGTTTCGAAATCCGCGAAGCATGTATTCTAGGAGCGGTCGGCTGGCGCACAGGAAGGAAACAATTTTGGAAATCTCGGCTGCGTAGGTACCCTCCATTCGATTGTCTAGCCACGCGGGAAGCTAGGTGCTTGCAGAGATAGACGAAATAAAATGGTGGCAATAAGCTGATATTCGCTCCTTGAATAATCCGGATACACCATGTTCAGTTCATGAAGGGCTTTCTAGCCACACTGTAGTCATTTAGAATGCCGCAAATCGAAGGTGCTCTGCTGGATTGATCATTGCGAGTTGTTTTTCATACTTCTTCTATCTGCTTCTGAACGGACTTCAAGGCAGTTCTCCTCACGTTCACATGCCCACAATTTTATGAAGTGAAAACCAAGAGGGATCAGAAACCACTTGGACCGCAGGTTTAAAGCGCTAATTATATCCTGTAAAACTTCCAGAGAGTGGAAGATTGTCTCAGCCTGCATGTGGCCCCCAGCCAACGCACTAAGTTCACCACAGTCTTCTTCCAACGGGCAACAGGCCCGACAGCCCATACAATAGCGTTCAACTCGGACCTGACTCCACACAATGTAGGCTTTTTGAGGAAGGCCTGGCTTGCCCAAAAGAGCGATCTCATCGCCCATCCGAAATTCGTATGATACATGGTGGGGGTTGATCCTGTCTCGTCCATCAAAATGATGTCAAAGATCTCAATTACCCTTTGGGCAGACCGCAAGGTCTTGATTGCAATATAAGTCATAGCCTAGAAGCTAATTGCTTGATGGTATAAAGCCTGCACTAAAGGAGCAAAGATTCTAACCCGGGAGGGAAAACATCCTAGTTGCATTCAAACCTGACGCATACTTGCCCTTCAGTCAGTGCTTTATGTGGAAAGTCCATGAATGGAATACTCAGATAGGGAGGTTGTCCTAAACAAAGGCTACTCAAAAACATTACGAAAAGGTGATTAACTGAAGAAAAAGAAATAAAAATGAAAAAAGGGAGGGAGGGGGAGGCGGGACAAGCGCAGTTAGTCTTTAACCCGCTGTGTCGCAGCCCTTCTGTCTTAATTGTAACTTGACCTCGAATCAGTTGGTCCTTTGTGACCTCAAAAGGAAGTCAATAACAGCATACATCTCGCAATCCTTTTCTAATGATGGTAGAGAGTGTAAAGAACGTGCAGATCCCTGAACACGTCCGGGAGTTGCGCAGGTGGTGCCGCGCCGGGCAGATCGGCTTCATCCGAGTTGGAAGGTCATGCCAGCACCTCCTTCGTCAACGAGTTGCCAGTTCCCACACTAGTTGAGACCGAACGTCAGCCCGTTGGCGTCAAAGTCGGTCCACTGGTTACCCTCACCGGTCATCCGCAGCTCGAGGACGTCGCGTAGAACCAGCAGGCACGCTTCATACCGCTCACCGGCATATATTCTGACTATAATGACGAAAACGCCCGCACCAGAGTGAGCACACATCTAAGGGCGCATGGTCTTCGAGACCTTCTGCTCGTCGCCGAGGGCGGTGACGCAGGAGACGATGTTATCGCTGTGTACCAAGAAACCGGGGCCGTTGGTCAAGGCCTAGGGTCTGCACCTCGTAGACGATCAGGTCATATCGGAATTTCTGGACGCCCGAGCCCATCGTATAGGTCGGGCGGCGTACGCCGGCCCGACCTCACCCTGGCCACCAAGGACCACAACGTCCCCACCCAGTGTACCCGTCCATAGTTAATACCAGCATGCCGCGCTCGTGGTTGTTCAAATGCTTACCAACCCATTTGTTTACTTCGCTCGAGGAAAGGACTTTGCCAAGCTGTAGCATCAAGTCACGTGTAAATATGTATCCCAAAAAGTCTGCGGATAGAAGTCCCGCTCCTTTTTTGCGTTCTCCTGAACGAGGTCACGCTAGGCGCCGCCTTCATGAGTTCATAACTCTTACTATCGCAACTACGTCAGGCGAACATACAAATATCCGGTGGAGTTTTCCTCTCGCTATATTCACCTTTTAACTGAATCTGAACGGCCTCAATGCCTGTTTCCTCAGACGCCATCAACAAACTGATCAATCGATGCACAGTTTAACAGGTGCCCAAAGAACTGCTCTCAGGGTACGCCTCAGTACTCCTTGATAACCTAAAACTACCTCGTCTGCCGAGACTGTGGAGTCAACCCTTGCCCAAGGCTGCGCAACTCAACAATCTAAAATCGAATCTATCTCCGCCATGCAATTCGGAACAACCGTGGGAGAGGCCTGCGCCTCTTTCGCCATCACAAATATCGACGACATGTTCGTCCTGGTCACGTTCTTCGCCGAGGCAACGAAGAGCAGAACAATAACACCCTTCAAAATCGTTCTCGGTCAGTTCCTTGGCTTCACCATCATCGTGGCCATCAGCATGATTGGGTTCGGCGTTTCGCTCGTACTGCCGTCAGAGCCAATTGGCTTTCTTGGCTTGCTGCCTATCTTGCTCGGCATTTGGAAGGTTTGCAGCCTCTTCCTTCCAGAGGATGCTGACGACACCGAGGTTACCACCGCCGCCGCAATGAGAGGTGTACTCAAGGTTGTGCTCATCACTCTGATGAACGGCGGTGATAATATTGGCACCTACATTCCACTATTCTCACAAATCGAACGAGCAGAAATAGCGGTATATCTTGTCGTCTACTACATCCTTCTTGGTGTTTGGTGCTTGGTAGCGTTTCTTATTATGAGACAGAAACACATCCTAGCTGTCATCCAGAAGTATGTTGATTATGTCATACCATTCCTTTACATAGGTCTGGGTATCTTCATCATCGTCAAGTCAGACTGCTATCCATGGGCCATTGAGCAGATTAACGACGCCACTGCTTTGAACCCTGGCCAGGGTACCATGGCTGGTGTCACAACCTTTGTTATTCTGGCAGCGACTTGTGCCATGGCATGGTTTACCGTGGCGAAAAGAAAGAGCCAGGTCCCCGACAATATTGACTTGTCTTTGGTGGATGCGCCCACGCGAACGTCAGAAGCTATGGAGACTCCAGTCGATCCTCCAACTGCGGCAACTTTGCAAGCATCGGGTCGATAATACTTGAGGAAAACAGTCAGGACAAAGAGAACGTCATATGCTTGCGCCATCAAAGAGCTTCTGCAGCATCAAGTCGCTAGATAGTAACCTTGGGCCAACATGCGTCAGTGCAGATCCAATATAAGGCTTGCTGAGGCTCTCAAAGATTTCTCGTCACCGGGTTTGACAATTCAATCATTGAGCTATTCTTCCCTCCTAAATGGAGTTCGCTCGAATGGGACAGTGTGTAACCCTCATGCAGTTGGTAGAACTCAGCAGGATTGTCGCTGATATGTACTCCCACTGAGCTGTTATCTCATTGTCCAATAGTACCCCAATAAACGAAGTCTACCCGAAAAAACATCTCGAATGGCGGATCTTCTATTGAAGATTGTCGCTCTACAACTCGTATTTTCGAGACATATGTAGTGGGGGTGGTCTTCTGGGTCAAAGGCAAATGGTTTGGACGCGCTGCGTTATGGAATCTGCGTGATGACTAGTAGATAGTATGGGCTATCTGTATATTCTTCTCTTCATTAAGTAATGGTACCGACGAAAAACGTGGCTAGGAGCGGTATTGAAGCATTCATTGAATTGCGGTCATTTCCTACGCAGACTCTCAAGTACTGCATTACGGTTGGCTGGGAGTTCTGGCGTAACAAGGGAATTGGATCATATTTCGACACCCACCTTGCCCTCCATTCTAACAAAACTACGCCACGTTGGCTTTCCGAGAGCAGAACTGCCTGGGAAAAACAATGAGTGTTGCAACGTTCCAACCATGGTCGTTTCTACCACTATGTCACGTAACCCTCCTGAAAATTGATGCCAATGAGGTTATGTTACGGACTTTTCCTCGGATGGGCGCACGCTGTTACATTGGTTACATGAATTCTTCCTAGGATACTTTTCTTTGGAGTAGTAACAAAACCTCGTGCCAAATATTCTCTGCCAGACTGAAGGTCGAGTGGTGCCTGTTCACGGTGATACGGGCGCGCGGATAGTGTCGAGAACCCGCGACTTCTAAGAAGAGTTTTGATCGAAGCAAATAGCACATTTCGCCACCCGCGGCTAAGATAAAAGTGATCTTGCATCGTCAAAAAAGAAGGACCAGGATGTGGCTTACATCGCCGAACACTTGGCCGCAAGGCTTGGTGGTGAAATCAGCCACTTGCAGCTACGTAGTCTGAGTAAACCACAGTTAGGCAACCAAGGCTTCTCGGTTGCCTCATTTTGGCAACCAAGTTTCTGCGGATTTACGAGTAGCCCAGACGAGTCTTTGTGTGAGCGTCATATAATCTGAAGACTTTCCTATACGAAGCATGCCGTATATAAGACGGCAGGTTCTAGGACTAACAACTGAGTAGTAGGGCATTTTTGTCTCCGACGAAAAGCCTAGAATGTGGATCAGCCAATCCATTTCATCATAATGAGCCGCTGGAGCATTCATCGTACCCGATGGGATGAACTCGTAGACAGTTTTTGGTCACTAATCGTCCATTCGCGGCTAAAAAGGTAGGGCTGTCAAGAGCTGTGCATCGGAAACCGGCAGAGGATTCTAGACTCCAGCTTCAAAACTTGATTGCCCCTAGTAGGAATTAAATCTTTGCACGTGCTTCGGTCGTGGATCGATATGTCTTGAAGGTGCGTATGTAGCATGGCAGCGACTTACTTAGCATAGCTAGTCCACAAAGTTCAAAAGGAAGGCCGGCTGCTTGAGAGTGTCACAACCCCGAGTCAGGAGGGAAGAATCTTGGATAGATATTGGAAGGAGTGGGAATGTTATGAGAAAACAATGGCGACGCATCATTTATTCAGCCCCTTTCCTCAACGCCGGTTCTCCCTTATCTCGCATGATTATGCTACTGCCGATTCGAAGCTCTCCAAGGAACAAACTGCATCATAAAATTACGTGACTTGGTAAACAACTGTAGTCTTACACAGAGTCTGCACAACAAAGATCCCTAGGCGCTTAGCGAAAGTGTAGTGTCTGGAGTCATCCGTCGAGTTATTGGTCTCTCAGGCCGCCATCTTAGCTATCTGACCTGGAATTCTTCTTCGCATCCATTGATAGGCCATAATTACTCAAAAGTGACTTTATGCACACCAAAATCATTGTTGAGGGTAGGGATTGAAGCAGGTCAACATCCGAGCTTCGAAGATAGACCTCTGAGTTGGGCGCTGAAGTACATGATCTGGTCACGACCCCTTATGCCAAGAAGTCTCTCAATGTGTTAAAGAACATTGACGGCTAGGACAATGAAAGAATCTGAACCATGTAGGCTACTATCGGATTTGCGTTTCATTGTCTTACCGCGAATGCACTTACTGCATGCTAACTTCGTATATGATGGCATCCAGATAAGCTAGAGTTGCCTGGCTTTTTGGAACGTGCACGGTCAGATATGCATGCCAGTGATATCTTTTGAGAATAGTTTCATCATTATAACCCAGCCACCGGTCACGACGCCCGCATCTAAAACTGCGGTTGGATTTGGGAGACATAGGCCTGTGAGGCAGTGTGGGCCAACTTGCGCTAATGGTCCACACAAGCAACGACTAGCCTCCACAAAGGCCATTGTTTGAACTTTACACCAACTCTAAATTAACCCCGTGCCTGTTTGGAGTAGGCATGCCATCTGAATGTTTAGGGTCCGAGAGATGATTCGTTCAAAGTCCGTTAATGGTCTTAATGTGGTTGTATCACGCATGTAAAGAAGAACAAAATTTGTCAGCCTCGCATTTTGAGAGACGTTGACATTATGAATATGATTGGAAAGCATCCGACTACCCAGTCGGAACCAAGAAAGTTCTTCGCCGTTCCTTTGAAAGTAATACGTGTGCAAATCGGCAGAGCTGGGCAAATCCAGTTTTGTGTGACCGGCCGTCTCGCATCTGCCTCTCCGACGAATGGTTGCTAGTACAAACACAACTAAACCACAGTCACTGTGTGGCCACTTCAAAGAAGAACGCCGAGACTGGTTCTTTGAGGATTCTCTGTGTCGAAAAGCCCAAAAGCTTCAAGAAAGAACACGGATGCTTAGACTGAGGGCCCAAGGAGAAGGGACCTGATTGGATCTTCAAATGACTAGATAACTATCCTCTAGCAGCAGCCAGCTAATGATGTCAAAAGAATGGAGCATTTGCGGGAAATACCAAGGGATCTTTGGTCGAGTCAACTGCCAGGGCGTGAGCCATGTAGGACGGGAACCGCCTCACTTCTGGGATACCTCTAGCCCAATTGGTTCTCAGGATTGAATGGCATCATAAATCAAGGAGCAATGATACAGTGACAGGCAGCTGATTGGACCAGATCCGAGAGTCTAGGGCTCTCGTGTCTTGGCCCAGAGGTGGTGTTCAATTCGACAATTCTACTTCTTTCGAGACAGTAGTTGCGTCGCAGCAAGCACGAGTACTTATGAAGCGGGGCCCACCCTAAGAGAAAATTGATCGATTGCATGTCGTTTCCCTACTTTTGATTGGAACTTTTTATCTAACCCTAGAGTACCCGTCTTTCAAAATATCAGTACACTGGGACATAGCCATAGAAAGTGTAAACAAAGATACTCTTCGCCAAGTCACCTGCTATACTATGACAAAAGACAAGACCATACTAAACGAAACAAATGTAACGGAAAGACCAATGCTCAAACATGGTTCTAGTAAGTTCCAGCTACTGGTATGCGAAAGCCATCCAGTAGTCTCTTTAGTGGCGCCTTCTCATGCCGTGGTCGTTATTACGGCAATAACACGAATTGTAGCGCTCTCTGTCTTCTACGTGTAACGTTGATTACCGGCGTACGCGCCCTTTCTCGTTCTCTTCCTCAGTCTTGTAGTCAGAGGGGCTGTGTATTATGTTAGCTGATGAATGCTGGCGATTGTTGAACTTTACACTAACCTAATGGATCGTTGCACCTCTGTTGATTCGGATCGTGGCGATCTGCCGGGAAGATCACGGATTCTATATCGCTGGGTTCCTCGACCGCGAAAATCTTCGGCATCTGTCGGATAAGACAATTGACGTCCGTCATCCCAAGTGCCCAATCCCATTAGCGTGGGCGACAAGGAAACCGTTGGCGCGCGGGGTGGGACCTGTACCGTTCTCGAGGAGTTGGGCGGATATTCATAGCTCATTGTACTCGAAGAAGGCATCCGGACAGCACCAACCAAAGTAGAATGAGAAGAGTTTGTGATGCTGTCTCGGCGAGGTCGACGGTGGAAGTTCTGATTCGTTGCCTGATAGGACACTGTTTGGGACTGGGATGGTGCCATGGCAGCAGGGTTGGAGTTAGACTGGGTATAGTACTGACCCGAATGTGTCGGAGAGCTTGAGTACATGATAGCGTGTTGAATTGCAGCATGGGGAATCTTTGTTGAAGCCTGGGCCGGGGGGTAGGAGCCGTAATATGGATAATAGCCTTGTCCCATGATCTCGGGCGTTGAATGTGCATTTGAAGGACTCGAGTGAGTGGCTGGAAAAATGTCGTATGACTGTGACGAGGGGATTTGAGATGGGCCGCTGTCACTGAGGAAGACACCGGTCGACCGACGCCGCGGACGACGTGGGTTTTCGGAGCGGCTTTCAAGTTGCCACGGGTCCATGGTCGACTGTCTGTTGGTCTTTTACTGTGTCACAAGCGGGCGTGTTGATGAGAAGGAGCTTTGGACTGTCGGCAGCCGAATCACTTAAGAACATTTCGCAGGAACTTTTACGAAGTCTCCGTACCTTAGCCTTGTGTCGGTTGAACCGGCCTTTATCGTCTGGACCCCCGACACTACAGACACGGCGTGAGCCCAAAAAGAGTTGTTGAAGGATTGGGCACAAATCTAGCGGCGATCGTGCACACCCTTTCCTCCTCGAATCCCTTGGGTCTTTGTTCAGGACAGCTCTGTCCTACCATTCAGCTTCAAGGTCACAAAATAAGCTCGCCTTGCTTGTATAATATTTTGTTTACTTGAACGAAGAACGCTTGGTAAGATATCGCTGCTGCCTGGAATACCTTAAGTAGGGAAAGTGGCCGCCTTATTCTCCTAGCCAGGAGCCTAGTAAGACGTTGGTGGGGCGAACCATGTCGCCAGCGGCTACAGATTCTACCGTTCGCACTTAACATTAGGGGGGAGCAGTTCGGGTGCACTCACAGCCCTCACACATTTGTGAAGATGGTCGCATGAGTACGGCTTTGGGGGCTGCTGGAGTCAGCAGTTGGGGGCGAACACGTCCCTAGTTGCAGGTAATCGTGGACACATTTCGATCGATGTGTCAGCACAGATACAACGCTTGTTCGTAAAAACGAGGTGAAGGGAATGCCCAATGTCGCCGATATGATGGCAAATTCAGTACGTCATTAATTCAAGATCACCTTTATCATTAAACGGAGGGTGTGAGAAGCACATTTAGGGGGAGGATGCGGGGTTCTGCGGCATGGTCAGGGAAGTGCACAGTGATGCGCGCCAACAGTAAACCCCATGATGGTCGCATCTAGGAGTTTCACTGAGGCTGTACGCAACCTGGTTATATCGGACACGTATCTCACTCGGTGAAATTCGAAGAAAAACCAAATGGCGTCAAGCATTCATCATGCCCGAGTTACGGCTTCAAGTACGTCTTGGAGAGTAGATCCTTGCTACGCCCTCCAGTAAGAACAAAAAAGAGCTTGTTCTGTTGGAGCAAAGACCAGAAATGGGATGTTAACAGTTTCTCCAAGAAAAGACCAACGCAAATAAGTATTGTTTCGTTCCACAACCTGATCATCATGAGGACCGCCCAAGGCAAAGCCGAGAAGTTTGGGCATCAAGCAAGTCGATAAGGCTGCCGCTACGATAGGCTGTTGAATCACGAATTCAAGCCGCGTAGAATAGGTTTGCGCCATTAAGCCTCTCCCATAATGATACCGGGCCTTGATGACCTCGACGTGGGAACAAGGAAAAGAAAAAACTGACTTCCAAGCCGGTGCCAAGGGCTAAATAGAGATTAGTTAGCGTTGCCAAGAGAAGAAGAGTCACAACACTTTAAGTGAGTGCATGCCGCGCGTAAGATTCGAGAAGTGTGGCTTGTTGTGACTAGGAAAGACGTGCAGTACTTTTTTCCACTTCTTGTCGCTGGTGTAAGTGTAGTACGGGGATCGGCACTCAAATTGCCCAGGAGCCCAAATTACGGTAGATTACTTCCCATTTTTGACAACTGCAGCTCGAATCTAATGAGTTCAAGTTCAGACAATAGTCTGCCTACCGACTGAGAAGTCGGGCACAGAGCAGAGTCCAACGTGTCGTAAGCCGCTGTTACAATGTATAGCTCGTCAACCGCAGTGAAGAGGTATATACAGCCACCAGAATGCTACTCCTCTACTGCTTATAGTGCTGAAAAGCCCTGAATTAAAGAGAACAAGCTAGGTACCCTGCATCTCGTCATGGGCATGAAGAACGCCCGAAGATGCGCCAGCCAAAAGGCCTAGCGCGTGGCACAGCGCTTTCGGTTTGCGTGCAGTCGTCGTGCTGGGAAACCATTGAAATCGCCTTGCTCAGGTGGCATATTGCATACCATATACCGTCCTAATAAAACTGAAGATCTGCTGTCTAGGGTCTTAGCGGCGATTGTTCTGGTGGATGTTGGCACGAGTCACGTCGTATCGAGTAGCGACTGAGACCAGCACTTGTAGGATCCCATGAATTATTGTGCCTTTACTTGATATAAACACGTAACTTACAAGAAGCACTTGCGGCAGAAACCTTGGGCCAACTAGAAAAAATGATGGACGTTTGTTTCCCAGTCAAGTCATCAATGTTCCCATCGATAGCCACGGACTTTTGATTTGGTTCTCGTGCCCAGAAACTGCCCGCGTCGGCCCGAAGGCAGCTCGGAATTATGGTACATTTACCAGAGATTGCATTTCAAAACTGGGGGCAGGAGGCGTAATATGCTCAGTTTTACATCGTGACAAATGCTGAATTGATACCACCCCTAGACACGAATTTGGACATGACTAATGGATACCAAAGACTTGTCGGGCATACTTGTAGGCCCTTTGTGTTAGATGACTGGACTGCCACTTATTGGAAGCCATCCTACGCCATAGAAAAGCCGGAACAGAAAACTTAACGCGGTTTCACCGAAGGCAGCGCTTGTGAAATCTCTACTGAGAAAGATTGTCAACATAACGAAGCAGACTGTAGAAGCAGAGTGTCCCGCCGAGCAAGTTATCAGCAGCACGCAGCGACCGAAACGATCCATCAGAAAGACTGGAATGGAAGAGCAGATGAGAAACGTTACTTACGCACATCCATCAAAGATGAGTGCTAGTTCGCGACTCAATTTCATAGAGTCTAGGAAAATCACCTGCAAAGATCTCGGCCAAGCTGCCTTCAATGAGAAATTGAACAGTGTGTTTGTACGGGAGAATTGCAATTGACCATGTTGTTGCCACTAGAGGTGCGTATCAATTGGTCCTTATAGACTCTTTTGTTCTCTAGGTACTTCAACTAATCATTACTTAGCAGAGATGTGTTACCTAAATTACTGACCGAGTTGAAAACAAATAGTTAATAGCAACCGCCGAAGGTTTTGCTGTGATCCTCGAGTAAATAGTTCTGTGAACCGAAACACGCCACCTCCCTTCTCTTCAATGCCAGACTGAATGTCCAGGATCACTCGACCGACGGCATCGTCAGCAAGAGGCTTGTCTAGAATCGCTTCGATGACAAACCCTCGGCCTTCGTAATCACCGCGAGCAACAACCCATCTGGGCGTCTCAGGGAGCCCGACGATTTGGAGAATTATAAAAATGGTGAAAAAGCTTGGAAGGCGTGTGAGAATCGCCATTGGAAAGAAGTTTGGTAGAAGCTCGTTCTATAGTCTGCTCAGTAAGCGATGACTACTCGAGGATGCTAGCAGTGCCTTAGAGGGTTAAGAGAGCGCCACGTATATTTGCTGGAGCGTACTCGTTGAGGTACACGGTAGCCGTCGATGAGTTCATACCATTGCCGGTGCCGGTGATGATGCGACCTGCGAGCAGGGTGGCGAGAGGGTAAGATAAACTGAAGATGATTAAGCCAATGATAATGATGGGAGACGCCAGAAATAAATATGATCCGTCCACCAAGCCAGTCACCAACGAAATATGACGGAATGGAGCCCAACACCACAACATTTCAGCTTCTAGGCTTGTTCGAGATAAGTCTTATTTTGACCACGCAAGGAGAGAAAAAGAAAAAAAAAATGAGTGATGTCCATTACTGTCTGCACTTTGCCATGTTCGTGGCCTTTGAGGACCACAAGAAATTCATTAACACGCCACCAGAAAGGAAAGGAAATCGCCGAGAATTGTTTAACTTAATATGAGTTTTGCCTGGCCTTGACCCGCACATAGGCTGTACAGCCCTAATGTAGAAGAACACTGGTAGCTACAGTATCAAGCAGAGCCTAGTTAAGAAGCCAAGCTTGCCCGACTTCGAAGTCGTGTGTGAACACTTCATTACTCATATACACATAGACATGCAAGGCAAGGTATGTCTATGCGGGCGTGATTGCAGGAATCGCTTGCCCAGTGCCAGTGAACAAGCTACTTTGAAGAGCCCTGGGAGTTTCAACTACCATGAAAAGAGTAATGGATGTCTACTCTTCATCCTGAAACTTCCTCTTGAACTTCAGCTCGGTCACATCTTGAGGCTTGAGTACCTTCAGTCGACTCCCCTTAATGTCCTTCCTCTCCAGCAACTTCTCATATAAGGGTGCAAAGTCGCTACTGGTCGTAATGTGAAACCCACGAAATTGTTGAGACCCGCCTTCCACTTCAAACTGGACACGGTAGGCAAGGTATACCTCATTGAATCGCACATTGGTCTTCTCAGTTTGGCGAGCAGCAGCCGTGGCAAAGCTGAAAAGTGCACCCTGGGTGACGGCAGGGGCCACACGTTGAGCGATGTCTCCTTGGGCGCCGGTGCACATCGTCCAGGTACTGCTGGGAAAACCTTGCTCGAGAAGGTAGGGAACGGTGGCGCGGTAAGCAACTGTAAATGGAATCAGTAACTGGAGGCCCCACACATCCGCAAAAGAGGAAGGGCACTGGAGCCGTGTACTTACTGACATAAGTCTCGAAATTGCCTATCATTATTTCACGGAGTGCAGCGATCTCAAGATCAAGAATGGAAGTGTCCCAGTAAGCACCACCGGCTTTCGGCTGTATGTTAGCCTTGTTAAGAAACTTCATTGTTTCCACGATGTATGTGGAATCAAGGATGATGAGAACCTACGTGATGCCCACACGTGTTGGAATGAAGGTAGTTTTCCCGCACGAACTTGGTCAACGACGCCTCTCACTGCCTCTTCCGAAGAGACGTCAGCAATCACAGTCGTGATACCGTCCTTGCTGCCGACGTATTTGAAGATTTTCTCTGCACTGGCCTGGCTACGCACAACGGCAAGTACGTTGCGCTTGGTGCGTAGTGCGCCGATGATAGCAGCCACGCCTACGTTGCCGGACGCGCCGAAGATGAGAACAGTTTCAGTCATGTTGTGTTGTGGCTGAAATAGTGTATGTTTACGTACGAGTTGGCGAAACTTGACCTCCTACAGGCAGCTGCAAATTGTAAGGAAGAATTGATACTGAGATAGTTTGAAAATTTCAGGTTTCCCGAGTGAAAACAACAAACTTTATATGGTAATTTTGACAATCGGATCGAGAAACAGCGAAGGTTGGAATGTTGAAACGTGAATGAACAGCAAGCAATGCATGGCTCGGATCTGCACTATTCATCTCATCTCGGTGCGATTTTGATGCTGCAACGTCCGTTATCTGTCCGAGTGTCCTACCACACGTCGTCCGGAACGGCGACCGAAGGCCGGGCGCTGATTAATTTCGGGGACAGTTTAACCAACAGAGATAATTTAACAAACATGGATATAACCAACATGCATAATTTGACCAACATGGGTAGTTTAACCACGGTTTTGGCCATGCAAACAAAGGGTGGAGTCATCCCCTCGTCAGCGAGGTATTGACCGCGAAATACCGATAGTTTTGCGGTTCATATGTCCTTACGTGCCCTTCTAAAATGCCTGATGTCTCACCTGCACCTCATACAGCACCTCTCACCGGCTTGTTATTGTCTATTGTGTCCGTCTTATCCCATCCCAACGACAATAGTGAAACCCCGACCGCCAAAAGACGCCGTGGAAATCCAGGCTCGTCGTCTAAAGGCGCGAACTTTCTGATACACATGGCGTGTCACTTCGACGCCCACCCATTGGACTCCAACGAATTATGATGAGTTGTTGAAGGGCTTATATCCCGGAACGGACGAATTTCGCCAGTAGATGTGACACGTTTGTTGTGAAGTCGCATCTGTACTGAACTGAAAAGCATTGACTTACTGTGGTCTTCTGTCGTCTTCCAACTCAATTGTTGCCCTTTTCTGAATCGCAACTCCCAGCAGAATTTCGGTCTTTGAGATTCGAGATTCGGCTTACCCCTCCCTCCGCGATTGGTAAACGCACTGATGATGAACAGGACTCGAACTCGACCATAATGGCCTCTGGTGTAGTGATGGTCGTTGCTAAAAGACTCGGACTGTTCCCACGTAGGGCTTGAGTGTTTCCGGGAAATCCATGTGGCTTGGGATACGGCGAGGTAGACGACAGCAATATGAGAAAAGTATTTCGAGATATAATAGCCGTGATGTATACGTCCTGAGGACAATTATGCATATGCTGTATCCGCAACCTCTATTGGCTGGAGCAGAGTATGGGACGTTTTCAACTTTTCTCCGGGATTTTGACCGTTCGATTTATGTTGTGCAGAAAACAATCGGCTATGTTTGTAAAACTAACATCACACAGTCTTCTGGGGTAGGCGAAAGTTTTCCTCGCAGATCACGAGAATGAGAAGACACGAGCAACTGGTAACCGACAGAACTATATCGCATGAGCTAAAACGCATTGACTATTAGCAATATCGAGATGATCAGATTAAAGAGGGGCAGGATACATCGATGCAAGATCAGATGTTCTATGCACTCGTCGAGAAAGTCGGTTTCAGAGCCCCAACTGCTATTGAGGCGTCATCGCTGAGAAGCTGCGTGTTGTGTGTGGTAAGCCCTAGTCAATTGACAGGGGATCGAACTTTGATTAACTGCTCAGGTAGGGGCAAGGGTTGTCTTCTGCCGTACTGAGTGGCCGTCGAAATGTGCTTCTGCTGCCGCAGACGTATTAAGACGATAACTGTGAAATTCTTGGAGAAGTTATTGATCTCTCAATATCAACATTTACCAGTACTTATGTGTATCTAGGGTTTTGACAGGGCATTAGAACGACTTGTCGCAGAAAGTTTCGCATATCAGGGTTGTAACGCGGAATTGGCTGACGGTAGTTACCAACCACCCATTGAAGAGTTTGCCAAAGAGATGCAAGAGACGCTCCATGACAAGAGGGTCATTAAAACAACCTATAAAAAACTTGAAAATGAGTACAAGCGGGAGGCTATGGCTAGGCGTATTCCCCTAGGGGCATAGATCGTCGAGTCAACAGTCCGGCATTGTACCAGTGGAAACCCCAAGGTGATGTGAAAGGCGATGATGCGGCCTGGGAGGACTCAATATCCAGACTCAATCCTCACCAAGAGCGTGACGAATTATGAAGATGTGCGTATGGGCATTAGGCTTGGAAGGAATAACGTCGATAAAAGCGCCCTGCAATAATAGCAGCTGGATTCAAAGGATAATTATTGCGGGTGGCTGGTCCCTTTGTACTCAATGAGAAATTTGACAGAGCAGCAAGAGAGAATTGGCTTGCACTCGAACTTGCCCCCTCCCCCTTCCGTAAGTTCCCTGGCTGCTAAGCCTGGCGAGCACACCTTTCAACCTCTGTGACGAACAAAAGTGGACCCACAATTGCCTGCGTAGCTATTGTGGCCTATAACGTACCCAACGTGNCTCGCAGGTATGTTAAGGCTCTGAAGGCCGCCCGATTCATGAGAATCATATCTGTTCTAGTCTACAGCTTCTTTTCTATGTGTGGTGCGCGTAGAAATAGCTGTTAGGTGAGCGTGTCATGAGAATAACACGTGCCTACACCAGCTTGGTGTCCTCAGTGCGTGTTGACCACTTCGTCACACGTTGACTTAACTGCTTTCGTTGACTATACTCCTTCAAACATGTTTGTCCCGTTATTTTATCGCAACTTTGTAGCGAGACTCCCCTAAAGGTAAAAATAGCTGAGGTCATTATGCTCGATAGTATGAGAATCATGTAGTCTCAGAGCAAAAGCATTCAACCTTCACGGTATTTCAGCCGTATAAGCGGCAGCTTCGACATTTTTGGAAAGCATACAGATGGTGTCACGAACTCAGGGCACACAGCATATTGCCGCAAAGTGCGTTGTTTCTTCTAGGTCCGAAGTACGTGTCCTCAGTGGCAGAGGAGGGATACATGCATTTCCAGATTGGCAGGGATCTCTTTCCCGTAAGATGTCTGATCACGACTCGTATCAACCATCCTTCTGAACTACCCTTCGTCACCGATGGTAATGAGGACTGAACTGCTCGCAACTCTAAGTCATCATTACACTTCAAAACGGATAAGATTGGCTGCTTTAAAAGAGGTCAGCTGAGGTTACAGACTCAACGTTGAATCGAGAATGAAAGGGATGAAGGCGAGAATAGAAATGAGAGCGTCGATATACGTGCCTTCGTACCAGGAGGTAGCAGCTCTTGCTTTGCCAGCTAGTTATACTCACGCACAAGTAGTTCATGTTCTGTTTTGCAGGATACGACTCGTATCACAGAATGCGTGGACTAACTCTGACAGCCCTGTGAGAATGTTTTGATTATGCTGGACATACACACTCCCCTCACAATGCTAACCTAATTTCCTACGACTGAGCACGAAGAAACACATCCTGCTGGTACTTCAGCTGAGTGTTTGCACCCGGTCGTCTGACAGTCAAAATCGAAGCTACAAGCATCGCTTATAGAGCGTCCTCCAACACCAACTGTAGAGCCTTGTTTGCCGGCTGAAGTAAAATATTCGCATCGGGGACCAAGTGCCATTGCCGTTGGCAGTCCAACCAGCAGGAAGGTGGAAATGAGATCGAACCTCATAATGAATTATAACTCAGAAACGTAATGTGCCCTATAACCCAATTTAGTTCAAGACAAACTAACGTTGCGGGGTATCATAGCAGCTTACAGGAGAGATTGATCAGTAGGGAAAGCTTGGTAAAAATTCCAGTCGGACTTGGTCGTTGGGAAAGGTTCCAATGGACGCTGAAGCAGAAGGAGAATTTCGCCCTCTTTATCCGAAGGACTAAATGTCACGTACCGGGAACGCACAGAAACAAGGAGGATCACTTACCGCTCTCATAGTGGAAACTCTTGGAGTGCGGCTTCTAATTATATATTTTGTTACTAAACTTTGTTATATTATAGCGTGCTAATTCGCATGCGGGCCAGATACATTTGAACCTATGTACTTCAGAGAAGCACGTAGCAGTCGATCCTACACCACTGGGGCGGTGGGTCATTCCGGCTGCATCGCATCTCGGGTTATCTTGACTCGTGACACGAGAACAAGGATACATCTCCGTCGACCCGCTTGGCATTTAGAAGTCCCAGACAACCTAGCCGTGGCGTGGGCCGTGGGCCTTGTGATTATGATACAGACAGTCGATCATGCGTTCTTCAACCGCGGCCTCCGTCAGAGGTAAATGCCCCATAGAAGGAGCCCCTGTTGTTTGGGGTAGGTTGACAGGCTGCGATCCAGCTTGCAAGAGTCAGGCGTATCTGCCCATGTTTGCCACCTAACTAGGCTAGGTGACATGACTTCCTAAGTTCCCTGGGACTACCGGTTGGTTTAACTCCAATAAGGAAGAGACAATCGAGAGCATTAAGACAATACCCCAGGAAGTTCCCGGTGGTCCATTGTGGAACTTTGATACTATTGAAATCGTTAAGATACTTGGTTCCCAGACGCTCCTCGTCAGGTCCTTTTCCCAGAACCCACAAGGACAATGTTCGCTCGGCGACGGTGTGGTATGTTGGGCATGACCGTCTCGGAGGCAGTTTAGATGGCACCATCCAGCTCTTTCTCCGCTCTGACCTGGCGGGCAGAAGTTGAGAGTTGTAGCTCAACCATACGAGGCAGAAACAATGTGGAAAGCCTTGGTCGCTGGGTCGAGCACCATGAAGAGGAGTAACAGGTGGCCCCGTCCGAATGTTCACGATGTTGAAAAATGTAGTAGGCGCAGCGCTGAATGGGATTAGAAAGGCCGGACAGTCGAGCGCATCTGCACCGCCAACCTATCATTGCTTGAAATGAAGAGAACAATACCGAATGAAATGCAGGATGACGTAGGTTTCTGGTTAACTCATGTTTTACAACCCTAGCTCAAGTGCTGACACGAAGTCGGATTGCAATGTGCGTTCAGTGGCACCGCATAATCTAGGGATAAACAAGGAGCAAAGATTTGTGGCTGACGGAAATTGCTCGGATAATCAGAAGGTGAACCTGCTTTACTCTTTCCAAACAGCAACAATCAAATTTCCCGAATTCCAATTGCTCCAATCAGCCCAAGTCATCGTTCCTCCATCTGACCTCACTACTCAACAATCCGATCAATCCGTCCCCTTGACACCATGGGTGAGGCGCATGCCTCGTTGACGACATGGGGTCAACATGAACGAGAGCCACACAAATTGTTCATTCAGATGTCCGGTGCACCAGGCTCCGGTAAGAGTACCGCGGCGAAGCACCTCCAAAAATCAATCGGAGGTTTGGTGATCGACCACGATATCATCAGATCCAGCCTCCTTGAAGACGAAGATGAGCCTTTCGACAAGGTAGCTAGGCGGGCCTATCATCTGCAATGGGCGCTCGCTCGGGACGTAATCAAACAGGGGCTTGATGTCATCATCGACAGCACCTGCAACTTCCAAGAGGTTCTCGACCAGGGGTGCGCTCTCGCCGAGCAGCACAACTACAGCTATTGGTATGTCGAGTGTAAGACAGAGGACATCAACTTGCTGAATGAAAGACTGCGTGCGCGGAAGCCGATGAAAAGCCAACGACCTAGCGTTGATAGCCCCCCTGCTGCCGCGAGAGGTTCTCGGGTTGGCGAGGACTCTCGCGCTCTCTTCAAGGAGTGGATTGAAAATCCGTGCCGCCCGAAGGCGAATGTAGTCATCGTCGACTCGACAAGTAGCCCCGAAATGGTTCGGAATCACATCTTGAAACAAATTTCTCATCAGCCTGGTGCGCAGGCCAGCGACAAGTAAAGGGTCTTTGGGACGTATGAAGTTGCAGACTTACGTAGGCTGAGTGTCAATGAACGGGATTTGTATGCCGCAGAATTACACCTACAGGCTATGAAATCGTTCCTATTGAGTGATCACAGCCATGCGGGAGCTGAGACGGCTCCCAGTCATAAGCAACAGGGCAACTTCTCCACAGCCTTACTAAAACCTGCCATTGAGAATCGATTAAAGCTTCCTGTTCCAGCGGGACAACGTAACTTGCCCGGCTGAGAACTGCCTTGTTCAAAAGGTCATGACCGTCGAGGTCAAGTCTAACCTTCAATATGTACACTCCGAGTTCGGCCTCGTCATTTACAACACCACGCCCAGTGCTAGCCCGGCTCATGCTGCCAGTTCCTCCCGAGTTATCTTCGACCACACGACGGATGAACCGAAGGCCGGGTAAAGGTCAGGCTTCGCGCTGAAATGCTCTCTGAAGAAGGATTTTTGGTAAGCTTGTTTCAAATTCAGAAAGCGTCGAGGGTTGTATCCAATCGCATGAACGAGAGATTCGAAATCGCCTCGCGGTTAGGATGTCAAGAAAGCCGCGTCCTAGTTCATCGCCGAGTTACTCCTTGATTGCGGCATGCCGTATGATACTAATCTATCGGAAAGGAGACGTATTACTACATATACGGCAGGGAATCTCGCGAGCACCTGCAGTTTTGTTGGGGGAAGTCAATAGTTCACACGGCAGCTTTTCAATCTGGGAAGGTTTGGCAAGTTCACTTCCTGAATCCAATAACAGCGGAGTCTCGAGTTTGGCACTGCTAAGTGTGCCTCCAAACTGGTAAGGGCTGAAGCGACCGGCCGTGGTACAAGGAGTTGCTGAATATTACAACCTTCACTTATCCGACGGTTCGTTGGCTGCGCAATGGAAAATAATGAGCAAGAAATGAGATAACACTGATCTGAATCGAATTCAAATGAGTGTAAAGGAAGGTTTTAAAGAAATTAAATAGCAAGGCAGCAGCACGACAATCTAATTGCATGTCAAGAAACATCCTAACTTCCATACATTGATACGTCGCTATATGTACTATCTTAGCCGTTCGTATGACGCCCACAAGGATCATATGTAAATACGTCGGGGGCTGATTCGGGAACAAGCCTTTCTTCCAGTTTCACATTTTGTGTTCTTTTTAGGAAGAAGATGTTCTGGTCGTTTTTGGAGCCTGGTCTATCATCCGTGTTGTCACGATTCCCCAGTAAACGGGTCGTTGATTCGGTAACTCGGGCAAACAGAAACCGAGAATCACATAAAAGCACACTACGGACCTACGGACCGGCTCAAATGACAGATTGTGTAAACTTTCCCAACTCCCGTTCATCGACGCACGTTGCACTCACTTCCGATTGAGAACATACCGAAAATCCGATAACCACCACTTGTCACTCTTGTTCTCTGCAGCGAAAATGGGCTCGTCCGGAATCTTCGCAGCGGACTCCGCCTGGCCTCTGTGGGACAACCAACCACTCGAAGGCGCCTTCGACCTCGACGCCCCCCAAGGAACTATCGATCAAGCAGTGGTAACCAAGGTCTCCCGGCCATGGCTTTTCGGCTACAAGCCGACGGCAACGCCCAACGGACGCGCCATTCTCATCCTCGGCGGCGGTGGGTACGTGCAGCTCATGGTGGGTCGCGAGGGCGTCGCCGTTGCGCGCTGGCTCGCTTCCCTCGGGTATGAGGCATTCGTCCTCGTCCACCGTTTCCCGACCGCCGAGACGGGCCCCCAAGCTCCGGTAGATGACGCCAGGCAAGCTTTGCGCCTGATCGAGTCGAACAAGTCCGCGCCGCGCGGACTGGGGGTGTGCGGACTGTCATCCGGAGGCCATCTCGGCTCGGCGCTGTTGGCCGAGTACCCCGCCGCGTGGGCATCAACGGCCGGCGCACCGGTGCCGAAGCTCGAGTTTGCAATCATTGGATACGGACCCATTTCGACGAATGCGAAGGGACACACCATCGTGCCCAATAAGGCTCCCCTCGAGCCGCCGGCCAAGCAGGAGCTTTACGACATCGTTATCCCCGATAAGCAGATCGCGCACCCGGCGCCGCCGACTTTTATTGTATACTCTGGAAATGATCCTATTGTGCCGGTGGCCAACGCATACCGGTTGGCTGAGGGTCTCGGGTCCGCTGAGGGTGCGGTCGAGCTTCATGTATTCGCGGATGCGCCGCACGGATTTGGCATCGATACCGAGGGTTTGCCCGTATCGAAATGGCCGTCCTTGGCCGAGGCATGGTTGGAACAATATGACTTTCTCCGGTAGGACTGCGCAGAAGCGACGAATTGAAAACTCTTAATGAACTAGCGTTTGGTACAAGCGAAGTCTTTCTCTCACATGGAATTTGTAAAGCATGCGATTCGTCATTGGGTGTCTTACGCAATACGTTCCATTGATTCTTCGGGCTTGAGGTCGGAGAATTATGAGCACCCTGAATGAGCCTATCTCGCGGCGATCCGAAGCCTTCAATAAAGGAGCCACTCCTTCCAGCCGTTAATGCCTGCTCAGGTGGGAAGCCGATCCAAGTTCACCTTGCCACCTCCTTCTTCAACCAGTTCCTCCAGCTTTCATCGGCGATAATGGATCTGACTCTTGCTTCCAGCCACTCCGTGTTTCCCCAAAAGCCCCATGATGCTTGGAAGCGACACCAATCGACGAGCGCCGTCTCCCAGTGACGCACAAACGTGTCCCAGTCGTACGCCGAGGGACCTTTTCCTGTTGGCTTCTGGCTGAGAAGTGTGTCCCGATATTGTTCCAACAGTGCCTTTTCTCCCTCGTCCATCGGCAATTGGTCTGGGATGTCCTCGTGATGGGTTAGCATCTCAGCTGGGACCGAACACGTGAAGAGTTTGGCAAGGTCGCAACCTCCGACACCGAGCCCGGCGTACTGGAAGTCGAAAAAGGCGACTTTATCACCGGCCTGCGTCGTAAAGAGGTTTTCAGACTTGACGTCGCCGTGGATGTACGTCTCAAAGGGTCGGCCCGAGGGCGTGAGAAAGTCAGCCACCATTTCCGCAATCGAGAAAGACGATCCCTCGACCGGCTCGCAGAATGCCGCAGACCATTCCGAGTAATCGTCGCGGCACAGCGACCCGTATTCCTTGCGTCTGGTGGCGAGGTATGTGTAACCGCCGTTCAGCCACAGCTTGGTCTTCCGAGCGCCCTGTGTTGACGCGCGGCGCTTTTCCTCTTCCAGCGGCGGTAGCACGAATTGGTCCAGGTCGTCTGGCAGCGAGGCCCAGGAGCTGCTGTGGTATCTTGCCAGCCAGTCCAATGAGGCATGCACCTGACGGCGGTTGAGGACAAGCCTCTTCTCGCCGGCGACGGGGAATTGCGGCCGGAGGTCGGTTATGATGGTGGCCGTGAGACCTTGGAGTTCCTCAGCGCGGGATTTTCCGCCCAGGTCCCTGGTCGAGGCGAGGCACTTCGCAACAGCGACTTCGTCTCCGAGACCGGGCGCGATTTCTTGGTAAAAATATTGCTCGACTTCGTAGCTCAGCATCTTGCGCAGATGGCCCTCGTCCCCTGCTTTGTTGCGAGGCGGCGAGATGAGCTTGATGATTAGGCGGTAGGTGCCATCTGGTTCTGGTCGCAGCGCCGGCGACGTTTGGATCTGGTTGATCTCGCCGTTCCTGTCGTCAAGCCGCGCTGTGATGGCGCAGATGTGGCCATATCCTGCCCAGAGAGTCTGAAGTTCAGTGAGGGATACAAGCTCGAGACCAAGCCATGAGAGCATGATCTCGGCGACGCGCCGGGGCTCTTTGAGAGTGGTCATGCTGAGAGACAGTACTGCCGCCGCGAGTATGAACTGGGTCGTGTCGATGCCAACGTCTGAGGTAGGTGGGTTCGTGACTAGCTGCGTGAAGTTGAGAGCGGGTTGATGATGGCCATGAGAAATGGCCGCGTCCATTCCGAGAATGTTCACCGTGTGGGTCCACGGCAGTGACTTCAGTCTCCAGTTGAGCTCGCACTGCCCATTCGGTGATGACTTGAAAGGTTCATGCTACAATCGACGCATGTCGAGGACCTGGGTTTCGCACCGAGGGGGGCTCTGGTATGGAGGTTTTCCAAAGATTTGGCTATTTTCAGCCCCTGGAAATAGTCCAGAAAAAGCATCAGCGAACCATTATTTTTATCCGCAAGCCATGGCTTTGGTCTTACTCCATCAGTTCTGGGCGGTTTGAACACGAAGCCCAGCCAGGTACGTGCGTCGAAGATGACACTCCGTGTATAGCACGCCAGCTGTAGCCGGCTGGAGGGTGCCCTTTTGGAGAAAAGTGGAGCATGCGTTATTCAATTTCTCAACGTCATTGTAAAGCTGCTTGGATGGAGGATCGCCTCAAGCAGAATCGAATTTCCAGCAGCGAAATAGAAAACCCGCAACGAAGCTCCAGCATCTTAACACGTCCAATGAAGAGATTGCAGGATTCAACCTGCGTAAGATATGCTTTCCTCGATATAACAAGACCATCAAGGTACGCAACCCCTGTGCCCCACTTCATGACATCGCCGTCCAGTACTTAATGATGCCATGTTCAGGAGTTCTTCGTCGGTAACCTGAGCAATAGGAAACCGCCAACTACGTTCTGTGCGAGAACTTGAAATGGGTCGACTTCAACCTTCAGTCGGTCAGCCACCAGCAAGCTTCCGCCGTGCCGCGCGAGCCAAGAAGGCCAAGGTCACACTCAACCAGCTCATACCATCACTTCTTCCTACGCACCCGCGAGCTCGTCGCGGTGTCGATGCTGCCGAACTAATCGTCGAGCCAAAGTCAGTGGCCAGACAGCCGACGCCTCCAGAGGGTGACACCGTTGATGCCCCTCGATTTAGACATGACGCACCGCCCCGTATCAGACTCCAAGTAGCCGATACTCTCACGGCCGCCCACTCTCTAGTCGCCCGGCACAGGGAATCGGATGACTCGATCGACCTTAGCAACACAACGACTCGGGTAGCCATTCTTAACATGGCATCACCTCTCACTCCCGGCGGCGGGTTCGTCAATGGAGCCAGCAGTCAAGAAGAATCCTTGTGCATGCGCACCACTCTACTGCCGTCCCTCAAAGACGAGTACTACCGTTTGCCAGAGCTCGGAGCCGTATATACGCCGGACATTTTGGTATTTCGGAACGAGGACGCAGACGACGTCTTGGAGAAGAAGGACCGTTGGTTCGTCGACTGTATCAGTGCCGCCATGCTGCGGAACCCCGAGACCGAACGGGATGAAGATTCCGGGTTCAGCCACTACGTCCATGAAAAGGACAGACAGCTCATCTTGGAAAAGATGAAGGTTGTCTTACGGATTTGTCTCGCCAAGGGTGTCAAGAAAGTCGTGCTCGGTGCTTGGGGTTGCGGTGCCTACGGAAACCCCGTCGGCGAGGTCGCACAGGCCTGGAGGAAGATCCTGCTACCCAGGAATGACACGAAAAGCAAAAAGAAGGGAGCTGTCAAGGAGACGTGGGCCGGAATAGAAGAAGTCCTGTTCGCCATCAGGGACGCTGGCATGGCTGACGCATTCGCGGAGGCTTTCGGCAAAGGTATCGAGCGGGAAGAACCCAACGAGGATGAAGAAGACGAGGAGGAAGAGGCCGATGCGGATGAGACCAACAAGGCGGAGCTTCGATCGAGGATATCGGAGCTGAAGGCGCGAGTCGAGACAACGAGGAGCCCACAATTGAAAGCGGGGCTGGAGACCATCCTCGCCGGATTGGTGAGTCAACTGCCGCCAGAGAGCGAAGAAGAAGACAGCCACGATGAGGATGATCAAGAAAGTGAGGCGGACAATTAGGAAATAGTCCTGTCACTCTCGGGTGCAAACCAATATACAGTTCATAAAAAATTCGCTCTTGATGGAAACACTGACCAATAACGCCGCGAAATTGGATTGGTTGCACCGATTGTCATTTGTTGGAAACTAATCGTGGCCGAGTCAGACTTGGCTGGAGTCTATGTTCACTTCAGGATGGAAAGACACGATTAGAACCATGTCACTTGACTGTCTACATGAAGAGCTCATTGCTTCTCTTCATGTAAAGTACTTGGCAATTCTCTAACGCTTGATAGAGTTTGTTTGGTGTTGCGCAGACATGTAATAGCTCTTCCGTGCCGAAGATGATATCATCACTATTTTCGAAATTCAACATCTCGTTTTAAACGAGTCTAATGTATATTTCTACTTGTTTATTGAATCCTTTAAGTTGTTTTTAAGTGTTCAGTCATTGAACGTACTTTTATTTTTGAAGCAGCGGAAATAGACCCGACGAGGTCCTATTTCCGATTACAGTTCCGGCTATTCCGCGGCGACGTCATCTTGTTTGTTGAAAAGCTGTTTGAACTTGTCCAACGGTGCGAACAGAACAGTCCTTGGCAAATATATCTCAAACTCAGTTGATGTGTTTGTCTTAAATCACTTCGGGGACAACAAAGGACCAATGATCGTTGAATGATCACGAATGTCAAGTATACAAGCAAAGAGCGGGAAGGATCTCGGCTATGCGCCGGCTCGCCCGGCACACAGATCCACTCACCGGCTGCTACCTTGCCCCAGATCTTGCGGGGTAGACCTTGCGGGGTGGCAGCGGAACGGGTTGATGAAGTTATCGAATGCTCAGAATTTCATCTCCAGAATTCCGCACCATATCACCCAACCGCAAATTCTCCTTCGGTCGCCATGCGCCAATATACCTGCTGGACTCCATTGACGAGCCAGAAAACATCAATGCTCGGAGGATATCAGATCCGGAAATCGCGTGGATCGTCCTACTTTCCGCAATGAACCAAAGCTTAGATGGACGCGCAGAGCCCCTGGCCATTTCTCCCGCCTCGCTGCCTGTATTTCCGCCTACTCCGAAGCCAAGGGCCACCAGAGGAAAGTACACCTCTAAGGCGTGGTAAGTATGCAACAGTGTCTATCGCCAGGAAATCCAATATTGATACGGATGAGACAGCCTCGAATGCCGGAAAAGAAAGAGCAAATGCAATGGCAAAAGTCCCTGCCTCCGTTGCGCGCGGCAAGCTTTAACATGTCGGTTCTCACAGTGTTTTATTTTGCTCTGTTTTTATGTTATC
Source organism: Colletotrichum chlorophyti (assembly GCA_001937105.1). Lineage (NCBI taxonomy): Eukaryota > Fungi > Ascomycota > Sordariomycetes > Glomerellales > Glomerellaceae > Colletotrichum > Colletotrichum chlorophyti. Next base: position 1,385,478 of record MPGH01000017.1, read on the forward strand.
GAAAGTTGACATCTCCAGGTGCATATCCCATCTCGAAGAGGCTACGGAAGAACTGTGAAGTCACGACGTAAGCTAAACATTCTGCTTCAAACCTTGGCTCCTTATTAATGAGTGGATCGCTCAGTGACAGCGAAGCCCAAGCAATACAGTCTCTAAGGAATCAAGTGGCAACTCTTCAGGGGGATATAGATCTACTCCGCCAACAACGATCGGCCCAGACTCCGGAATGTCGTGCAAACCCCTTACTGCCAGATGTCCTACGCGGAGCTCCTCACGCCTGTCTAACTCTACCAAACCACACTGAGGCGAACGATGCTAACCCAACTTGGCACCATCCATCTGTAAACGCCGAGACGTCGGCCACTCAAGACGGCTGCCAGCCATCTACGAGTTATACGTTCAATATTAGTCTCGCCCGGGAACATCTCCGATCAAGAGGCATAGGCTTCGGCGATGGCGAGGATTCGGAAGTTCCAGCATCTAACAACCCAACACGTCCCCTATCTCCATCAAACCGCATGTCTTTCGGCCTGGACGTCGCATCGGTAGACCCGCTCTGGCTAATCAATGAGGATGAAGCGGTACGGCTGTGTAATGTGTACGAGGAAGAAATTGGCGTCCAGTACCCTTTCCTTGACGTTGGCCATATGGTCGGCCAAGCCCGAAAACTTTATCACGCCATGAACAACGGATCTCGCATGGGTTTCGCATTTACCGCAATCCCAGGTTCGGCAATAATTGATCCCCAGGATCTGGAACTGCTTAAAATGGTTCTGTCCACAGCCATGACAGTCGAAGCTGGTGGATCAAGCCATCTGGGTAAAGCACTGTTTCTTGACGTGAGGAAGTCCTCGAATGACAGGCTTTGGGAGCCCGCCAACATGAGGTCCACCATGCTCTTCATCCTGTTGGTATGTATCCGTCGATTCAAGCCCGAAGTTCCCTCGAGCTTACAATGCCCTTTAGGCAGTGTACAGTTTCATGACCGGGGATGATCTGCAGGCCTGGAGGCTTGTGGGTATAGTTGCTCGATGGTGTCTGGAGCTGGGCCTTCACAAGTCAGCAACAGTAAATAAAACGCTCACGGACCCGAAAGAACGAAAGATGGCCATGAGACTCTTCTGGTCCGTATACACTCTGGATCGCCGATGGGGCTTTGGGGCGGGGCTGCCGTTTGTCATGCATGACTGCGACATTGACCAACAACTACCAGAGCCTGTGAGTAACTTACCGGGTGTCCCACAATGGAAATTGATGCTGAACTCTACAACTACTTCGCTCAGGACCAGGACGTGCCTTACCTCAGAGCCATGGTCGTGTTCAGCCAGATTGGCGATAAGGTTTGGACCACCTCCTACAACTCCGCCAGAGCAAATGTCGCGGCCCGTGATGACGATATTTCCTACCTTCTGTATCGGATAGATAGCTGGTATGCGGGCCTTCCGGAGGATTTGAGACTTTACCCGCACCAAGAGACCACAAATTTCCACTCGCGACAGTCGAAACGCTGTCTTCGACGCCTTCAACTTCTTCTACATTTGCGGGCTAATCAGATGAAGATCCTGCTCTTACAACCTGTTCTTCATTCGGCCTCAATTCTCAAGATCAACACTTCCAAGGTTCAGTCCCTTGTTAAACTTGCCAAAGACACCATTCAAAAACTAGACTCGCTGAATAATCACACCGATATTTACCAAAACCAACAGATGTGCTTTAACCACTTCTTGGTTTCCGCGCTGGGTGTCATCTTTCTAGTTGTGGCTCTCGCCCCATCCGAGCACGGCGCGTCGGTCCGCGATGAGTTTCACACAGCGCTGGATCTGATACGTGGTCTCAGCTCCAGGTCGTATGTCTCAAGCCGTCTGTGGCGGAGGATCGGCGACTTGCGGCTTGCTTGGAAGAAGCTGGGGCTGAGGGCCCCTCGATCTCCCGACGAGAAGGATGACATTCAGCGCACAAGCCTGGAAACACCTGCGACATCGCTCACCAGACTCAGCGCCTCGCCAAGCAACGCGCATCGAGATCTCCCAGACGGAACACACAGCTCGAAGTTTGACGTTGTAGAACCGAGCTTAAACACGACTCTTTTTGATGACGTGCAGATGACCCAGGATCTGGAAGACTTCTTCAGCGCCGTGGACGTCGGTGGGGACTTCAACGTCGCTTTAGGGGAAGGGTTCAACCCGGAAAACAACGACCTGTTGGCGCCGGAGCTTGAAGCCTCCCCAATGGACTTTTCTCACTTGTTTGTGGATGTACTATAAAGATGGCAACTATTACGAACACTCATGCACATATTGCCATTGAACACCACGTGAGTAAGTGGTTTGTCTATCAAGAAATAATCCTTTGATCCACAAGCTGCCACGTACGTGTTCCAGCTCCATCGTTGGTGTGGAAGTCGACCGGGATCGTGGAGGTCATTGAGAAAAGAAGCTCTTCGAGAAATCTCGGCTTCGGAATCAGGGGACCTAGAATGGTGCCCTTATTCAGCTCTTCGCTGCTCTCGACGCCACTGAAAGTATGGGTGTGTGACACTTCGCCGAAATTCTGTTCCTGATTTGAATAATCTTTTTAACAAAGGCTTTACTTGTCTGTCTATGGAACAGTAAAAAACATGTAGGTTACAGGTGTATCACAAAATACAACACAGGAGCATTCATGAGCACGACCGTCTGTAAGGCTTGCTAAATAAATGGGTGAATATTTAGGGCTATGGGTGCCTCTGCTAACCCTGACATTCTGACGGTTTAGAGAGTGGCACAGGCAAGACCGTAATGGGCATAGGTATCCAGAGGGAGAACACAGCTACTCTATTCGAATCTCTTCTCACCACAGACGTCACTCGATAAAATTATCTGATTTCTTGTGCCACCAGTTCCATTCAGTTACCCGGACCCCTATCTCTGAGACCCCATTTCTGAGAGTAATAGTGGGGGTAAACAGAAGTCAAGCATTAAAAGAAAAAGAAACCCCGCATAATTAATGACTGAAAAACCCTTCATCTATATTACTCTGACGCTCTAATGTATGCCTAACACTTAGTTTACATGTTGATGGTCCCTTAAGGCAGTTCAAAGTCTAGGTTCAGACTCGGCTGGGTCAGTTGAATACGGCTAAAGCTGACAGTCTTCAAGTCGCCAAGCGGGCGGACCTTAGTTCTGGATAATGACATGAATCCTCGGAGAGAACGTTTGGAGGGCTTCGAGCTGAGCATTCGGTGTTCAACCGGGCCTAATGACCTAGCTTGATTCTTTGTCGAAGAACGACTGTAGATCTGAGGGGGCGCCATGCAGAACCCCAAGGTGCTCCATGAACTCTGGTGGATTCGCCGACCTGTGATGGATGGTTTTAGCATTCAAAGTCTCGCGCGGTTCGGCATGCCTCGCTTACCAATCAGCCGAGTCTAAGTTGGCAAGACTTTGGAATAGTTCATCGCCGGCTAGCTCGTCCGCAGGGAGCCCCGCTATCTCGAGGGCCGGATTATGGGGGTGAGGTACACTGGATGTAGCGGGTTGTTGGACGACCGTTTGGCTGAACAGAGTGCCCGGGGCTACGTGGCGATGGCTATTTGACCCTGCCCCGTTTCCTTGGTCACGGAAGGTTGAAGTATCAGGAGTGCCTGAACGCTTTTCAGGCGGAAAATATGTTCTGAGACCAGCCGCCGTTACGCTGTCCGTTCCATAACTACCACTTGGAGCTTGGGTCCCGAGAATCTGGTTTGAAGATGAGCCATGGTTCGTAGCGAACCAGGCGTTGGGCTTCGGGAAGTTGTTGTGGGGGGATTCGAATGCACTGTTAGCATGTCGAAACTCATCTTTGAGTTGGGATAGGGCGGTTTGCACTGCTCGGATGTCCTTATCAAATCTTCCGGCCCGTAAATTTCCTTCTTCCTCAAGTGACCTTTCAAAAAGAGAGAAGAAAAAGTCGGTGGTTGGCGGCATTGAGCGAGCTCCCATGCTTTGGATTCGAGATCGCAACGCTGTTACTTGCTCGTGAATTTGTGCGTAGCTGCCGCCTACGAAAACCTCTTTTTCAAGGCCGGGGACCCTCAAAGCTTTTAGCTTGAGAGCCTCGCACAGAGTTGTGCATGCCAGTTCGAGATTAATTCTCTGTGGCGGCATGGCGTATCCGTAACCAGTGTGGTGGCGTGCTGTGTCTTGCGCACTCCATTTGCGCACGGCGATGATGAGTTCCTTGAGCCGCCCAGGCACATTTTCAATGTTCCTAGTTCGAATGAGGTCGTTTAGAAAGGCAGTTGCTTGCACTAAGCGATTAAAAGTGCTGAGTGAATGGGTTGGTGTATGCTGGGGGATGAAGGCACGCCCGTGGGAGTCCTTAGGTTGCCAAGGCTGCCACTCTTCCATACTTTCTGTAGGAAGCAAGCCAACTTCCGAGATATCAGCGCTTTTGAAGTAGGGCCGCAGCCCCATCCAATGAGCTACCAATGTGTCTAAGACGAAACAGCACAGTAGGGCGCGTCTAGCACTTTCGTTTATTCGCGGCCGGCCATACTCTGAACCGTCCGTTGTAGGAAACAATGACGCAGCCGCATACGCCGCCCTCCCAGTAGCAATCCAAGCCGAGGTCCTCTCTCCTCGAGCAAGTAGAAGGAGTGAGAGTAGAATATGGCCCCTAACATGGCCAAGTTCTTGGTGTTCGATGGGTTCCCCTAATAGCCGCGTTGCTGTCTTTTCAAACGTCTTCGAAGAGTCTCGTGTTTGCCCACCCTCAACTAACCGTGAAGAGTATGCCATTATTGACCACAGAAAAGCGAAGTCGCCTGGAGATATTCCTTCCATGAGTTGCTCAGGTTGGGTATTGTTTCCAAGCAGGTGTGTCAGTCGTAGGAGTTCATGTCTTTCGCACATGGGAAGCCATGGGTGAACGTGGGAGACGTAAACATCGAGTAAATACGCCCAGTCATCTGGTAGACGAGGGCAGGTTGCATAGGTTCGCGGTGCGCAATGCTGCTGGGCCTCCATGCTGTTGCCGACGCAGTACGATTGGGACATCCCCGGCGAACTTGAGTTGAGACATCTAGGATGCTGGCAAGAAACCGGATACCGTGGGTCGACAATATCTGATCCTACGACGGTGGGATGGGCAGAGCCCGTGCCGTCATTCATAGGACTGACCGTGTCGAAAAGCGTGACTGCCTGGGGATCCCGAATTGCTTTCTCGAAGATTATTGTAGCTTGTTTCATTGCTCTGTTGACACATGTTTCGAGGGTTCCGGCTGAATCGATGTCATCTTCACCATCGGTTGACCCAACAACAGAAGACCATTGCTCAACCTCTTTTGATACTTCGCTCTTCCGCCAGATGTCAACCAGGACCTCTGTAATGTCTATAGAAGGGATCTTCGGCATCGAATCCCTCAGGTGGAAGGACGGTGTGTACTCTTCCTCTCGAATCAAGGCCAGTATCCAAGCCTCAGAGTCGCCGATTGTAGCGAAGACCATCCCCACTAGAGCCTCAAGAGCCCGCACGTAACCTGGACGCAAGCCGCGCTTCTTGGAAGGGTTGTAACTGCAGGAGCGGCCAATATTCAGGCATGACTGACAAGACGGACGGCCCCCGTCACAACGATCTTTTCGTTTGCGACATTCGTTACATGCTCGGGTAACCCGCATACGCGTCTTGGCACGTGTTGCCGTACTCTCCGAGCCTTCGGTTCCGGCCCTCGCCCTCTTGGGCGGCTGGGGCGGTGGTCGGACGGGCCCTTGATCGCCGGAGGAGTGCCGGTCCAGTGGACTAGAGGTCATGACGGGCTTTGACTCAACTTCTGAGGCTACAACATATCCATTTCGACCATGATTATGGAGGCGAGAGAACTCTTTCTACCACGAGCGTTTATCATGCAGGATGTTTTGACTCGAAAGATTCGAGTCGTATTCATGACCCCACTAACGAGACATCTGAGAACAGATGCATCTATGGGGGCATAGTATGTATATCGAAAAGCTGGTGATGGCTTTTCACCAACGGCACTTGAGCGTCGAAAATGCGTTTTAGCCACGCTTATACAAGACTTCTCTTCCTGTGGATATTTTTCTCTAAAGGATGTGATTGCGTTGAAATCGTAATGCATACGACTTCGTTTGGACCTTGGTCCTCACCTACCCTCGATAGATGGCCGTGCTGACATATAAGGGGTTTATCTCAATAGGCGTAGCGTCCTCCGGCGGATAAGATCTTTGCCGCCGCCTAGAACTGTAGTAGAATTGCCGGTGCCTGGTCCGCGTCCACCATATGTCACCCCGCAATCCGATGTGGAATTTTGATTTTCCCATCGCCAGACACCGGCGTGTCTCTTTGCAGCTTAAACAAGTCATTGAGTTAACAAGACGTCAGTGACCTCATTCCGCCTCGGTGTAAGGAGACCCGGGCTCCGTTAGTACCCACGCCGACATCGGTGACTCTGAACGTATGAAATGATACTTAACCGAGCTGAAGACATGCCATCACCCAAAGCTCTATCACGAGTTTCTGTAACTTGGCCAATTGTCATCGGGGAAGGTGAAGCTATGAATCGTTGAGGACCTGCTGTCGGCAGAGGGCATATTGCTACATATAATATGCACGCGGCAGCTGTGGAGCATTGGCCTCAGGAGCAACACATCCCGATGAAACTCGGTTTGGCCAGGCTATTTTGGACGCGTAAAATTAAAAATGGAGTCTTCCTTGACCAAGTGCGATTCACCATCGACTCTGCGCTGCTTCCGAGGACACCGCGGCACCCGAGAGCCTCGTAGCTTTCGAGCGCGTCCCCTAACAGAATCGATAATTTCCGGGCAATTAATCAATCATTCCCTTGGCTTGATGTTTTTGACCGCGTGGTCAATCGCATAACCGTATCCATGAATGCCAAAACCCATGATGACAGCGACCGCCTTGTCGCTCAAATAACTGTGATGACGGAACGACTCGCGCGCGTGCGTGTTGCTGATGTGCAGCTCGATAAACGGGATATCGACCCCCAGTAGCGCGTCACGGATGGCAACGCTTGTGTGTGTGTACGCTGCGGGGTTGATGATGATGACATCGGTGTTACCCCTCGCAGCGTGGATACGTTCGACGATGGCGCCCTCGGTGTTAGATTGGAACGCTTGGAGGTCTGCGCCGAGTGATTTGGCGTGTTCTTTCGAGGATGCTTCAAGCTGCTCGAGGGTCGTCGAACCATAGATGTGAGGCTCCCGAGTACCTAGAAGGTTCAGGTTCGGGCCGTTAATGAGCAGAATTGACTTGGCCATGGCGAGATTGTGCGCAATGGTTGGTGGCTATGGGGCGATTGTGCTAGGCAATCTTACATGTGGGTGTCGCGATATTGTGGCTGTCTGTTACCACGTGAAATCTCCAAGCACGTTCGAGAATGAAAGGGCCAAGTATATATTAATACTAGTAGCATCTATGGCAGTGCGAGCGTATACGAGAACACCGGAAAGATGATTAGCCGCTGGGTATGTATTGTCCAGCAGTTTGTCTTGTCTGATTGCACGCTCTGCAATCCAAGCCTACCCCGCAAAATCTAGTTGCTCCACTGGCATCGCTCATCGCAATCCATGGACATGGTCAGGAGCGGCCTTGAAATCCACAGGATAAATGAATCCGCGGGTCGCCACGTGTCGAAACCGGCTCTAACAAATGACCGGGCTGACCAGCAATCTTTTTAACGCAATGAGCACAAGTTCATAAGTTTCCGACATTGCCAGCCGTACTAGGTAAAGCTTTCTGGGCCGTTCTGACTGGCACCCGCTCAAATATACTGGTGATGATCGTAGGACGGATTGAGGGCATGCCTCGAGTCATGATGTCATATAATAAGGTTTACGCTGCAGTTTCTGGAAACCATGAACGTAAACTAGCAAAAAGAATATTAAAACGCAAGGGGTGTTACATAGTAGTTACCCAATTGGCTCTTGAGGTTAGTAGTTGAGTTACTCACGATTGTGAGACAATATGAACTCCGTCATCTTGGGAATAACTCTCAGAAATGGCTACTGCATTTTATAAAGAGGGCGCCGCTTCGCTGACGGCCAGGACTGAGGTATATGGCCGACATCTAGTTAAGTCCTCGTCCTTAAATGACACTCGTGTTGCCTTCAATTTCGAAAATGCATTGGAAATACATCCTTTTTGCCCTTCCAACACTCGCATTGGCTCAGAAAGGCCTTAGAGGTATGTTATTAAGAGGACGAAAAGCGTTAGGTGAGAACTTATTCGCTAAGGTATATGCCGATATAGGAGAGTGTAGGAATGGCAACGACTGCCTTCCATGCAACCCAGGAGACAAGACAAGGCTCGCTTGCCAGCGTAAGATGTTGCTCTTCGCAGTATTCTGCTCTCTTCTGACCACTGTACAAGAGGACACTACATCTACGACCGGATTTCGATGCTTGCAAATGGGACTTGCGCTTGCCTCAGGCGGTACGCAGTGGCTCACATGTTAACTTCCGCACATGAAAAAAAGGATCGTTATAGGAATAGCTTAGTTTCATAATACAGGGTCATAATGAGGCATTGTGACGTGTTCAAGGGAAGCTGAAAATTTTGATCGCCCGTCCCTTCGAATTACAGGCGTCGAGTTTGATGCTCAGGTTGGCTGCCACTGCTGCTTCTGCTGGGAAGACTTGAAAGATGTTCGAAAAGACACAGCTCACGAAGCATTGGTATGAGATTAACTAGGCGATCGCTCCAGGCGCCACATAATAGAAAACGGTTTGCGTGAGCATATCATGACCTTCGTGGCGTCCGGGATCTCAACAGAATCTAGGGCAATGTTCATCAATGGCTTGAAGACTTTATTTAACGACACCAACCGCAAACTGGGGCCTTTTTATCGCTCTTACTGGTGTCTCCCCCCCCCGGCGGCCAGATGTTCTAAATGACTAGGAATCCCAGTCAATATGACCGTTGGCAACATCTACGGCTGCAAATCTCAGACTCAAATGCAAACCAACTTTTATCGATCCTGCTGACTGACGTGAAAAACGAATCTGCATGAAGAGTTTCCAAAGTCCCGCTTCCCTCAATCTGCTGGTGAATATGCGCTTCGGTGTCTTTGATTGACCCGGGTTCGGTACGTCCGCAATGCTTCCCGCATCACTTTTTCCGGTGCCTTGCGAGCAGTAAAGAGCTCAAATTGTCTCGTTCCTTGTTCTGGAAGAACGTGAAGCCCATCAAGAGCAATCCAACCCTGGTCGGCCATCCCTCGAATCTGTTGAATTAAGGGTGTCTCTATTGGCGTATATGAGAGCTTTTGGAGGGTAAGCAAGTACGGAACTTTGAGGTTGGATTAAAACTTACTTCGATAGCAACGCCCCCAGTAGGACTAGCTAGCCAATCCGGTGGAAGGCTGGTGTCGACGGATGAGCAGCCACCTACTTCTTGTGTCGGTATACAAGATACGATGATGGTAGGATAGTCGGCCGCCGCATTCCAAGCAAGATCCTTCGACGGTATGACTTCGATTCGAGGTGCATCGATACCAACATCTGATGTCCCATCTGTCTCTTTTGGGGGAGGCGAAAGACTACCATCCCCATTTCCGAAGTGATAACTCTCAAAGTGGTTTGCCAATTCTTGCGCATTTTCTTCTGTCCGGTTATGGATGAAGACATTGCGGATACCGAGGCGGAGCAGCGCATACATTGCTGCCCTCGCCATACCCCCCGCACCAAGAATGAGTGCTGTCGTCCGTCGTTTTACTCCGTTTATAGGTGAAAGGTTCCGGCGAATGCTTGTATGTATCCCAATCCAATCTGTGTTATCGCCGTACAAGGCAATAATTGGACCCGCCCTGTTTCGGTCAATTAAGGAGTCGACGCTTGCGGAGCGAAGAGGCACTAGCGTATTGACGGCTCCGATGGCCCTTGCTTCGGGGCTGGCGAAATCCACGAGAGCGAAGACTTCTTTTTTGAACGGGTTCGTGATACTGGCCCCGCCAAAGTTCTCGTCGGCTATGAGGCTTCGTAAGTCTTTCAGCGTCGAGTGTTGGAATCTTCTGTATTCGTGAGGCATGCCGCAAAATCTGAACGCTGCGTTGTGCATAACAGGCGATGGGCTACGGGAGACAACTGTGCCGTAAATGCCGAAGTACATCGGGTCTAGAATGTATGACGAATACAGAGCTTTCTGGGCCTTCTCAATAGTTAACAGAGAACTGTAGGATTCATCTGTCATAGCCTCTCTCAAAATGGGATCCGTTACGGGAGTAAACGAAGGGTTCATGAAGCAGGACGTCCGGCCAAGGCGGCCAGTATTGAACGCCATGAGGGGAATGGTCGACTCGCTTCTCCGTTTTACTTCTTGAATAAAGTGCCGAACACCAAGGTTTTCTGTCGTTGATGTGGCTTCTCGACAGATTCGAACTGCGTCGCAGCCCACTGCCTCGGCGAACCGTACCATATGCCTTAGGGTAGGGTCCCACCAGCCGTCTACAGACGTTGTTTCTCCCTGGTAAGTTCCAATTACCTTGGTTTTACCTTTGATGGTAACGATATCTCGTATTGTTTGCTCGTCGCAGCTGAGATCCACGCAGAGATATTCAGGGGCGAGACGGAGGCAGTGGTACAGGGCCTGGAAATAATAGGTTATGGCTGGCTCCAGGGCTGGACTGGACGTTTGGTCTGCTGAAGAGTGGTCGAATTGAAAATTTAAGACAACGGGAAGTCTCGTATATCTTTTGACAACGGAAAAAACACGACTAACATTATTTGCAGCTGATTCGTCAAAGTTGGGCGACTTTGCGCGAGTTTCCTGGAGCGAGATGACCAGTTCCGCAACATCGGCATTTGTGTTCATGTCACCGAGTGATGAACCCACGGCCTCCACTACCGATAGGGGTAGACTCAACGAATATGTATACGGTTTGCGTTCTGGTGGTAGAGATGCCACACCTTCGCTGGCTTGGTAGACACGTTCTCTATGATCGGATCGACTGTGGCCGCTGATACCAAAGATAAGCCCCAGGAAGTCGTACTCGACACGCTTCAGTGCGAGAGGTCTCGGCGATTTATCCCTAGTCATTGAGGGTTTGTCGAATGCTTGGCCGGCTGCGTCGGAGATGTTGAAGAACTCAAAATTGGAACGAGACCGATACATTGGCCCACTCAGACGGATAAGCCGGGCGATCGCTTCTGTGTCCCACACTTTGAGATGGCGTTTGATATCTTCGATATCTCTAAGTATGTATATGACAGGGTGGCTCTGATAATATTCCGAAAGCCATGCCTGTCCTGTTGCCTCTACAGCTCCGGGACCACACACAATGACGGATTTGGTCGGATTGTCAAAGAGAATCGAACGCATTAATTCTAACTCTTTGCGACGGTACTCGGCTGCTCCATGTTCTGCCTTGTACCTTGCGCGCGATAAGCCGGTGATGTGAAAGAAGTTTTGGTCGGCGTCAATGAGACGAAAGCCAAGCGCGCTGGAAGCCATCACCGCCAAGGTCGACCGCCCTGTGCCCCGAATACCGACGAGCGCAATGGAGGCATCGGCGGAAAATGTCCGTTTGCAGAAACCGAAATTTCTTGCAGCATCATATGATGAAGTTGAGGGTGGCGGACTTCGAAGGCCAAATGTTGAATACGTAGATTCAGGAGTTATTGGGCTTTGACAGGATCCTGAGTCGGTCGATCGCTTAGATGCAGCTCCCGTAGGCTCGACAGAAGGTGATGTTGACATTGTGGTTTCGAAGGAAGACCAGGTGGTTGGAAGTCTTGCTCAATCTTTTTTTTTGGCATTCGGGCGGCGTGCGACTCCAAAACACCATGTCATTAATCGAGTATTGATGCCGATCTCATTTTTCCCCAGTCTCGGGTTGGGTAAGCTAAAGAACAACCCCGCGATTATGGTCTGTGTATGTTTCCGGTAGCATCCGCCGACAAGGTTGAGTCAAAGTTCAGTTGCAACAGTAGTGTGTAACAAAAGACTGAGCGTTGCTGAAGAGTGCCAGAGATATGTTTAGTGAGATGGGTCCACTGGTGGACGGGCCGGCTAAGGGCTTATCCGCCCGAGCAAAGGTCATTAGACACCGTCCCGGTCAGCACGCAAAGGTGAATAGGTACGTCCGTAAATATAGATGTCCATCACTTTCGAGCATTTGAAGCTACCACGTTCGTTCACGAAAACAGAACCACGTCATTAACACGATCACACGGATCAAACATGGCCGTCACGGCTTTTCAGGTTGAGGAGGGAAATGCGCATGGCAGCGGGCCTTCTTACGGGCTCTTCGCCATGAGCTGCTGGCGACGCTGGATGCACCTCCGCGATATCAAACTCAGAACCCGAGTCGACTCCTCCGTCTCCATACTTTAGTTACAAATCACGAATGTGTTACGGCTACTTCCAAAACAGTGTGCTAAGCATTAAAGGGTGCGAGTCGGAAAGCGGGCTGAGGAGCACCTCCTCCGCCCAGACACTGAACAGGACCCCGAAGACTCTTTCAGTCTCCAGCAAAAACAACCCTGTGTTCCTCTCACAAAATCTATAAGTTGGAAGCGCTTTTCCCGACCAGAGTTTTTCAAATACTCCATGGCATATGTTGAAACAAAAATCGCATTCAAGTCGTTGCCATCGCGGACTTTCCGCCTCGACTGACCACTGCCAAAAAGCAAGTCATAGCTACGTATACGTCTTGGACACATTTCTCCATAATTTTGTATGGATCTCCGGTGCCGGCTCCGAACATCGTGAGAAAAGATCGGTCGTGAAATGGGTTGCGGCTGTATATCATTCGTGGGCAATCCATCTCTCCGCAACCCGCGAGGTTACAAACACCCCCGCTGCCAAGAGCGTAAACCCTGGCGCGAACAGTAGGAGGATCGCAACGACTGCTAGGTTTGCAAAGAACTCGGACGACGCGACTGGCGGCGCCCGCCCCATGAAACCTGGGCCCATCGTGTGCACTCTCACATTTGTTCCCGCCTGCGTCTTCCCAGGGTGACGGTACCCCGCCTCTGCCGCTTGGTATTGGAGATCGTTCAGTGCGTGGAAGACGTCAGTGACGAGGGGCTTGTTTTCGTCATCCGGTACTATGCCTGAAAGCCAGGCTCGTATGTTCGCATTAGGGTCGTGAGCTGATGCTGGAATGTGGTTCTTGACAAGACTTGATCTCTGGGTCTCTCCTGCTTCTGCAGCGTAGCCTAAAGTGACAGTAGTCCTATCATCTTCAAAGATGTAGGAGCATCCGTCTACGGCGTGGTAAGCGAGTATCCTGGAGATCAAACTCCCGTTCGATACTTACCGAAATGATCAACCAAGTTCATGACCAGAGGTTACTTTTAGGAACGGAAAGGAGAGAATCGATTCTTTCGAAGTCGGTCAGAGTAAAGTGTCAAGCAACTCGAAGGGTTTGGTATGAGACGGATTGCAGCAAAGTCCCTCTCAAGTAAGGTCATGCTGATGTCGTTTAAATCGACAGAAGATATTATTGTTTATCCACTATACATGCGTTGCTAGGGAGGAAGTGCGCAAAGGGAGGTGTGAGGAATGCTTCAATCAAATGATGCTGTTATTCCTCCTCAGCTGCCCCGAAATATTAAACCTATCATTCCACAACACTTACACAATGACTTCACGCTCATGTGTAAGTATGATCCATTTGAGACATCAAAACGTCTTGCAGCATCCCATTCGATGTCACTATGGCAGATCAAAGCGGAAGGCTTTGAAAAGAAAGCTGGCGAGGAATGTGAAGCTCGAACAACAATGGGGCCAGTGGAAAAGCCATAAAGGTTTAGAACGGAAGCTGAGCTTCGCCTCTGATAGCTAGTATACCTACCTAGTAGATTAGACTGCTCCGCTGGCCTTGAGAGAGGACCGTTGCTCGGAGGTTGACATTTGTGACTCATCTTTTTGCTTCCAGTTCCCCGGATGCTTTATAGAGGCCATACTCTCTTCGAAATGTCTTTTTCAGGCCCCGCACCTAAAACTTAGCCCTCTTAACTCAATATCAATGCTCAAGGAACTGACTTTAGTCGAGCTTGGGTTGAAAACCAGAAGCGAGGGGCTACTATGAATATTCTCGAAAGACCCAACAGACACTGGCACCGAGGTGTATTAAGAACCATCTGTAATCTGTTCAAGTATAACCAAAATTGCAGACCAGGCCCCCCATTCTTCCGTTGGGTAGTCTCACATGTCTCCACACCCTCGCGCAGGTGGTTTCGAATCACTTCAGTCGATCCATATGAAAAGAACGTACAACTATGAAATTTGCAGTGTCAGAATACATTTCACACATAATGGTCAGGCATCCTCTGATCATATGTTCACTTGTGAAGAAGAAGGTCGAGGACGTAAGATACCTGATCTGCGAGCCTGACTAACAAAAAGCAAAACACTTTGGTGAGAGGACTATGTAGGAAGCCGGTGGCAGAATATCATCCACGTATCCTATTAGCTACGACCCGAAACTTAATTGCTGGTTTTATATCCGTTAAGGCCTGTTAAGGCTGCTCGCCGTTGGTGGCGTGTCTTGACCTGCATCAGAAAGCTTAAAGGGTTTGTTGCTCGAACAGCTCAACGGCCATAACAACACACTTTATCGTGACTTCCCCTCTCTATCCCCTGAGGAATTTCTTCCGGAGCCTTGGAATAGGAACCACTAGTTCCATTTCCCTTTGGTTTCCTCGGTTATTTAGCTACCCCTTCCTCACAGAGTGTGCAGTACTAGAGCTATACCTTCCTCTAATGCGATTCATTGATATCCCAAAGCACTAAAAGCTATCACAACGGTATCCTATTCCTGAGGCTATTACTATGACACTCAAAAATCCCGGAAATATATGTTTTGGAAAGCTTCCAAATTCTGGCGGAACTCACCCAAGTACGTCAGACCAAGTGGAGCAAGAAGTGTGATCGAACGTTTCCAGACATGTCGCTGACCCAATATCAGTTTTCATTTGACTTGAAGGCCAGAGACCAAGCTCTCTTTTGGCAACTGTTAACCCCACCGTCTGTAGGTTCACTGGGTGTGGATAGTTTGCGTCGTTGCGATATTCATCAGGTCCGCCACATAACGGCCCCCATTAAGATAGGGACAGTTTGAGAAACACCAAAGATAATCAGTGCCATAAACTTGTCAAACTTAGCACTGTAAGTCAATCCCATTTAATGTGTAAAAACCACACACCTACAAGGTTCGCACGAGACCTGGATGGCGAAACGCTATTCCCCTTTGAATCTCTCAAGGTGCACCTTACCTTCCAGTATAAATATCTCAGACCTCTCCCCACCCCCCCGGGGAATTCTTTCTCTTCTTCCAAATGCTTCTGCTAGTTCGCTTTTGCTGCTATCGGCTGCTATTGATCTTTGCTCTGCATTCTTGCTTTTTGCTGCTTTCAAGCTGCTATTTGACTCTGCTCTTGTTGCCTTTGGCTTCTTATGCTCATAGCACCACCTCCCACCTGCCTTCCTGCCTCCCCCGCGCGCTGAACTGCTGGTGTATTAAGATGTTTTCCAGGAGTAAGTCATAGTTGTTCCTCCCTTCTTACTCATATCACGCTTCGATGACCCATGCTAACTCTTCTAGTTCCGGTTGCTTCCTCGGCTCTCGCCATGGCCCCTGGTCTTTCTGGCCTTTCCAGGTCCTTTGGCCCTCCTATCTCCTTGAGTGGTCCGGCCCCCCCTCTGAGCGTCAAGGACCGCATCGCTCAGAGGAACTCCAAGGCAATCCAGGCTCATTACGACCGGATCGGCGCAGGCAAGCTATCTGGAAAGGTGACTGGCCCTCCTCGCCCCAGGAACAAGAAAACTAGGATCCAGCTCCCTCCCAAGGACGCCATCCCCGACCGGTCGATCCTCAAGACGCCAACTCCAATCCCCCTGGACACCAAGGAGCCTGGCTTTTAGGAAACCAGGCCCAGGAAAACCGTTCGGTTCTTGGATGAGGAAACTGGAGCCATTGTACCTGCACGGGATCCAATGGATTTGGACCTGAAGGATGTGAATGAGTCGCCTTGCGACCCGGAGCTGGATGACAGGCCTTTCTGCACGGATCTCTCCTACCTGACCCAGGATCCCTCCCAGTTTGGGCTCACTCTGGACAAGGACCTGGATCCCGGTTCTGATGAGGATACCGCCTGTCAGGACTTATCCTATCTCGCCCAGGACCCTTCTCAGTTTGGCTTTACTTTGGAGAACAACTTGGATCCAGACTCGGACTTGGATGCGGACTCTGACCAGGATACCGTTCTTGGGGACTTCTCCTATCTGGCTCAGGACCCTTCTCAGTTTGGCCTAACCCTGGACAAGGAACTGGATCTGGAGGATGAGGATGATCCAGAGGAGGACATCCTTCGGCCTTATCTCTCTTTGGACCTGATGCTGGAAAACGTTCTGGCTGACCGGCCCTGGAATTGCCCCCCTTAGCTGCGCCCCCCGCGATGCTGCCTGGATCTGTCCCCCTTGGTAAATACTGGACTGACCTGGCCCTTGATCACGGCGCATTCTCCCTCTGAATGGATAACTGGACTGGATTGGCCCCCGCGGTGCATGCTGGACTCGGCCCCTTTGGAAATTAAAGCCTGGAGTCTGGCCCTCGATCACGGCGGTCCTTGGATTCCCAGAGGTATAATCCCGCACCCTTTTTTTTTTTTTTTGCTTGCTAACTCATGTGATCACATGTGGTACTTACTCCAGCTAGTCCCGCCCAACGGAAATGCTGGAAGAGAGAGATGGAATGGTTTTTATTTGGTTTGCTGTCAGTTGTTGTTTTCCTTTTTCTTTGCTTTGTCTTGTCGTGTTGTTTGACTGTTACTGCTAATTTGGTGTTCTTCAGGTTCTGAGCTGGGATTACGGGCAAGGCAGCACCGGGCTGTTTAGTAGGTAAGACCCTCTTCGTTTGGGTTGTTAACATAGGTAGTTATAGGTGCCCATCATGAGGTTAGCCTTCCCGTTGGCGATGGGTGTCAGTACCTGCCTCTCTGGTCGGTACCAGTGGGGTGGGGAAGCCAATAACCTCCTCAAATTGCCATTTTTCGCTCAGAATTCACAGTAAGTCTCTGATTCATCTTCCGTTGATTGTTTATTCTAGCTTATGCAGAAGATGCTCGAGGGTCCTGTCGTATCCCCCTCCCAGAGAAAAAAGCAGTAAATACTTTCTTTCCAAAGGCTGAGTGCTCAAAGGTGGACTTGAAGTGATTTGGTGTTAAAAACGTGGCTTGGATGGTATTACGGAGCTTCCTTGTGTGACAAATTCGACCTAAGGTAGGAAAGGTTTCCGAGACTTGATGAACAATTGAGGGGGGGAGCAGCAATGCCGAGATTCCGAGACATCAACAGGGGAAACCTACCCAATTTGCAACGCGGCTTTAACCCCGACTCGCCCACTAACAGGAAGTCGGTGAAATTCAGGTCGTAGAGGGCTGCACGGCCAATAAAGATGTACGGCACGGCCCGATTTCATCCTTGGACGTCAAGCTGCAGGATGTTGTGTTCTCTCTCTCACATGAGGAGTCGTGCATATGCCAAGGTCGGGCGTTGACAAACTAAGGGGCACAACATCACGACAGCGGAACTAACTGTGGAGGATTAAAAAAGGGGGTTCCTGATATTTCCGCCAACACTATGCAAACATTAATTTCGTAATCCATCCCCGCCCCTCGGTCGGCTATTCTACATCCCCTTCAAGCGACCCAGCAAAACCTGACCCGGAGGACTGCAACAGGTACGCGAGAAGCATACCTATCAAAAGCAACGCCGTCTGCCGGCCCCGCTTTGGGGCGCGGCCAGCGGACGACATGAGGTCCCGAGGTAGTCAATAAAAAGCACAAAGGTCATCTCAAAGTTCTTTTTTCTTGGGCCCCAATTACTCAAGTACCAAAAAGAAAAGAGGTCGTCGTCGTCCATCATCCCGTTTCCCGATTCCTGTTTTCCTCCCAGTTTGACAAAGAAAAAGAACACCTGCCGCACCGCAATTCAAGAGGATTCGAAGAATAAAGAATCGACGGAGAATAAAAAAGGATACGGAGATGTAAACGCCTTCCCAGCCCGTTTGTTTCCGCCAGCCGTCCCTACTTCCCTTGAGAAGGGAGACAAAGGGAAGAGAAATGTCGTTCTTGCAGTTCGTACAGAAAAGTAACAAAGAAAGTAGTGGATACATAGGAAACAATGACATGATGCAAGTCAGTGGAAAACGAATGACCGCTGTCAATCAATGCCAGATAAACGCCGTAGGTATGTGTAACGCCAGCAAGAAAGTGCGTGTCTAGAAATGAAGAGAAGTTGCTCAAGAAGCTGCTGTTAATGACGAGTAGTTGGCTCGGGCTGCCAACCGTTGATGTAAGCCATCAGACCCATGCCAAGAAGAACAACCCCAAGCATGGAGGCGTAGGGAACGCTGGCCATCATGGCCTGGTCCTTGGCCAACTTGCCTGGGGGGAGGGTAAACGGCGTGATGGTGTTGGCGCGCGACAGGGTCGGCTTGTCGCTAGGGTCCTCCACAGTGACTTTGGCTTTTTCGGACGCACAAGTCGAGTCGTCGGAACCGTCGGTTTGAACAGTCGCTGACTTGTCGGCAGATGTTTCGCTTCTGCCGTGTCGTCCGCGCGATGGAGAGCGGTTCTTGGCTGCCGCTGCCGCGAGCCGAGCTTCCTCGTCAGCCCGGATCTGGATGATCATCTCCGCTAAAGTCTTGCGGTCTGCATCGCGTTCCGTCTCGGCCGTCTCACATCTCTGCTTCCAAGCTTCCATCTGCTGCTTAAGATCGCTCATCTCCAGCATCATCGTATCAATCTTTGACTGGAAACGTGCGGCAATGTCTTCGGCGCTCTCCTGCGCCGGTTCCTTAGGTAGAGGTTCGGCATCCGTCATTAAGACATCGTGAGCATCAGAAACCTCGCCGGGGGGGTCGAACGCCTCTTCTAGCAGAGCTTCGGTGTCGTGCTCCTTTGGCGCACCGTTCGCGTCCTTAGAGGCAGCGCTGTCTTCAAGGATCTTCGCCATGTCCTCGGCCAGTTCTCGTGCTTCGCGCTCTTTCCGAAGCATATCCTCCAAATCCCTAATCCGGGCGGTCTGTGAGTCCATCTCCTTCTTGGCATTATTAAGTGCTTCTGTCAGCTGAATGATTTGGTTCAAGTTTTCGCGTCCGACAGGCGAGGTGGTGCTGTTGGCTGCTGAGTGTGCTTTCGGTCGTTCAGTAGTGCCTCGTTTCAGCGAAGGCACGTCGGGTTTCTCCGGGAGGGGCTGCTGGGGAGGAGGAGCAGGAGGATCGGAAAATCTAGTCTTCGCATCGCGGAACGGCAGCCCGTTACCGTTGGTTAACGGCTTAGGGGGTTCGGGCATTTCCGGGTTTTCAAGATCCTTTACTTCTTCCTTGCTCAGCAGGGCACTGATGAATTGGCCAGTCCGGGTAAGATCCTGAGACTGCAGTCGCGCGCTTCGCATCTCATTCTACGCTGTGGTCAGTACCCGGTACATCTTATTGATTAGGTGGATACTCACATGGAGCTTTTTGACGATATGCTCAGTCGTTATCGGTGCCAAAAGGAATCCACGGGCTGCACCACCGTTGGGAGGCATGCCGGCCATGTTTTGAGTTGCCATCATGCGACCATTACTAGCCATGGATGCATTGCTTCCAGCTCTCCCACGATAGGGTATAGGTCCTGGAGCCGGCATGACCATGCCACCGTTGGCAGGGTCCAAATCACCGAAACTCATATCCATCACATTGCTCGAAGGGCTCATGAAGCCTGCGTGCTCAACCTTGGCAGCAACCTTGTGGTGTACGACTGTCTTTTGGTCTTCGCTTACAATATCGATACCCAGCTCCAGGTGATCCCCGGTTTGCAGCTCGTGCGGTTCGGATTCGCGGTTCTCTTGCGAAAGGCGTGTACCGTTGACGAATGTGCCGTTGGAGGATTTTACATCCCGGATATAGATCTTCCCCATGCGGTCTGCCCAGATTTCCGCGTGCTGCCTCGATAGCACTTTACTATCAAAGTAGCCGTTCGTGGCAGTAGGAATAGTCTTTTGGTTGGTTTGACGGCCGATGCGGAGGCTCTCTGGGTATATGGGAACCGAGATAGTTTTACGCTCGAACGTGCCGTTCAATGACAAAAGATAGAGGACAGGTTGACCATTCGGCATCGGATCGCCTACGGGCCTCACCGCAAGGCCTTGCTGCGACATCATCTGTTGTTGTCCCGGTGCGGCCTGTAGCGACGTTCCGCCGTTAACACCGCTCATAGGTCGCATCACGGGCCTGCCGAATTCAGCCTGACCCTCAGGTTTTCCTGGAGGCCATGGTCCCTTGGGCTGCGGGCGTTTCCTCGAGGCAGTGCCCGACCACGAACTCATGTCAGAGTTGGTGGATGCTGGAGTGCCATTTACTTGGGAGCCATTCGTAGCGACGGTGGTGGTAGACGAGTTGGATGAGGTCGACGAAACGGATGAGGATGAGTTGGTTCGTTGAAGGGTTTTTCGCGGCATGAACATGCCTCTGACGTCTTCTGGATTCATCGAATTCAGACTCTGTCCGCCATTAACATTCCATGCCGGTCGATTGAGTTGCTGGAAGCTAGGAGGGCTCGCGACGGCAGTCATGAGGAAAATGTCGTCGGGATGGGGATCGCGTGACAAAGAGATTCAGGTGTCGACGGCCGATCGAGGGGTATCAATGTTGTTCTCTAGGGGAAGGCCAAGGGCGCTTTCTGTCACCATTCGCACAGTGGCCCGGGACGATATTGCAAGCTTCGGCCGTCGGAGCGTGTCGCAAATTGCCAGTATATGTCGGTGAAGCACTCGAGTGATGTAAAGGGATGAGGTTGCGCTGGCAAGGAAAAAATATGTCAACGATGATGTCGCGGCAAGGATAGGGGTGACGGCCGATTGGCGCGACCCAGGCGACCTGTAACAGGACGCTAGGCTGCAGATGAACAGGCCAGAAAAGTTCAGACCGGGTGAGACAAACCTGCGGAATTGAAAGGGAGCGGAGGAAAGGGCGTTTTCAGCACCTTGATCGACGATAAGTAAACGTGCTCCGTTGTTAGGTGAGGTTGAATCTAGGCTCTGGGAAAGATCACAGAGAGCCTGGGCTCGTCCCCCCAGTCTCTCGCTAAGCGCTTAGCGTGGTGTGCTGGGGGACCTGTGGATGGACCAAACAGCGGTCGGAAACATGCGCCGGAGCCGACATGAAAGGGAAGTACTTCCCTTGACCAAGGAGTAGTAAGGACCTTGGGAAAGGTGCGGGTAATAAACTTTTCAGTACCGCAACTGTATGGGTCCGTAAAGGATAGGTCTATATTAGGAGACACAAATTCGGAAAACGGGAGCTGAGTCGGGTGAATGCGGTCTAAAAGTTCATTCCCTCATGTTTCCGTCAGGTAGCTGTTCAGGATCCACCATCACAACCGCGCTTATTCTCAACATGACCCGTCATGGGGGCACAGTAGGGACACGTGACGATATACAGTAGAGCTCGCGTCATTCGTGCAGGGCTGACACTGTGCTACGTGAACTTGTGACCCAGATTCAATAGTAGGTGGGCACTGTACCTTAGGTAGCCAGCTGGGCAGACGGCCCGTGCAGTGTCTGATTGGGATCAAGTTTGATACCCACATTAGGCGGGACACGGTGCACACTTCAGCCGAAGAACTACCGGACCCCAGATTCCATTCGTCCAAAGCTCCAATGGCACCAAAAGAGTTGGCGTACAGCAAATTAGAAGAGCTCTTCTGGCCCACTATCGCAAACCCAGGCCATCGAACTTCGCCATTCACTTCCAGAGGTAGAGAAGCTGCAGCGGCAACAGCAGCGCAGTCTTCCGATCGCAATTTCCATCGGCCTGTTCCAGTTAAACCCCTTCACAATGCCTCCTGTTCCTGCGCAGCACGGCGGTGCCATGGGCCCGTCTGTCGCTGAAAAGCGTACGGCGCTTCCCTCTGGTTCACACTTGCTACTGAGCTCCAGCTGACCTTCTCGCAGTCCAAATGGGTGCTTTGATGGGTGGAAGTATGGTTCAAACGTCTCCCTAAGCTCAGTATAAACGGTACTAACAACTTCGCCAGCCGTCGGTGCTGTCATGGGCTTCGTCTTTGGTATGTTGCACTCCGACCTTCTCCGTCGCATTACGTCGGCTAACCCACGACTCCCTCCTAGGCACGGTCAACATCTTCCGCTACGGCGCCGGTCCGAACGGCATCATGAGAACGTTGGGACAGTACATGCTCGGTTCGGGAGCTACTTTCGGGTAAATGCACCCCGTTTCAAGAAGCCAACATGGCGCTGACAGTTTTTCCAGCTTCTTCATGTCCATTGGTAGTGTCATTCGATCCGATTCCTCCCCCATAGTCGCTGAGGCGTTCCGTAATGCCCAGCGCAGACCCATCATCATGTATGGTCCTGGGTCCGAACACGCGAAGCGCCAGCAATGAGCCGAGGAAACCTCAAATCGAATACCCTGTACATCAATATGTAGGAGTTTAGCAGGTCATTGAGGCAATGGCGTGGTGCTTGAAATTCTGCATCGAATGGATACTTGTATAATACAAAAGGTGTGTTGGACACACCACGATTACACGAAAAACAAAGTTACTGCCTTTACAAGTGTGCCCACCGCGTGATTGGGGCAACTGCCGTCTGAGCAGTAGCGCAGTCACATCTTCCCAGCGTATTTCCATGCGCATACCGGGGCAGTTGCAGCATCCGTTCAACGATCAAAGACGAGAGCTTCGGGGTGCCAGGAGTCGCGATGACATCCCACGTATAATGTGGGGCGATACCTCAGTGCGCGTTGAGCTGCTCTTCCCGAGGCCATGTTGGAGTCCCACAACGCTGGCTTGCTGCCAATTTCAAGTGAAACCAAATCAAGAACTAATGACCAGTTTTCTCTATGTTGAACCATTTTGTCTATTACCGATTCCAAATACTACACAGGCGGGGTGGCACAAGCAACGAGTGCCTTGCAGCACCGCCGGAATTGCGCATGGTAGGCTTACTCAGCGCACGTCTGGTTGTCTTTAGCGTCGTTGCAACGTGGCCTGCGGTTCTCATGCTTGGCCTGCTTGAAGACACCCTTCACGGATGAAATTGCTTCTCCTGGGCCTAGTGTATACATAAAGTGGCGCTGGTTCTCAGCGCCCTGCGTTCATGTTTTAGAGATGGCCCGCGAAATAATTATGGCTAGGCTGCCGTCGACATGGTATTGTAGCCCCTTGCCATAGCTGACTCTTGTTGTGAGACCGGGAAGTTGGGCAGTCGGGCATGTCGCTAGGTCCGGGTTCTAGGTATAAAGACCGTCTTGCCCTTCGCGATCGTCTGACATTTCATATTTGCCCTTCGTCTCTGAAATAGGTTCTGGTTGGTTTCTCTCCCAAGACCCGATACACTCCTTCAGTATACACCCTTCAACCATGCTCTTGCGAACTAGTACTTTGGCGGTGGTTTTGACGAGCCTTGCAGGTGGCATTATGGCTGAGAGCTACGATTACATGTAAGTGAAGGCATCTCATGACTTAAATTGTCGAGGGCATGTTGCTCATGTGTCTCAACACCCAGCATTGTTGGTGGAGGAACTGCCGGCCTCACCGTTGCTGCTCGGCTGACCGAGGATCCCCGTCTTACTGTACTTGTTCTGGAAGCGGGCGCCGATCGCTCCGAGGACTTGAACGTACTTGCGCCCGGGTTGTTTCCTGCCATGTACGGCAACCCAGACTATGACTGGGATTATAAAACCGTTCCGCAGGTATGTTCCAGTCGTCAGATTGGGACGAGGTTCTGACACCCCCAGACTTCAGCCAACAACAAGGTCGTCGCCCACATTCGCGGTAAGCAACTTGGGGGTTCCAGCGCCATGAACTTTATGTTCTGGACTCACCCTTCTCAACAAGACATCAACAACTGGGGCGAGCTTGGAAACAAGGGTTGGTCATGGGCGGCTCTTGCTCCGTATTTCAAGAAGTCTGAGTCTTTTGTCTCTCCTTCGAAGCAGCAAACAAGCGACCTGAAAGTTGACTACGTCGACTCTAGTGTCCACGGCACATCTGGGCCCATCGTTAACGGATTTCCCAAGATATATAGCCCTCTCCTCCAGGCGTGGCCACGAACCATTGAGAAGCTCGGCTTGGGCGTCAACGGAGATCCCCGTGACGGGCGTGCTCTTGGGGGCTACGTCAACCTGCTCAACATTGACAACGCCACGAGAAGCTATGCCGCAAACGCCTACCTGGGCCCGGCGCGCCAACGGCCCAACCTGAAGGTTGAATCAGGGGCATTCGTTAGTAAAATTTTACTCAAGAAGACCGCAAATGGAGTCGAAGCAACCGGTGTCAAGTGGACTTCCAGCGGCGCTACGTACGAGAGCACCGCCAAAAAGGAGGTTGTTCTAGCCGCTGGCTCTGTTGCTTCGCCGCAGCTACTCGAAGTCTCCGGCGTGGGCGACAAGACCCTCTTGAGTAAACACAATGTTCAGGTTCTGGTCGACAACCCGAACGTCGGCGAAAACTTACAAGATCATGTTTACGTTCCGCTTGGGTACGGCAACACGGTCCCTTCCCCTTGATTGTTTAAATATAGTCACTGACGTCTTTGCAGATTCGCTACGATACCCGGCGTGCCTACCAACGAGGACTACGCTAACGCAACATACTTCCAAGAGCAACTGAACCTTTACCTCCAGAGCAAAACCGGTCGTCTCTCCTCTGCAGGCGCCAGCTCGGCGCTATTCTCCCTCAAACAGATTGCATCGGCACTGGACCTAGCCACTCCTGCGCCTAAGGGTAATCTGCCTAGCCTAGCAGATCAGTATCGCCTTATTCTTCGTGATCTAAAATCGGAGGCCGTCGCTCAAGAGCTTACAATCGAAGGAGGCATATCACCCCAGTTCTCGTCCGACACGACCAAGCTGTTCTCGGCTGGCTCGGCCGGAAACTTCCTCTCAATCCTCGGAGTTCTGGAACACCCCTTTTCCCGAGGCTCTATTCATATCCAATCCGCCGACGCGAGCATACATCCCGAGATCAACCCGCGCTACCTCTCTAACCCGCTCGACGTGCAGCTTCTGAAGATCATTGCGCTTCACCTGCAGACGGTTGCCCGGACGAAGCCGCTAAGTGGCCTGCTCCAGGGCGAAGGCACAGTATTCCAACCAGGGTACCACGAGCTCACCGCGCAGAACGTCGAGGACTGGGTGCGTAGCAGCATGCAGAGCGAGTACCACCCCTGTGGAACTTGTGCAATGCTGCCACGGGCAAAGGGGGGTGTGGTGGATGAGAAGTTTAGGGTTTACGGAGTTCAGAAGTTGAGGGTGGTTGATGCTAGCATATTTCCGCTGATCCCGAGGGCAAATATCCAGTCACTGGTGTATGCAGTTGCAGAAAGGGCGGCGGACTTCATTAAGCAGGACGCGTCATGACCTTACATTACCCGCTCATCCGATGCTCCCATAGGTTTTGATCTGCTAGATGTAAACGATGTCCTCTTTAACAATGTCGAAAAGCTCATGAGAGCCCCCTGCAACCGAGCCGCCATCAACCACCGTTCTACTAAGGAAAGTGGTCGCCGATGGGGAAGCGTCAGAGGTACCCTGTGCACAAACACAGCTGGTCCTCCGGACCTGCAAGCCTCAAACGCACTTTTTCGGGGTCCTTCCTGTCCAAGCAAGTGAAACCCGGTCCATCAGTGAGCGTTCCAGGTCATAGAGTGAAAACAGCGGGCTGGCAGGTCTTGCTGGGGTTACCAACAGCGTCTTTCGCATATCCCGAGATCCTATTCTGAGCTGAGAATGACCCCCAGATGAAGCGCAAGCTTATCATCTGCTCATCAAGGTCTGAACTCAAACGTTCAGTTGAGTTTTAGGCGTCCGAAGTGTAGCAGAGAACGCTCTTCGTGGCGATTCAGTCAGTCTACACGGCTTACATACTGACAGTAAAATAGATTTACTTATACTAGCACTATAAGCAATGTCCTGCGGCCGAAGAATTCGCCACGTCCGCGTGTCATTGCAACAGAACTGTGGTGAATCCAACAAAGTAGCTATTACAAAGACTTTATTAATCACTGGCCCTCCCCTTCGTTATGAAAGAGTTTTAAGCTAAAGCTGTGATAGATTATGTCGCCGATTGCCTTCCCTTTCCCGGAGTCGAGGTACGCAGTGAGCGGCTAATCGGTGATAAGTTAATGGTCACTCTGAGTGGTCCAGAACCTGAGTTGATAGGAGACTTTTGTTTTTGCTGGAAAGCGGGAGGGAAGTCGATCGGGAAGAGAGAACGTCGAGGCCAACGGAGGCCTCTTACTAAATGCCTTGATACCATTGTTATTATGTTATGTCTAGGTTCTCTGCGCTGACAACGTGAACTCTCCCAGGGATGTCTTTCTTCTACCTCCATCTTTTCGCCGGGACTGATTACTAATGTTTACTGCAGGCCCTTTGGCGGCTTGTCCTGTCTTGCAGTCGCTTACAGGTGTTCCTGCAGCACAGGACCTCCAATGCATTATGCTGTGTGCCCGTGATATTTGTTCCCGTTGCATGATCAGATTGTTGGCTTGGCGCTGCATCCTGGATGCTGTAAGACCCTCCGAGCTTGGCGGCATCGGCAGATCAGTCTTGGCGCAGGATACTAAAGGCTACTGGACTCCTGACATCGGTGCTGCGTAGGCCAGTTGCGTTCAAGAGATGAGACAGAGCAGGAGGTACAATATCAGTATTAGTTATCTTGTTCGCAACGTTTTGTTGTTTCTCGTCTGTCCTCTCGGTCAGAATCCCCGAACCTATGCCGCAGCCCTCGCCAGGATGCAAAATACTTAAGTTGTCACGCTACTCCCGACCAGCCGGCGACATAGCCATGCTTCCTTGAGAGATCATTCAATCCGTCAATCCGCTGTTACTCGATGCAAAGTTCCACTTCCAAAACATCATTCGGACCTGCGGTCTAAAAACCTGTCCAAAAAAAGAAAAAAAAAAGAAAAAAAAGGACCAGTTCTTGGCTTTCGATATAACGAACGCTTGAGAGGTAGTGATTACATGAACGGATGCGCTCAGCACTCAATCCCGAGTTGGGAAAGCGAGAAACAAGCCCCCTGTATGGAGTAGTGGCGTATCCATTTCCGAATTCTCCGTTGCGTTGTGCATAACAAGGCCACATTTGCAGCATTCAATGCCGGGATCCAGCGATCCAGTGGTGCAGCTTTCCAGAACGGTCGCCGACCACAATGGGGTTCCGGACGCCATCGGCAGCACGGTAGCGGCGGCGCGGCGGAGCTCGGAAGCCACCGGGAACGCACCGAACGGACCTAGATCCAACTTGTTCGATTCCGTAATTGGTGTTTTCTCGAAAGAAGTCATTTATTTCACTGTGGTTTGTTCACTGAGAATTCCTTGTTGATATCGTAAAACTCGGCGGATGCATGAGATAGCTGCTGAGCATCTGCCGGCGTGGCATCTCAACTGGCTGGTCGCCCGATATCAACGACTAGTTCGGTTTTTTGACTTGCCCCCTATTTTTATGACGGTCTGGCCGCAAAGTTTCCGGTATATCAGGTAATGATTACTTGGGGAGCCTGACTGCTTGGGCGTGCCCCTGGGTATTGACACTCACTGAGGGAGCGCTGGCTGAATCACGACACAGCACCCCGCGATGGCGACACACCCCACGCCAAGGTTGGGCGAATCATCACCGCGTCGCAGCACATCATCCGCGACGGCCCCCATTGCAACCCACATGAGAATCCGTAGTCTTATCTAGCAGATCTCCGATATCTGGAGATTGTGGCCAAACTTGAAACCTCATTTTGCCGTTAGGGTCCGCCGCGATGGCTAGATTATCAGCAAGCGAGATAGATAAATCAGGTATGGAAGCCCTATGATTTCGTACCTTCACTCGCTTTCCATCCCTCCCCTCCAGTTCGTTTCGCCTACTCTGCACGTCGTTAACACGCCCGAATCAATAGAGCTCTCACCTCTGCTCGGAATGGGGTCAGAACACGAGTACGCATCCGCGTCTCCCAAGGGAGCCATCGTGGATGAAACGGCCGCGGACGGGAGCAACGCTACAACATTAGAGAAAACAAAGGCGCCATGGTGGTCGTACATTTGGGACTACGAGCCAGGTCGGTCTCACGAGGAGCGCGCCTTCATCCAGAAGCTTGACGTCTTCCTCGTGACGATGCTGAGTTTCGGATATTTCATCAAGAACCTTGACCAGACGAACATCAGCAACGCCTTCGTTAGCGGCATGAAAGAAGACCTCCAGATGAACGGCAACGAGCTCAATCTGATCGATACGGCATGGACAGTCGGATACGTCGTAGGGCAGATCCCCTCGCAGATCGTCCTAACCAGAGTTCGCCCGTCCATCTGGGTGCCCTCGTGCGAGCTGCTTTGGACTCTTTTGACGTTCTGCCTGGCAGCGGCAAAGACGTCAAACCACGTCATTGCCATCCGTTTCTTCGTTGGTTTGGCAGAGTCCATCTTTTACCCGGCTGCACACACGATCTTGGGGTCGTGGTATAAGCCGTCCGAGCTGGGCAAGCGAGCGTGCATTTTCCACGCATCCTCTGCCGCAGCGGGCATGTTCTCGGGGTATCTGCAAGCCGGTGTCTACAAAGGTCTCAACGGTGTTCACGGTCTCACGGGTTGGAAATGGCTATTTGTAAGCGCCCCTGAATAGCTGTATGACGTGCTTGCGGCACGCTGTGGAGACACGTTGAAGACTGACTCGGCCCCGAACCTCCAGATCATGGACGGAATCATCAGCCTTCCGATTTGCATTGCCGGATATTTCCTCATCCCAGATCTTCCCGAGAACACGCGGGCTTTCTATCTCAACGAAAATGTAGGTTGACTCTTCTCTTCATGTGCGGGCTCACATGGTCGCCCAACTAAACACCAAAATAGGACCGTGCCTTGGCCCGTAAACGGATGGAGAGCGTCGGCCGCGCTCCCCGAGGCAAGCTTGGCTGGTCAGCCTTTAAGCGCATCTTCGGAAGATGGCACGTTTATTTTCTGTCAATTCTGTACATCGTTTTTATAAACATCGGTCCTTCCAGCAGCGTCAACCCTTTCTCACTCTGGCTGAAGTCGAAGGGCGAGTCTGTGGAGAGAATTGTGAGTCCATCATAGTGTCTTCAAAACGAAGTCCAAGGCTCGTGAACTGACTTTCTCTTTCATTTCAGAACATCATCCCCACAGCTGCTTCAGCTGTTCAGCTAGTTCTTACCGTGTCTTTCGCCATAATCTCGGATGCGATCCGCCACCGAGCCCGCATCATGTCGGTGTCAACCTTCCTCGGTGGCTTCGCGGCACTCATTCTCGCAATTTGGAACGTCCCGGACGCATTGAAATGGTTCGCTTTCCTCCTGCAACGTGCCTCCGTGCCCTACGGGCCCCTGAGCATGAGCTGGACCAACGAAATCTGCGGTGCCGACGCCGAAGAGCGAGCTATTGTCATTGGCATCATGAACTCCCTCGGCTACGCCTTCAACGCTTGGGTGCCGCTGTTGACATACCCTCAGGTCGATGCTCCCCAGTTCAGAAAGGGTTTCATCTACTCAACCGTCGCGTTTGGTGCGCAGGCTGTCATCACGGCCTCCGTGGCATACCTTTACACGCGCGACAAGAAGAGGGAGGGTATCACAAAAGAGGACGAGGAAGGTGTTACTGCACCTACTGCCGTTCCGAATGTGGAATAAATCCACATTCAATTTCCATTATTGCGGTTGTTCAGATAGCAAACGTGTCCATGTATAAACATCGCTCGAGCCTAGTTTCATGGACAAATACAGCACTTGGGGTGCTACAAAGCCCTTAGTTTATGATTGACGGT
Source organism: Colletotrichum chlorophyti (assembly GCA_001937105.1). Classification (NCBI taxonomy): domain Eukaryota; kingdom Fungi; phylum Ascomycota; class Sordariomycetes; order Glomerellales; family Glomerellaceae; genus Colletotrichum; species Colletotrichum chlorophyti. Next base: position 1,415,252 of record MPGH01000017.1, read on the forward strand.
AGTTTGGACTTCAGCATCTATTAATGGTATCGTTGGCTTGGTGTGGGCAGTAGATCTTTGAGAGGCATTTACACGACATCCGGCAGTTGCTTCAATTTGCTGGGGAAAAACTAGTCATTGCATGGGGGGCGCACCTGAGTTATATTAGAGATCATGCACATAAATCACAGTCCCCTACTACAGAATCTTCCATATTTTTCAGATCCAAGTGTATTGTTTTGTATTCCCCGTATTACTCTACGTGCAAAAAAGGGATTCACGTCAAAAACTGATGCTGTCGCTAGTACCCAGTCTCGACCTGAGTCTTGATAACTTCGCATGTAGCCGAGAGGATTTCCGCGTTGTCACAGTTCGCTATCGTCAAATTGGGTTGAGTGCGATGCAGAGCCTTTCATGGGACTCAGCGGTACAAACCAGTTTAATATCTGGTTTCTTTTGTGCTTTTGTTATCACCAGCCTGGTGTTCGTTTTTTTTCCCAAGCCTTGATTTGCAGACATGAGGCTGATACAAGACGCCTAATTGGGCGATCAAGTAACTTGAACATCACTGCCGTTTTGTTGTTGCTGAGATGGTACTTCACAATTTCTCATGCGAGGACTAAAGAATCCAATCAAACAAAGAGATTCTCTAGACCTGAGCCTATTAAGCTCGCTTTGATTTATCTCGAGTTTGAAAAGAAAATCTGAGCGTAGTAGAGACGTCGTCCAGAACAGGCGATGTTAAACATATGACACCACTACACATAGAACATGACAGCCGGGCTCAGTAATAAGCGTATTTAGACGACGTGTTCTCGACCATCAGTGCGCCGATTAAATATTTCTAGCAACCCGGAGTTCCCAACTTAATAGACTCGTATGCGTCTTAGGGTACAACCGCTTTTTTCACCAGCCAGCGCAAGTTGGATAGCATCGTCCTCACCGTACCCGAGACGGCAGTTTCCCGAAAATACCAGTTATCCCCGGAAACAAATTTTTATGCGTTTCCGAGATGCTGCTATGTAGAACTCAGAGCCTGCAGGCCACCACGTCGAGCTTCGCAGTTCCGTGTCAATAGTATTCATGGCCGTGGCCCTTGAAACGAGCCAACATCACGTTAACAGGCCTAGTTGGTGGAAATTGCTTCACAGCGCAATTCATTACTTGAAGTGTAGATTACTCATTTGACTTAAATCTACATGCGATGAAAGATGAGCTTCACTTTTCCGCCGCCAAATCGTGTCCTTTTCAGGCAGCTACTGGCCACCAACGACTCCACCCCTTTTCTCGGCGCGACTCCTTTTTTTGCGGCAGCGAATATCAACCCACTACCTCACTTTTTCTCTGCGCATTCCTTATAACTTGTACAGAACCACACAGATTGCGGAGTCTCACTTACGCATAATTTTGATGAATTCAAGTACTCTTTACATCACTCTTTCCTCTGCCTACCGAATTCATTCCTGCTGTCAAAGCTACCTCGGGCCACTTACGAGCTGCCCGCTTCCCGCTTTCACGCCTCATTTGATCAAGCTTTGACTTTCAACAAAGTGGCTTTGCCAACAGAAGCTAAATAATCTTGTCATTGAAATTACTTGACCTCGCGTAGCATAACGTGCCTGCAGCATCTTTGACCACCATACTTTGCCAAGTAAGGCTCATCCTTTTCTTCAGTCCCCTTTCGCCTGTAAATCGGGTCAGGTACGTCCTGGCGATACGTGGGCTGACTAACCTCTGAAAGACGGTATCCATGCTGCGCCTCTTCGATTTTGTTAGAATGGGCTTCAAGCGCGATGCCAAAAACCGCATGCTCTGCATCAATCTCGAGGGAGCAGCTGCTATACTCGATCGGATGGCTCAGAAGGCCTCTTCCACGCCTTCACACAATAACAGCACACACTCAAAGAGCTCTCAACTCGGTCGTCCAAGCCCTCAGCCGAAAACAAACGTCATGGAAGTCTGCAATCGCACGTTGTCTGCAGAAAACATCAACAAAGACGTCGCGATGCGAGCAACTATCTACGTAACCACCTCCGCCGCAAAAACCTCACCCACGAACGAGGTTTCTCACTTGAGTTTCCATGATCTCTCTGTGGGAGGCTCTATGTCTAAACCTCTACCACTTGCTTCGGTTCAAGGCCAAAGCGCTGATTAGAAATCGCGCTTCACGAGCCCGCAGGCCGTTCAAGCTTTGTCAAGCGAATCTAATGCCGTTGCCTTTCCTCCCATCGACGTCCACGCAGTGGTCGGTCCAACCTGCAACAACTTAGGCGAAATCGCCCCGTTTTCTTCTCTTACTCGGAGCAGCACTCGCATCCTAAGGCGCAAGGAAAGGTTTGAGTGTCTCTCAGATCTCTATAAGAACCATGAGAATCGTACGAGAGGTGACGAAAAGAGACGTGTCAGGCAAATCTCAGTCTCCCAGATCTCCAACTGCTCCCTTAGTAGTGCCACAGAAAGTGTTTTGGTGACTTTCCCCGCATACAATCAAGCCCAAGTGCCACTGGAAAGCCTTCTTGATAAGGAAAGCAAGCTCGCACAATACCAAGACCCTGAGGGAGATCAGGACGAATCTGGGCTTGTTTGGGAGGACATCGACGCGATCGCGCAATCCTCCAACAAAAACAAGTACATCATCACCTATGAAGATTATGCCGAAAAGCTCGTAGTTCGAGATATTCACCGCGATCTCCCAAAGCCTGATGGGGTGCCATTCACGACTGCGACCAAATCGGCTTGCGACTTGCGATTCGGAAACTACCGAGACGGAACTTACAGAAAGGTCGAGATCAAAAATGGCTTCACAATGGCTGCTCATCCTGAAAAGTGGACAATTGTATCATTTCATAAGAAACTTGTGGGATTATTCGTCAACGGATGGGCGAAAGCGGCTCTGCTCCTACAAGTGTGAAAAAGCTTGGTTTATCTTCCATCAACTTTCATAATCATTTCAACACTCTTTTAACGGACACAGAGGTAAAGAACTCCCGACTGAAAGTCAGTATCCGTTGAATGGTTCTAACTATTGCTGGGAAGAAAAATGAGTTGGCTCAGACGAATCTCACGCAACTAATTGCTGCCCAAGGGAAATGTGTGTACAGTTATTGCAACTTCAGCGGGAGTGATTGTTGTTGCGCACCATGGAAATTATGAAAATATGGGCTGAAGCCAAACATAAATTAGTTGTTGGTGTTGTCTTTTTCATTGAGGCTTGGTCTTTGATTCTTTGAGGAGTTGTATCTTGTTTGTGCTTTGATTTCGATCCGTTTTGGTGTCCTTCGTGGGGTGTATCTCGGAAAAGAATGCAAAAGAGTTGTTTAACACCCAAGTTGTGCTCTTGAACAACCTTCTGCAGCTGAAGTTTTTGTAGACTATCCTCGTTAAACACCTCCACATTGGGTTCATCAGACGTACTAACAACTTCCTATCCCTGATCTTATAATAAGGGAGTTAATACTGCTATCTAGGGTTCTCCGAACAATATATATCTAGATTTAAATGCATAATTCTGTTATATGAATGAGCAGAACGGGTCTATGTCTTCAGATACTAGGGATTCATAATAATAAAATCTTAGGTGCTCGTCTGCCGGCGTTTGGCGATGTCGTAAAAGCAGCCATCATACTGGTAATCAAACGTCAAACAAGCCTTGCCGCTTGCCTTCCTTCTGCGGTTGAAATCTGAAAAAGCAGTCGAAGCAATGTTTCTTGTCACCTCTCAAAAGCGGTTACATGAGCATAAAACTTCCTTCTGCCCCTGATAACTATAACTGGTCTTCTTTCTTTTTCGATTTTTTCAACAAGTCACAGTTGGATGTCGTGGAAGAGGACATTCGTACCGAGAGCCTTATACCTAGCGAAGATACCCCACTAGGTGACACTTACTGCTGACCCGTTAGTCCTCTACTCTCCGGGATTCTTCCCGACCTCTTCCCTCTTCAAGTTATCGCAGGTATAATGTCCCTTTTTGGCTAATAAGCGCGGTTGGATCGACGCACCGTCGCGTCGTCGCGTTCCCACAGAGCCAAGTGGAGTCACTGCCTGGCAGCAAAAAGGACCCCTTTTTTCGTTGTAGCCAACTACGCCACAACACCATCACTTATAAACAATACACACCCAACACAAAGTGACCTTCTATTCCTCTACACGTAATTCTTCCTTCTGCGCACTCAGATGTAGTTTTTTTTGGCCAAGTAAGCTCCCCTCCCACGACGTATGCCAGCTTTCTTTTGCGGCAAATCACATTGGCAGCTTCTAACGTTCTTCAGCATATCTTCTCTTCCTGTCTGGGGCTTTTGGTGCCCCTCTTCCGAGGAGACAACTTCATTTGAGTCTTCCTGGGCAGGTTGCTTTCGGTCGTTTGTGTTTGGCACTGCCTTTTCTCCGATGGCCAAAGGCATTGCGCAAATTTGAAGTAACAGAATTACCTTCGTAGTAACTGCTTACACGTAGGGATTTCGCTTTAGACCCTCAAAGCACCTGACTTATTTTCGCGCTTGTCTCTCTTTTTCCTTCTGGAGGTTTGTGTAGTTGATGGCTAATTTCTTTCCGGTACAGCAGTACAATGACCAAGGGAATCGATTTTGGTCAAAAACTGACGTTTCCTCCAAACGTTTCCCGCGAAAAGCGACAGACCATTTTCAACTGGACTGTCCACAACCCTGTCCGCTGTAGCAGCACAATCCAGAGCAAAATAGTCAGCATTCTCCTCAACACACAGAAATCTGAAGCGTCCACGCAAAAAGATACCCTACTCGGCCCGCTTCGACGCCCCTGGGTTTATGCCAACTTCTCTGTACCGGTTCATCTCTACAACGCCTTAATCATGATTCCTGGCACGAGTGCGAATGACTTGATTACGAAGTCCGAGCCCAAGAACGGCAATACCGTCATGCCAGCTCGCTTTGTCACGGTCGAGACTTCTGCGGGCCTCGGCCAGCCCAATGAGCGCATCAAGACCAACGCCCGGCCTCTTGAAGTTGACGACTAGAAGTCTGTTGAACTCTCAGAGATGGGCGACTCACATGCCACGTGCCCCGAGTTCCCACGCAAACACTTGGACATCTCTGGTAGAGTTGCTTTGAGGGTTATCTTCGATCCATAACTGACAATTCAATAGCTGCTCTTGCCACCTCCATCCAATCAGACCTATTGGAAGAGCTCATTCTTCCTTCGCCACACTGTCTGTTCAATAACACCGTCATCTCTGCCACCAGCCCAATCATTGACTCACCAACAAACTCTGGCGTGCCATGTCGAAGAGAAGGATGCTTGGAGTCTAATTACAACGCGATTCAAGAGATCTATGATCTTTATCACGGTATCGATGCCTTCGAAACTTCAAACCTTTCTGAGCAGCGAATTGAACTATCCAACAACTGCTGTAACAATGACCCCAGCACGGTCGGTGATATGATCAGAAAGACTGATGGTGATTTTAACGACTGCCTCAGAGATTTCAGCTTTGTTTTGTCCGAGGAAGTCACTCATCCTTCCATCCACGATACAACATCCCCAGCCATCATCGACGAGCTCCTTGAAGAGATCAATTTTCAACTTGAATCTCTTGGCTTCCGGAACTCTCAAGGAATCCCCCCCAACTTCCAACAGAACGACATCTTTGCCCCCGAGTTTAGAAAACCAGTTCACTTGGAAATGACTGACAGCGGGTCATATATTCACGCCCCATCAATTCCAGCACCCCTCTGCGTACAACATGTAAAAGCCCATCCCATCATGCCCTCCAAGCAAATTTGGCTTGATATCAATGAAGCTGAGGCTTTGCTTGATCCTTCTGCAATGCCGGCTCCTCTAAAACTGAAGAAGAAAGTCACATTCGGCGCTTCCGCCAAGCCGAAGCCTTTGAATGTCATCAAAGAGCCCAGCACCAGCCCTTTCATACACACTGCTTCCTGCCATGGCCAACAAAATCTTGCCGTCTGCACCAACTACAAAACCTTTCAATCAGAGCCCTTCGATAAAGAAGAAGTTCTCAATGATGGCCGAAACTCAAGATTGTCTTTCAATGATGATTCCGACGAAAGACCTCTGTTCAGGAGGAGCACCTTGCCTCACTCCACTTTCAAGGAATGTCGCCCACTGCTCGGTGAGCTCTTCCCTGCTCCGGAGGCGATTCCATACATCAACCATGAACACACTGATATCGGATGCGATTATCCAAATGATAATGTATCTGAAGCATTGAGTCCGATTCAAAAGGTCTTAGACAAGGAAGACTCCATTTCATTTCTTCTCAATCCTGTTGAGAATGCGTCTGGTCGAGTGCAAGACTCCATCCTTAATAACAACTCTGTCTCTTCGAGCTACACTGAAGGCTTTTCGGGTTCAGTTCGGGACAGTGCTTACAACTGCGGCCAAGCCTACGAGACACCTTGTCCCAAAAGTCCTCAGAATGTCAACCACCTCATCTACCCCATCACCCAGTCAACATATTACGAGCCCTACGGTGAACATGACGTCCTCTTAAACGAAGCTCACAGCCCTTTTGATGGCATTTGCATGAATGAGGCAGGTGTAACCGATTTGGACGAGCAGCTACGGCTCCGAGATCGCGTGTACCCAAGCAGGATCCTTCTTTGGCCACTCCGTCATCTAAACGAGTATGCAGACCAGACCGAATGCTCTGATGAATTGGTAGATCCCTGGCAGTCCCTTTCCCTCCGGTCTACTGATTGACGGTCCGAGAGCCGTTGCTTCTTTGATTCAATGCGCTTGCAACTGCAACTGCGGAACAAGTCCCGCGAATCCAGAAATTGCGTAGCCGAGTAAGCGAGCGAAGGCCGAGGCCAAGCTTTTGAGTCCTTGAAAGAGGCTTACTTGATGATCACTATCGAAAAGAGCCGATATAACTCTGGTGCTTAGGAGCGTGTGTGCGGCGTTCCACATATATGCCCATGGCCGGTCTCCATCCTCAATTTGGGGATCTCGAAAACTTCGTGAAGGATATGATGTGCTTAGGTGCTTGCTAGATCGGGAGTTAAGGAAGGTAAGATCGGCAGCAAAGGAATGACGGTAGGTTGTAAACCCTGGACGTTTTGCATGGATCAGGAGTCATTATAGGTTTCACAGAAGCTCCTGGAAGATTGGTGTCAATGATTGAGAGCAAACACCGATTTGTAATGGTTTCGCCATGGTTTTTGTTGTTAAATGGTTTTCAATGTTCTTCTACGTTCATGGTGTTGCACGAACTCTGATTATAGACTTTGTTTTCTTCTGAAAACCGCGCTTAGACGTTATGCTCTCATCTTTTAGAGGCGGTCACGGTTTTATAGACCTTTCACTCTGTCAAGTGCCTGTTCTACATTGTCGTGAATTAGATGTTGATTGTGTGGGATTAACTCATGCTTTAGTAAGGAGCAACCTTTTTACTTTGTTTACGCCTGAGCCGGGCCTTGGTAGGCTTCTGCATCCTTAATCATCGGATCATCCTCAACATCAATTGGTTCTAGCTCCTGGCTCTTAATTGCTGCTCCAAGCTCTTCATCGATCGAACTGGTTCGAGGTTGAGGGCCGACGTGGGTTCCTACTCTTGAACTTGCTGAATTCATCCAGCCAAGTATGGACGCTTCCTTGAACATTCTTCTCCTCCCCACCGTTGTTCTACTCCTCCTGGCACTAGCCATGACGCTTCGGTTACGGTTTGGCGGCCGATAATGCCACTGCCAGAATCTGCGCGAAAATAACGGCCGCAAGACTGGCGCGTTGGTGGCGATGACCCCGATCCCACACTCCCGAGTACCCCATCGGTTCACGACGAGGGTCGAACGCTCTGACCCCAGCGTGACAGCTACGCGCATTATCGCGGCCGCTATGACGAAGAGCCCGGAGCATATTAATACCGCGATGAATATCTTCTTCATCATTGGAACTCTGATTTCTTTCAGAACTGGGACAGGAAGGCTCAGAATCGCTGCGTCTGTGATCACGTCTGAAGCTGTTAGATGCCTAACTAGTAGTCATGTGCTCGAAACCGCGGTGTTCTAACTTACTGAAGAAGGTCGTCACCAAGAGGTTCTGGGCTTTGTAGACGCACTTCTCACTTGGGCGAGGCCGCACACCCCAATTATTGCGGTATCTGAAGCATGACTGGTGCTCAGTACTGACTCTTGAACGTTTGGTTCTGTTGGCGGAATGGTTGAGATTCCGCGGCGTTCCACTTACGGAAGACAACCGAACGTTATAGTTAAAACCACTACTAAGTAGGTGAAGATTGTGAAGAATGTCAAGTTTCTAAGAAAACGGGCATGGCGCCACATGTCGAAAGTCAGGCGTTTGCTGGGCTCTGTCAAAAGGATATTCGGCATCATACCAAGTGAACGAAAGGCTTACTAGAAAAGAAGCAGCCCGCCTTTCAAAGACCACAGATACGCCGTGTATGTATACCACGCGACTTGCTGGAATTTAGACCCCTTCACTACGCGGGCAACCTCTTCGTCTGACAAGAGGTTGATCTGCTCTGCTGTGAGATCGACATTGGTGCCGTAATCATCTAAAACTTTTTGTCAGTTTATCCCTGGAATTCTTGTTTGGCTGGTTTCTGGAGTTGTTCTATGCCGGCCAGTCTTGTAGAAACTCACAGACTAAGAAGACCATCGTGATACAGATACAAAACATGATAAAAGTCTGCATATAAGTTAAAGCCCGTCGTCAACGGCCGGGAGCTACGCCTGGCTTACCACGATCATGACATAATCGTCGCCCCTGAGTCCGCCGGGCCCAACCATTCTTAATCTCACGAAGAATCGAAAAAGAAAGACCGAAACACCGATTGCGAGCCATGCCCATAACTCCCTGATGAACTGTTCATCGCGTTTGAGCATACTTTCCAGTCGATCGTAGGCCATTTTGGGTGCGGCTCGTCGCTAGGAAGCCTTCCGTTTCATTTGGGACACAATCTCACATTGATGAGGTATCGGCATAAGATGCAAAGACTGACTATAAGGCTGCAAAACTCCAGTGTCGTCGCGACGCGGGACTTGAAAAGATGGTGAAGTTGGTGTGTAGACGAAGCTTGGGGGATGATGACAAATAGTACTGACTCTTGCTGGCCTAGGGTAGTATTATGGGTAAAGAAGAGACATCAAGGTTTGAAGTAGTTGCATGTGCGTTCGAAAGAGAAGCCCGCGGGGGGGACGGATATCCTCGTTCCCCGCAAGCGAGGTTTGGGATTCCTCATGACTCGGGCAATGTCATGTAGCTCGAACTTTGTTGAACAGTACGGATAATGTCGAGCGTGCATTTTATACACTGCGCCAGATGGTAGTGCGCTAGGATGTGTGCCTGATTCTTCCAATCTCCGCCATCTTTGAGTTTCATCCTACGGCGTGCTCAGACTTGACCGACGAATTGTTGCATGGTTTCTGAAGTACATTTGCGTGTATTGTCTGGTCGCGTAGTTCCGCTCTGTTTCTCGACCGCACCGCGCGTCTGGCGGAGAGATAGAAAAAAAAAAGAAAAAAAAAACCACATCAGATTGAATCGAGCCGCCTTAGAAGTGGAAATAAAACGGCCATCCTGACCTTTTCTTTCCAAGACGGTTCTACGTAGGGATATAGAAACATTCCTTTCATAATGATTCATAGGTTTGGGTCTCAACTTTTCCATATGCGTATCGAGCTGAAATGTTGCAGTCATACTCTGATGTCCTACTTGATAGGTTGCGTGCAAAATGAGGGTCGATATCTATCAACTTCGTCTCAATTCATTTACGCAATAGCTACTTTTTCATTGCTCATTTAAGCTGGTCCCACATTCCCAATGCCTCCAAGCACGTACACATGCGAATTCGTCCCCTCTGATGGAGCCTCCTGCTGGGAAGGGGATATCACACCGTTGACAAGCGTTCGGTAGCATCTATTTAAGCAGATCGCTTGACAATAAAAGCGCCTCGCTCAATGGTGTTCACCAGAATGAAACCGCTCTTGAAGTAGGGGTAGTGACTCCAGGTACCGACAAAGTCAATAGATCCTCCGTTGGGTTCGTTGTCGTTCTCAGGGTAGATGTCGAAGAAGCCAACCTCAGAAACCTTGGATCCAGTGGGGTCCTCAGGCAGGGAAGAAACGTCGAGAATGCGGAGACCGGCGCCATAGTGGCTCTGGTAGGCGAGGCCATCAATGACGAATTGGTTGTGGTCAATACCGTAGGCAGGGCTGCGGTAGAATCCAGTCTGCTTGGGCTTCTCGAGTGACCTGATGTCCCAGAAGTAGGTGATGGGATAACCGCTCGCAGCGGGACCGGTGGCGTCAACCTCATCGTACTCGTCGTCCAAAACCAAGAACTCCTGCCACTCAGTGTTGGTAACCCAACCTTGGTGCGTGTCTGCATCTGGGTCAGCTTGAAGGTTATTGTGCCATCGCAAAACGCTCGGTGACTTACAGCTAGCGCCTTCGTAAGAGGTACGAGAGATGATCTTCGTGGTGTTCTTCTCGGTGACATCGTAGCTGAACTTGTGTCAATTCCTGGTCGCTGCCGACAGAAGGTATAGTTGACTCACATTGTAAGAGTATCCTCGTTGTATCCGTAGCAAATATCACGGCCAAAGTATTTCTCATCAGGGCCGCGGTACACGAGACACTGAGCGTCATGGACGTAGCCATCACCAGCAGCGCAGCCCGGAGACGTGGGCTTTGACGGGTCGCTGAGGTCGATGAAGATCAAACCAGAGCGGCAGGGACCACTGCGAGGCACGGCACCAACAGCGACAGCGTACTGTTTCTCCTCGTTAATGACGATGTTGTGAGTGCTGCCTTGCGGGAGCCCATTGAAGTGGCCCGTCAAATCCCTTTGGTTAGAGAAAGTGACCGGCCTGGTAGGGTCAATGTCAAGGAGCTAAGGAGCGATGTTAACGTAAGACTTTTGAGGCTGAGTTAGGATATCAGTGTAACTGACTTTGGTCAAATCGAAGATCTGAACTCCATGGCGAGCGGCCTCACTGCCAATAACGACGTAGTTCTTGTACCCACGAAGCTCACGCCAGATGGACTGGGAAGAGTATTGAGGCAGACGGCCCAAATAGACGAGCTTGCCCTCCGAGGTGATCTCAGCGAAGGCGGCACCGTCGGCCTGAGCAATGATTGCGAATTCACGGCCGTCAGGGCTAGTCCATCCCCAGGAAGAGGACCCCTCGCCGGCTCTGGAGCCGAGATCGGAGTGGCTCTTGAAGTCGTAGAAGTCGATCCTGTCGCACTTGAAGGTGTTGTTGGCGTCGCCAGGGACGACGGCCGCAACGCCATTGACGCAAGGGACGGGTCCCTCCTCGGCCAGTCGGCTTCTGTAAGCGGCTGACTCCATCTCTCCGCTCGCTCTTTGACGGTCCCATGATGCCTAGACAGAGTTATCGGTAAGTGTAGAAAGGAATCAGACAGAAAACAGAAATTGTCATACCTTCTTGCGAGACATGATGTCCTTGTGGATGACACCGCTGTCGTAGATCTCAGAGACAAGCGCACTGGGCGCGATTTCCTTGGCCGAGGCTCCGGAAAGGAGAGCCGACACGGCCAGAGTTGCCAAGGTGGTAGCCTTCATCTTGAGTGGTCCTGTAAGCTTTTGTAATACAGGGTGTAATTGACGGTAGAACCACAACGACCACTTCCAGGGTTCACAGAGCGGAGAGACGCATGGACAACTTCGAAGGCTCTATAAACAGCGAGAAAACGTCTCTTTTTATTCTGCTGAGGCAACATCTTGGCGATTGCTTCTTCTCTGCACTTCCGCGTCGGCCCTGCAGTATCTCTCCACCGCCTCACGAGTCAACACACTGGCTCTGGAGTCTCATCATGTCTAGAAACAGAAGGTCACCAAGTAGCGGCGGGCAAGCGGGAAAAGACAAGCTTGAATTTCGTGATGCAAAATCCTCCTGCCCGAATAAGCAGGTGTTCCACGGGTAAGGCCCGCTCCGTACTTGGGAGCGCACGAATCAGCGGCTCCCAGGCCCCGGCACGGCAGTCCACACTCCTCCGCCGCAAATTTCACCTACGTACCCGCCCGGACTTGGCGACAGGCACCGTCGTCCGGTAGTATTTCTCTATAGAGACGTTGAAAAGAACTGGCCGTATCGTATCTGGCGGCACCCGCCTGCCAAGCACGCCGTTGTAACGCTCCCGCATACCGAGTCGGCATCGCCACTTGACAAGGGGCAATGCCAAGTCAACTCGTCATATCCGTACAACATAGGACCTTTTGTGCCGCACTCACCTTCTATAAAGGAGTCAAAGGGGTAACATCCAATAGATGGCGTCACAAAACTGCGTTTGTGCGAGATGCAGAGGGTTACCGAATAGCATTTTTTGCCTTACGTTGGTTGCCATAAGGATCAGCGTTTCCCCATTCCACTTAGCTGAAGTAGGAGGTGATTGACGGTGCAAGATGTTCCGCACCACTTATGCTTAGCCAACGGCTTGACCTTTGTAGTCCAGGTTGGTTTTTTGCCAGGGTTTCTCTATCTACTTGCTATCTCGAGCGTTTGTTTTTGGCAGGCTTTGACACCATCGGATCTTATATATCGGACCAGTGGATCGGCTATGTTAGAGACCAATTTCATGGGACAAGGAACAAAGCCATGCACATCTGCGAGCATACGACATCTGGCTGAGCTTTGGCTGAGGTAGTCATGTCAGCCCGTTCTTGTGGCACTTTACTCTCTGTTGGCGTTGGAGGGAAAATGGTGTTGTAATCTTGCATTTACAGGAGCCATTCAGTGTCCTAGTTAGGTAATTGAAGTTGAAATTGGAAAGTTAGTTGGGCGGGGACCTGAGCAATCTCGATAGGGTCAACAGCGTTCTGTCATCAATTAGCCATGTTGTATAGGGGTAAGTCTCGACCACTTACACGTAACACCAACCCAGCTACCTAGACCAAGCAGGCAACAATTAGCTTCTGGGAGCATGCATGGAGACTTATGGCTTGCAAATCCAACCGAACTTTGAGCCAACTTCAGGTAAGCTTAGTGTGAGACTGATGACGCGACATCAGCTATCACCCAATGGTGTCCATTCGCTAACTTCAAGGCTCGTTCGGGAAGAAGGTCCGACGCCTGTTTTATCACGACTTCTTAAAAGTGATCCCCGAGCTCCATGAAACCAAATGTTACGTTTCGATCAAAAGTCAAGAACCATGACTGTGAATTTAAACGAAGAGCGATCTTTTCAATTTGATAACCTCAAAGATACACCTCTCTATCTCACCAAAGACATTCATATTCTCTAGATCCTTTGAATATCTGATCTGACGGGGGAGGGTTTCGAGACGAATTGGCACCGTTTACCAAGCTTGCATCAGGTTCGGCAATGATGACTAGTCCATGGAACAATTTGTGGTCGGTTCCACGCAGTCATCAAACTCCTGCTTGTGCTTGTTTTATCGACACATGTACCACCATGTTTTTAAATATTCCCTTTAGCTACACCAGAGTTTCCGATCGAGGAATTATATGTCTACAAATCTCTAATCTCCTTGGCCTTCAGTGCGAGCTCGCAACCCTGGAGCCATCCTGACGTCGTCATGGAACGAATTGGTCGTTCTGGGGTATCTTCCAAGGCAATTCAAGCAGATTCCAAACTGGAAATTCATGAACCCAGGTTCCCCCAGTCCGGGGGTGGGTGTATTGTTAATTTCAGCTGTGGAGGACCATCTTTGTCTGGTATCGGTGACGGACGCCCTGGGGGTATCGCCTTTTCCCACACAGCTTCCCATGATCTCCTTGCCTCGACCTCGTCATGTTGCCAGTGTGGCATCCTGTCTTTCGCCACTGCTGTTGTTGAACTATCTCCCTCCGGTGCTAACCAGCCTTCGCGCCGACCGTCCACTGAGTTCGCCTTAGGGTTGTAAATCCAGTCATCATCGTTCCGAGAAAGGTTCCCGCCTGAGTCATCTGCCGAGAAGGGCTTTTTTCCTACAGGCTGGCCGGTGAGTGTCGCGAGTTCCGTGTCGAAATCCGGAAGCCGCTTTGTACTTTGCATGCGCTGCTCTACCATACTGATTACAGTCCTCGCAGCTTTTGTCTTCCCTGTCATTACACTCCACCAGTACGAAGAGCTCGAGCCATTCTTCTTCAAGTCACGGGTCGTTCGAGGTACGTTGGCGTCCGGCGCGTGCATTCTGTGTTGTATCCGTTCGTACAGAATATTAATCGAGGGTAAGCAGGCGCAGATGACGCCAATTACCAGCTCAAGCTGACTAGATTCGACAGTTAGCTTGGTTTGGAAACTCATTTGAGGAAAACGATTTCTGGACCTACGTTACAATATCCAAGATGACGAAGTCGGCCGTTACGTCTGTAGACGATAGAAACTCAACCACCAGATACATTCGGTAAACAGTCACCGCTGTCGCGATGCCCCCAGCACCAAGTAGCGTCAAAATCTTCAGCTTCTTGCGAATAGGCATTCTTAGACCCCACAAGAGTGGTATGGGAATGACGAGGATGGCGACATCGGTCAGAATGGCGAGACACATGTCCGCAATGAAGATCTTTCGTTGGTTGAGACATCTCGGGTTCGGAGTCTTTGGGTTCCAAAAAGCCGATACAGGCAGACAGATGATAGTTTTCACGGTCTGCAGTGGAATATAGCCGGCAAGTAGGGTGAAGATGAAGATCCTGATACCGCGCGCGACCCTATGATAGACGGCAAAAACCCGAGCCTCGAGCAGGAGCAGGGTGACTTTCGTGAAATATGCACCGGGGCAATAAATGATGGAACTCGCGTAGAGCCACTTCGAAGAGGGTTGTGTGAGCGCAGGCCTAGCTGTTCGATAGAAGTCTGGAGGTTCTTACCCTCATCACTTCCTGGTAGTTTTCCTTAGTTATCTCCCAGGCATGATAGCCTTCGCCATGGTGAGCCATGACGAACACAGTCGCTGCATACAGCATGATCATTGTCTGTCGTTGTTAATTCCTTGATCGTCGTTGTGAGCTACGGGCTGCGGTGGGGTTGTCTCACATATGCAGCAGCACATGTCCCTATCAGACCCAAAGTCAGCGCCCACTCAAGAAGATTCTGCCTCCCGTCACTATTAGTAGATTTGGGGTACATACAGTCCTCGGGAAGAAGTTGGTTTGGTATAGTCATCTTTACATATGTCCTGAGGCCAAAGAACAATGTCGTGGCGGCAGCCATGCAAGTCATCACGACGATATTCAGTCTCCATCCAGCATCTCGAGGGTTTTCAAAGTCCGGAACGACACCCGGCGGGGGCGGGAACGCCCCTACCGGGCCAGTGGCGTTGCTCATTGCTTCCTTTGCTCGGGGCGAGCTGTGAGCCACATCGGGCGGCTCATCTCTTCACAATAACAGAGAATTCTGTTGTAGAAGGATAATTGACGAAGCGCGAGGCTCTTCCCAAGATTCATCCGGAAAAGGGGTGAGGGGCTTCGAGGCTGCTGATAAATAAGTTCAACAGCCCGTAACAAGGAACATTCTCACTAAGTCCTGACTCGCCCGGCCGCTCTTGTTCCGAACAGAGTTCTTCCAGCGGTCAGACGTTGGCTAGGGTCAGGGCGCAACACGCATTCTCCTGTAGTTAGACGATCATCGATCTCGAAAACCTTAAGGGCCACTTTGCACGGGGAACCTTGTATCGACTTTCGAATTGCTAAGAGGACCAGGCTCTAATTGGAGAGACGGCCGTCACCTCTCGCCGCAAGATGAAGTGCGTAGAAGATCAAGCTTACAAAGCAAGGTCAAAGCCGACCTCGGATCGCTGTGCGACAGCGAGGAGTATTTGGGCAAGCCCGATCGAGTTTACACTCCAAAGTCTAACACTAAGTTGGCTGTTGAACCCCGACGAACCCCCACCAAGCATGAACAACGACGGCAGACTTTCGGTGTAGCCCACGGGCTAACGGAACATACGGAGTCATCCTGGCAAAGCCAACCGCGATACAAGACTACGCATGTTACACTAACTCTAAAGCGAATCCGAAGAAGGCTTTCTGATACAGTATTATTCCAGAATGATCATCGATGAATAACCCCGTTCGTGCTTCGAACACAACCTCAACCATCTGCTTGCCACTTGGTATTTGACTGTCATAGATAGAAGCGCTGCTCGCTTTCAATTTAGAAGTTGATGGTGTTACGGGCGATGAACAGGCGTCAACCCCGTGTCGATGAAATGATTCTTAGCGCAAGACCTAGGGTCACAGAAATACTGTTTAGTGGTCCTTTTCTCCAAACCTCAATTTTCTCGTAATGTGTTTCTTGAAAAGTTGGAAAGTAGCATTAATTCCCTAGTCAGCCTCGAGCGCTATGAGGAAAACCGTTGAAATCAGGAGTGATGCCAGATGGTCGGCTACCCGAAAGTAGTCTATCGCCTGTAATTGAAAACCTTGCGTTTAGGCGAATACAACTGCTTTGCTCGTTTGCAGCATCTTCGAATCAGCTGCACATCGTCAAAGCAAGAGAATTCGAACATGCGATGCTTCTGACGAACATCACGACTCGATACGGTGAACACCTGACAGACTTGACTCGTTCTGTAAGGATGACAACGTACTCTCGGGTCGTTCAACTTGATCCTGCTGTGAACAGAATCATGTTGACCGCAACTGAACTCGATTTAGGGGACACAAGGGGTGGATCTCGGCCAATCCTTCGGCTTTATGAGTGTGTGATCTTTCCATGGCCCTGCCTGGTTCGATTTTTGTTTCTTAAAACATCCCCCCTCCCCTTTTTTTAACCTTGGGAAGACGTATCTTTGAGTTATGCGCCACAGGCAGGCAATCTTCTCATATCTCTTTCTGGAAATGCACAAGAGCAGTGTAATTGGTGGTGCTGCATTTCAGCTATTGGTTGCCTCAAGCCTTAATACGGCTTTCGTCTAGACAGGAGAGGTGCAGTGTTACGTGCAATGGGTCGCGTCGACACTGTCGTCGCCGGATTAGATGATCTTATCAGATTGCCCATGGGATTGATGCCTGCCAGGCTGGCTACCCAGTCAGAATCATTGGTAATCAACTCTGGTTTTCCGAACGGGCCAACCAGCGAGAGTGTTGAAATGAGGTACCTCTTTTCGGATAGCCGGAGAAAGATACTCAACGACCATCCTGGCTTCGGCCGGCCGCTTCGACCGCTTTAAACCCGCAGGCAAGGAAGCATAGCTGGGGCATCCCTAGCGTAGGACTACGGCCTGGGATTGCCACGCCGGCACTTGTCCTAGACAACGGCCATTGCTCGCATCCGAAGGGGACAATTTGCCCAGCCGACGGGTTGCCCGCGGGCTGCCGGCAAAAAGAATAACGCAGGGCTGTATATAATATAAGACCAGCATTCTCAGGATAGTTCGAGGCGACAGGTAAAGTTGAGTGCACGCCCACCTTCCACTTCGATTCGAAAACGGCAACAGTGTTAATCATGCAAAGATTTTGTAACGCGTACGCTGAATCAGAGAAGGGCATTGCGGCTGGGCGCCATCACAAATTCCCCTATTCAAGCAAGGGCAGGCAAGTCTTTAGAAGGACAACAGTAACCATTTTGAAACACGCAGGTCCAATGAACGGCGGCTAATCAACCATTGGGGGCTGGTCACCTCATCACGTTTCACTTAAGCCACACAATAGAACATCGATCCGACGAAGCATGCTTCTACGACTCTTGATGCGTAACGGCCCTGGGTGCAAATGGTTTAGCGTTAGGACGGGCAAACCCAGAGTTTATCAGTCGGGATCCCGCAGGTGTACCACCAAGGCATGTGGTTCTGAGTCGTGTCATTTTGTTTGGAGAGTCTTTTTTCGTTGCAATGCTCTTCAGCTACGACTTGAATTTTAGACTGCATCGCAGTAAGCGGACAGGGCAATACTCCTGCTTCATGATTCATGTCTTGAAGTCCTATGCCCTGCCTGACGTCTCCCTGCACAGCCTCATCACTGGTTGAGATCTGATTGACTCTGAAAAGAGTGATGAGGCGATAGCCGCGCGGAATCCTTGCGTAGCTTCCGCCCTCGCGATGCACACACCAATCCTACTGATGCATATCATCGCCGCTCACCTCCGAGCGGCTGATCTCTGTTCTCTATGTACCAAATGGACATCGAGATCTTCAGACGGCGCCGAAATCACTCGCTTGCACCGCTTGGCTAAATCCGCAAGGAAAAACCCTCCATCGCAGTCGGCAATTGAACTTGAATGACCTAGATTGGTCCACTGATTAAATCGGCATCGATGTATACTGATGTGACATACCGATATAACTACCTCAAGGTACTGAAAGCGTGTCCATGGATTTATAAGACTTCAAACGTCGAAGGTTTACGCACGCCATAACGGCCGCTACTTCCCTGTTTTTTGATGGCTGGCTTCGAAATAAAGTGTTCCAGTTTCTTGGTTATGTCGTCATCGTTCTAGTTCCATGACCAGAAACCATAATACAAGTATGGGGCGAGAGGCCGAGAAGGGACACGATATCGTCCCAGCTTGGGCTGGGGAATATAATAACTGCATCTTCCCATGTTGGGTGAGGGAGATTCCGGGCGATTATCTGCCGGGTTACATTTATAGTCTAGTTAATTTGTGAGTATCATTCAGCCGGTGCCCATGCTGCATGAAGAATGCATGCCTACAGAAAGACTTGTTTTAGGTGATGATGCCACCACACTCTCTTCCTAGCAGACGAAGTAGGCTAGGTTGCTGGTCCACTCCTTGCACAACCTCAGCATCCCAAGCCACCAGCCTCTGAGCAAGGTGACTGACGGATAAAGCCAGCAAAATAAGTGCCTCGAGAGGATTTTAATCTAGGGCTAAGGCTCAAACATACGACCAAGAAATAGAGGAAAGGCTAGGCCTACGCCATTGTTGAATTGAGAGAGACGGTTACTTCCAATGACAACGGGTCTAGTCACCACAACCAGGTGATGAATCGAGTCACACACGGAAGTTGTCTGTTCAAATGGGCTTGGGATTGAGTCACGCAGACCAAACAGAGGTTAGCTAAGCCTACCAGCGTAATCTCAAGTTATGAATTCCGAGACAACTACACTAAACTTGCATTTAAATGGTCGCATAGCGCTGATGACCCTAGCGTGAAGTCATGGTGTCAACTATGTTATAGCTGGAGCAGTATAATGTCATCGAGAGCTCGAGGCAAGTATCAATTCAGGTTCTACGATGCGAGCGACTGCAAGACTCCGGGTAAAGGAACAGGCAAGCCTTCTGCACCAGAACATAGAACCAAGCAGCAATTATTAAGTTCTGGACTCTGAGTTTGTGGATTTACCGAAACTGAAATTTCAATACCACCACACTTTGGCGATGTTGGTCTAAAAAGACGAGCTCATGCATGCTCGGTTGACACTAAAGACTGGCTTACGACGTTGCGTGGTCGCCAAACAATCGCCTTAGTCCACATCTTTAGACGATACTGCATCAACTCTGTAGCCCCCAAAAGCCTCCATCGAAGTCCTAGAACCATTGCTAGTTCCTCCCCTGGGTTAGATGACATCAGGTGGACCCGAACAACTCCGGTAATTGTTCGGAATTACGGAGAACGGAAATACGGAAATACGCTCCAGCTTCCGATGGTTTGCGCTCGTCAACATCGTCAATCTTTATTCCCCATCAACGACGGCATCCAAGATCAGCTGAGGATTCCATGCGGATTTGGAAACCGATTCTCAATCCCGTCCTCGCCCCTGTAGTGACCTCGATCCTGCTCTGCAGCTCGTCCCAGCTGCGAAATCCGGAGCAATCGGCATGCAGTCCGAAGCAGGGAAATACGGAGGGAAGATCCCGAAAGCGTGCGAGCCTTGTCGTCGTCGAAAAATCCGTTGTTCCGGCCACAAGCCATGCCAACAGTGTGGAAACAGACCATCCGACTGCGTCTATCGCCTCAAGCCACGCGTGCGGCTGTCGGCAAAGCGGGACCAGACGGCAGCGATCAACCCCGAGACCGGGTCCGGTGCCTCCACGCCGGCATCCGCCCCGGGTCCCGATCACCGGGCCGAAATCGCGTTCCATCGTTCGGCGGAAGAACACCAGCAGCAGGTTGCGCAAACCGAGGTCTACCATAGCGTTGCCGCCGAGCATCATGCACCAAACCCTACCGACAGTTCACAGCTCTTCTACGGCCCTTCGTCGAACTCTGCTTTCCTGCAGCAGATCCACCGGGGCCTGCTCTCTGGGCAATACGGCCAGACTCATAGTCGAGATGTCCAGGAGGGCGGGCCGGGCTTGGACATGTTTATGCAACGCAACATCTTCTTCGGCATGCCGCTCAAGATACGCGTTGAGCCAGCCCAGCCTTCGGCCTGCCCGGTTTCCTCGGATCAGGTGAAAGAATTTGTGCAGCGATTCAAAACGGCACATCTCCCGACTCTGCCGTTTCTCAGTCCGTCCGAGATGGATGTCATGACCGAAGCTTTGTTCAGCGATACCCCGGACGCTAGTTTTCAACCTCAAAGACGGACCGTCGTTCTCGCCGCTCTCGCTTTGGGGGCCCTCAGCACACCACAGACTGACGCTGCAGAAGCCTTGTTCCTACATGCCAAGAAAGAAGCTGTCATTTTTGAGGATGCCGTCACCCTTCCCATGCTTCAGTATTCTATGCTCATGGCCCACTACCAGTTGAACATGGGGCGGCCCAATTCGGCGTATTTGCACATGGGCATTGCATGTCGAAAGGCTTTGGCGATGG
This sequence comes from Colletotrichum chlorophyti, assembly GCA_001937105.1. NCBI lineage: Eukaryota > Fungi > Ascomycota > Sordariomycetes > Glomerellales > Glomerellaceae > Colletotrichum > Colletotrichum chlorophyti. The sequence goes on from MPGH01000017.1 coordinate 1,435,873, forward strand.
GTTTGCATGCGGGAACCACGAGTGCGATATCCCGCAACGAGGAAGTTCAAGGGCGCCTCATTACATTGTGGTCACTGTATTTTCTCGAGATGTAAGCCGCACATTGCCTTATTTTACAGTTGTTGAAGCGTATGCGCGCTTCGAAGCTAACGCAAAGGTAAATTAGTTGGCTCAGCCTGGTCGTGGGCAGGCGGAGCATGATCAAAAAGTCGGATTTCGAATCGTGCCCGTATCCTGACGGGCAGCCCACTCTAATGGCTCTTTGCCAATTTGCCGGCATCATCGAAGAAGCCGTCGAGACGATATATAACCAGAGATCAAACTCTCTCCGTCAACTTTACGGGAAAGCGGAAAAGCTTTACGGTCAAGTTCGTCAGTATGGGGAGAAATGGGGTCTGAACGCCGCCTTGGCGGCCGGTCGAGAAACCAGCCGGAATGCCGAAACGGTTCTTTTGTTACACAACGGTGAGCAGCCGATTTGAAAGGGTTGTTAACATAGCCTGACGAAGCCACTGACGAGAACAAAGTCTATTTTCATGTCATTCTACTTACTTTCCGACCATTCCTGATTGCTGAGGCTGCTCTCAAGTCGGGTGAAGGATCTCTGCAGATGGGAGACATATGGCTCCGGCAGGCATGTAGGCATGCGACTGATGCAGCTCAAGATGCCCTTGCATTCACAAATGGCATGCTTCGAGGACCTGAAGACTGCAATGTTCGTTGGTTATCGTCACTCATATTGAAACGTTGACTAACCCCCGGCCCTCTAGGGACGTCGTTATCTGGCCTTCTTCATCGAATCATCATGTGCGGTTCTTCTGTACGACAGCCTCCGGCATCCGGCTAAACACCCTCATAATTTGGAATTCATCCACATGGCAATATCGTCCCTGCACTCTCTGGTGGAAGACGAACCAGTCACAAACGCGCTGCGCTCCATCAAGCGCATCGTGTGGGCCGTGGAGCAGTCCATCAACGCATCAAAGGCCAATGCAAACTCTCTTCTGGAGGCCATGTCTTCCAACTCATCGCCTTCATGGCCTCATGATCACTTACCCACCAACATTCAATTCCCTTCGCTAGAGGAGAACAGAGCCACCAACGCGGACGATCTCATCTTCTTCAGTAACAGAGCCTATCAACCACAACCCGATTCTATGACCGACTATGCCGTGCCCATGGCTAACACGGGAAACGGCATATATCCGTTTTCGGATCTCAACTTTGACGTGCTGACAACGGACCTATTCACCTTCTTCCCTGTCGATGTGAACACCGCCCCCCCTGGACCCGGATGAGGACTGCAGAGCACAGAGTACGTTGGTACTGTGCTAGGGTACTTATGAATGATGCATGCAATTCTCATTAAGGTTTTATCTTCGGGCTGGCCATAACCATACTGAGTCCCGCCAAGCCGAATCAGCATTCCCGCATATGTGTCCAATAAAACGAGTGTACGGAAGTGCTCTGCTCGTATGCGGAACTCAAGTCGGTTGCAGACCTGAAAAGTTGTTACCGTGGAGTCGCCGGTTACTGGAGGTAGTTAACGAGAGAGTGACGGGACTGCTCGACTGGCTCATCTCACTCTATCCTCAAAGACATGAACTGCTGAGAGAACCCCAAAATTGATAGATTGGCAGGCTGGTATGTCTCCGAACAACACTAGAGGTCGTTTTTGGGGCAGATAAAAAGCATGAAAACTACCATTCATCTCGGATCTCGTGACCAATGCGTTGGGCTGCGCCGTTACATTTATATAACTTCGAGCCTGCATGAAGATGAGGCGTAAGATGAACAATCAAGATCTTGTGGATTATGAATATGGCAGAATGAGGTTAATAAAAACAAGTAAACCTTAAGAGGCAAATGAGTCTGGTTCTACCACGCCCAGCTTCCGTATAAGTTGGACGCGGGCGTAACCTCTAATGGTTCCGTGGGCAGACTGAGTTCAAGAAGCAGCTTTCTGTGAATCCCGAAGGTCCAACAGCCGGCACCGGCTGTGGATCTACCCCGCCCAGCTGCCAGCACTCACCCCACCATTCGGCAGAAGACGGCAGACGGCACCGACTCAAGCCGGCGAAACAGCGTCAACGTCAACGAGACGCAACCCCCGTGGCGACAAACTATTCTCTCCGTCATACAAACCCTCCCGTCCCCCAATAGTCTTCCCAGTCCGATCGCATCGCCCCCCCAAACATTCCCTCCACCCCGAAAAGAAAGCGGCGCCCACAGCGAAACTACCTTGACAACAACTCCCTTTCCCTCCACCCCCACCACCCCCCACCCCCCGCAAACGACTCCCCCCATAATGGAAGACGTCCCACTCGATCACGGCTCCCTCGAGCACCTCCTCCCTCCCAGCTGGAAAACCCTCGTTACCGCCTGGCTTGCCGAGGACACGCCGACCTTCGATTACGGCGGCTTCGTCGTCGGCTCGGACCCGCGCACGGCGACGCTCTGGGGCAAGTCCGGCGGCATCGTCGCCGGGCGCCCCTTCGTCGACGAGGTCTTCGCGCAGTGCGGCTGCGTTGTCGAGTGGCACGTCAAGGAGGGCAGCCACGTGGAGCTGCGCGGCCACGGCGGCGCCCCCAAGGGCAAGATGCGCGTCGCCACCGTCACGGGTCCCACGCGCGGCATCCTCCTCGGCGAGCGCGTCGCCCTCAACACCCTCGCGCGGTGCTCCGGCGTTGCGAGCATGACGAGGGGCATGCTCGTCAACCTCCGCGCCGCGGGGTACGCCGGCGTCCTCGCCGGCACGCGCAAGACGACGCCCGGGTTCAGGCTGGTGGAGAAGTACGGCATGCTCGTCGGCGGCGCGGACGCGCACAGGATGGACCTGAGCTCGATGATCATGCTCAAGGACAACCACGTATGGAGCAAGGGGAGCATCACCAACGCCGTGCGGGCGGCCAAGAGCGTCGGCGGCTTCAGCCTGAAGGTCGAGGTCGAGGTGCAGAGCGAGGAGGAGGCGGACGAGGCGATCGCGGCCGGGGCGGACGTTGTCATGCTGGACAACTTCACGGGCGAGGGCGTCAAGGTCGCGGCCAAGAGCCTGAAGGAGAAGTGGAGGGGCAAGAAGCAGTTCCTGGTCGAGGTCTCGGGCGGTTTGACGTTGGACAACGTCGAGAACTACGTGTGTAATGGTGAGTGCTCGACGTCGCTCGTTGCGGGATGTCTTGGGAGAGGGATGCTGACGCCTGAGCAGATGTTGATATTCTGTCGACGAGTGCGATTCATCAGGGCGTGCCGCACGTCGACTTTTCCCTCAAGGTCGAGCACTAAGTATCAAAATAATGGGTTTACTGTTGAAATTCGTGCCAAGTAAACGTGATGTCTCCTATTCATTAAGTGGTCTGCGTAACGTGGGCCAAGTCCGGGGGAAGAGCAGTGGTAGACGGCTGCCACCAACATCGTGCGAATTTTCTCTTCGCCGTTCGGACAGGAGAAAAGTCCAGCAACGCTATAGTTATACCATTGATACAGCTCTAACCGAAGCTCACTATTTGCCTAGTGTCGATTCTACTATAATCACAGGACCCATACCTGCCATCCTTCCAGCCCCCTTCCTCACGACTTCGAAGTCTGTTCGCCCGCGATAAGCTCCTTTGCCGTATCCCTCAACTTGAACTTCTGGATCTTCCCGCTCGGCGTCTTGGGATAGTCGCTCACCCAGAACACATGCTTCGGTACAAGATGGCTCGACAGATGCTCCCTCACCCACGCCCTCACGCCCTCCATCGTGAGGACCCTCCCGTCTCCGTCTCCGTCTCCGTCGCCGTCAACAGCCCAGCCCGACTTGGCAACCACGAACGCCGCAACGCTCTCCCCGAGCTTCTCATCTGGCACCCCGACAACAGAAACCTCCTTCACCCCGTCCATCTGGAAAATGCAGTTCTCGACCTCCAACGGATGGATATTCTCCCCGCCTCTGATGATGAGGTCCTTGATCCGCCCCGTGATCTCCACGTACCCGTCCTCGTCCATCCGCGCCTCGTCCCCGGAGTACATCCACGTCCTGCCGTCTCCCTCCGTCCTCCTCACCTCATTGGTCTTCTCCTCGTCGCCCCAGTACCCCTTCATCACAAGATACCCCGCCGCCGCAAGCTCCCCACGCTCACCCCGCGGCACGATCCTCCCGCGATCGGCAGGGTCCACGATTTTGACTGCAGTGTGCGCCATCGCCCTTCCCACGCTTCCCGTCCTCTTCTCAAAGGCGTCCTCGGGGCTCGTCATGCAGCTCACCGGACTCGTCTCCGTCATTCCGTAACAAATCACCAACTCCTCAAGCCCCAGCGTCTCATACAGCCTCCTCATGAGGCTCTCTGGCACCGAACTCCCCGCCGCGATCCCCTTCCTCAGCCCCCTCGGCATATCCTCCCTCGAAACAACATCCCCGCGCGCCAGCACCTCCATCACCGCCACGAACATCGTTGCCACGCCGTACAGCCCTGTCGCATCAAATTCGGCCACCATCCTCAACGTTGCCGCCGGATCGAAAGCCGGGCTCGGGAACAGTATCCCCGCCCCCGTCGTCGCCGTGGCCATGTAGCCCAACACGCACCCGAAACAGTGAAACAGCGGCGGCGGCACCACGATCCTGTCCCCGGGCACCAGCCCCATCCGCCTGGCGATGAGGTGGCCGTTGTTCAGGACGGAAGTGTGCGAGAGCATGGCCGCCTTCGGCTGCGACGTCGTCCCGGACGTGAACTGGATGTTGATCGTGTCCGCCGCATCCAGCGGCGAATCCGGCACCACGACGCCGGCGTCACCCTCTAGCAGGGTCTCGTACCTCGTCAGCGCTTTGAAGTCGCGGAACTCCACTCCCGGGTGCAGCGCGGCGTTGTCCACGACCACGATCTTCTCCAGAGTCGGCACGACCTCGCTCTCCACCGCGCCCTTGTCCAGATCAGGCACCAGCGTCCGCAGCAGGTCGAGGTTCCCCCTCCCCCGGCACGGCTTGTACGGCAAATCCGTCACCTTGCCGATGACCAGCACCCGCACCCCCAGATGCCGCAGCGCGGCGGCGACCTGCTTGGCGTTGAAACCCGGGTTTAGCGGCACGAGCACGGCGCCGAGTTTGAAGGCCGCGTACGTGAGCGCCGCGAACTCTGCGCCGTTGCCGAGGGAAACCGCCAGGCGGTCGCCTTTGCGGACGCCGAGGGAGCGGAGACCCGAGGCGAGGGTGTTGGAGAGGGCGTCGAGGGAGACGTAGGTCAGCGTCGTTGTTGTTGCGGGGTGCGCGGAAGGGGAGGAGAGGGCCGTGGGCGCGCGGGCGATGACGGCAGGCCGGTCGCCATGGAGGGAGACGATTTGGGCAAAGTGTTGGGGGATTGTGTGCGTGAGGAGGGGGGGCTGGTAACGTCAGTCTTGGGTCCTTGTCGATGCTGATGCACAAGCCTCCGGTGAACATCGTTGCCTCTCGCCTACTGAGGGCCATGCAATGGATCACTCCCACTGAGCTTCACCAGAGCTTTTAGCACGGAATCAACATACCTCATCCGGTCCCACGCTAAAACTCAGTCCTCCATGGTTCCCAGAAATGGTCCTCCTCTGCCCAGCCGAGACAACGGCCCTCTGAAGCGTGGCTCTCATTGAGCTGTGCAGGGCCGTTGGCTTCAAGCCGGGCGCGAGGCGCCTGAGACCGAGGAGAAGCATCGCCAACTTCCTCGGTCAGCCTCGGCTTTCCAAGAGGTGCGGGTGAGAGGGCTCGTCGGTGGGAAACAGATCCCACGGTAAGGGAAGAAAAGACTTGGAACCGGACCGCGTGAGATATGTTACTATGACGTTATCATCACTGGTCCCTCGCCCCTCTGTCTACTATCGGGTCGAACTTCTTTCTGTTCTGTGAGTCCTTGGATTGCCGCCGGTAAATTAACAACAGGAGGGGAAGCGTTGAAGTTCGGGTAGTCGTGCGGTCTCACAAGCTCACGTATCCTCGCTGGCCGCGTCTGCCCGCTGGGCCCCCCCGTAGCAATGCACCCCCTCCACCCGAGTCGGGGTACACTGCCTTGGCAGAGGAGCTTCCCCCCAGCTACTAGATCCAAAATGCGGAGAACCCGTGCGGGGTTGCACCCGTCCGACAGGGAATATCTTCCGAGAACGAGGATGCCGCCAAACTTGAAGCAAGTGTGCAAAGATTTGGCGTATGTGCTAAACGATACGGGCTGAATCGTGGGCAAATCCTGTTCAGCTGGATTACCGCATCAGACCGGGAATATAACTGATAATTCATAATCGCTTCAATTTGCTTTCAAGGCGCCTTGGGGTATATGTACCACGATGCTCAGGACTCAGGACTGCGGCTACTGAACTCTTCTACCGCTCACAACATCTCTTGACGACTCCCCCCCCCCTATTTCTCGCTCTTGAGCTCGGCGACCCTCAGTCTCAGCTATGTCCGTGAGGGATCCATCTCTTGTCTTCTCTCGCAAGCTCCAGTATAAGTAAACAATGTAACAGGGGAAACAACTTCTATGCCAGAAAAGCTCTACGCCTTATCCCGCTCTCCGGGGTATGCAGTTCGTTCGTAGTTCCTCTCACTGGTGTCAAACAAAACGTCATCAGACTCGCAAACAACATGTGAAATCTATCCGGCCCGAAGCATGTGGGCAAAGGACACCACTCGAGGTGCAACTATTAAAAAGACATGCGCTGAAGGCGAGTATTCGTCGTCACTATCGTACGTCCAGGGGTATCAAGACTCCTCGTTCTGCTCGCCAATGTGACGAAGCTCTTCAGGCTTCCAGGTGCCTGCGGATTTCGTTAGTTGCGGCTCAATACCAGCAGGACGAGACGGCGCTTACCCTCAAAATCGTGCTTGACAAAAGCCATGGGATCATCGTAATCCTTGGCGCCCATCTGTTGGACACCAGGGCTGAAACTCGTGATGGGTAGCACCACGACGTCGCCCACCTTCTTGGACGTCTCCATGCCAGTGAAGTTCCTCCAATCGATGGGGCCCTTTGAGTTCTTCATGTCAAAGTACTTAGGGTCGTTGAAGTAGTCGAAGATGGCATCCGTCCAAATGGCGGGGCCGGTGAACTCCACCACGTTTTTATCGACAATGTTGGTCAGCTGGCCCGCCTTCTTGCGCTTCAGAGCCTCCTCGGTGATGCGGACGATGATCTCGCGCAGGACTGGGTGACCAGGCTTGGCCTGGATGGTCCACTGGCAAAACTGAATACGACGGCTGTACCAATCCTTCCAGTCCGGGCGATCAGGGTCTGCCTCGATGCCAATGACTAGACCGATGCTCTCGCGAGGGATACGTTCGGGGATCCACTCGAGGGCAGAGCGGATAGCAAAAGTGTCAATGTCGGAGTAGATCCCGCCGCGCGCCAGCAGGATGAGGTATCGAAAGAAATCGGCCTTGAGGACGGGGAGAGGAAGGGCGTCGTAAGCTTGGAGGACTTCGGGGACGGAGGCGTAGAGGAGGCGTAATAGGTTGACTGCAACCTTGTCCGTGATAACCTCGTGGACGAAGCCGGGATGCTGCTCGGTCCAGCTAGCTTCCTGCTCGCGGAAGGCGAACTCTTGCTCGGCAGGTGTCCACTTCCACGTTTGCCAGATGTAGGCGGGGAAGCGTGTCTCGACATCGTACGGGTACTGATACGCCAGTTTGTCATACAAGGACATCTTGGACATGTCCATCATGGGCTTTTGCGTTGCGACCTTCGGGACGGAAGGCTCAACCTTTGTGTCGGCCGAAGAGGGCGAACGCGAAGCGTCTTTGGAGGATTCTGTCGTGTCATGTTTGGATGCGGCGACAGGAGCTTTCGTGGCGGGTGTGTCGTGGGAGGAGGATATTAGGTAGAAGACTATGAGGAAGAACGCGGCAGCCGCAACGGCTCTCCGAGGAGTAAGCATGATTGGCAAATGTTGAAGGGTGGTTTGATGTTCGAGCCCAGATGACAACTAAGAAGTCATCGGGGGAGAGGGTGCTTTCGAAGGAAGGCGAAGGACGCAATGGTACGTAGGGAAAAGAGCGGCAGTTGTTGGCAGAAACGAATGAGTCGTTGTCCCGAGGAAACGTTATTATCGGCTTCGACAAAGGGGGTTTCAAGGAGAACAAAATAATAAAAAAAAGTCCGTGGAGGGCCTCGGAGGGCACGGATTATGACAAAGTGATTCCTGCGATGCCGAGATAGATCATGTCAGTTTGATAATGATTAAGAAAATGGGGAAACGAGGCAACAGATTGAGCGCAATTGACAGCTCGGGCGAGGGAAAGCGGGTAGGGCTGGCAGGTAAATGAGTGTCGCGAATACCTGGGCTGGGAGAAAGGGGGTAGGAAGCTTCCAAGGTTTTGGTGGTGAAGGGATTGGCTGGTAACGACAACGTGGGGCACGCCCAGATGGACGTAATCGTCGTTGGCAGATAGAAACCTACTTGGACGAGAGAGCGAAAAAAAAGTAAGCTCGAAAGGCTGGGAGCCGGTATGGATGGGCTGGACAGGAATTACGACGATCGATGAGAGGATATCAAGGGCGGGTGTTGTAATCCTGTCTTGTTCGCCTTGAGGGCGAATGGGAATGTTTTTGGGTTGAGAACTATTTGGGAAACCAATGCCCTTTTTTTTTCCCTCTCCTTTCCTTTTTTTTTCCCCTAGGGGTCCGTCGTATACCAGGTCCAGCGATTTGGGGAAGATGCGGCTACGATTTGCGGCTGGAGGCCACGATTGCCAAGTTGCGCGTCCAGGGGCAAGCTAAAGTAGGCTGTGCTGCGCCGCGTCGACTCGTATCTGATGTCCGTTTGGTTTGGTATGAAGAGCCTGGGTTTGCCTGTGGTATTGTAGGGCGAAACTTGCAAACCTCGAGAATCAAGCAGGGCAGGCGAAAATAAGACGTGGCGCAGGGACGATTCTTTCATCACCTTATGTACCGAGAATCTGGAAGGGAGAGAGCAGGAAAGAACAGATGGGACGTGGGAGGAAAAGACATCAATGCGAGCCCGTCTCAGGGGACAAGAAGGAAAATCAAGAACGACAGCCAGTGGAGGTCCACTTTGGCCGTGATGCATACGAGATGGTACTTGGTCCGATGTACCTTGGCGGGTTCGCGATGGGGGATTCCAGACCTGGGAATTCCAATAGGTGATTCGCGATTGAATGTCACTGTGGGCCCCTTTTCTGCTTCACTGATCAATGTCCGGGCTTCGATGACGGGGCACTTCTGCACTCTCCCTGCACAAACCTTGCCCACATGCACCGTTGCTCAGTAGTGAGTGGGCGGTTGTTGTTGATTCTAATGCTGATCCGACACTGATGATGGTGGTGATGACTGAACGGCCGCTGCACAGAATGCGCTTGGCACTGAGCAGACAAGCTGTCACTCCCAGGGGATAAGATAAGACAGATGAACAAAGGCGGGACGAGACGGGAATGAGACAAAGTAACGCGCGGGAAGCTGCCAAGTACAGTAGTCTCAAGCCACGAGGCGGAAGGAGGAGACGACGATACGCACATGTTCTTTGAGCACCTATTTGACAGCATAAAACCACCTCGGGCTATCATTGATCATCCGTAAACCCCCAAAAGAAATCACGAGTCCTAGTCGATGGCGAACACGCAGTGTGGATTCCGAGCCCGGAGAGAGCTGCCGAGGGGCACGACTCAGGGTACCTTGTATACATGGATATGGCGCGGATACCTAGTAGGCGGCGGTTGGTGGTGATTTGTTCGGTTCCGCCCCGCCGCTCAGTATCGTCTTGTTCGAGTCTCGAACGTCGACTGACGTACCGGCAAGAATGCACCAACCCAGCTAGGCGGACTGGGTCTTAGTCAGATGCTTCACCAACAATCTCTTAGTTTCGTATCCGTACTTTGGACTGATTTCGACGTGAGTTGGAGAGAGAGAGAGACGCCAAAGGAAATGTTATATAAGCATTTGCGCCACATCGGACATACAAAAACAGTCAGCAAAAGTCAATCACTTGGTGTTCGTCTCAGTCGTTGTCCACGCAGCGCTTAGCTGAAGGCGGAAGGTGCGTGGCCTGGGGTAGGTACCTTAAGGGGGTAAGCCCTACAACTACAGTACAGTGGTACTTCGTACCTACTGCTACGGTACCTTGGCATGGCAAGAGCTCAAATCGCCCCACGAGTACGCATCTTAGGTCTCTGATAAGGGATCCTCCGCAATGGAAACCATCCCTCGACCACGCTGGAAAGATCCAGACCAGCCCAGGAATCCAGTGCGCAGTAAGCGTTTTGTTAATTGGCATCGGCATGTCCAGATTGTAAACTGGGGAAGGCCGATCATGGTGCCGCTGAAAAACTGGCGAGAAAGTGCAACTGGACATGGCTTTGCGACAACGCCATTGGACGGGTTTGCCCACGGCGATGGGGAATCCCCGGCCCATCACGACATCAGATAAATTGGTGCGTTTCGAATGGGAGCACCCTGGATGGAGCCCTGGCCCAAAATAGCGTCCTCTGTTGCAGCTCACCAGGAGGAGGCAACCGGTCACTCCTTCTCGGGGACGTGTCGCCGTCACTCGCTGCCGTCTGGCTTCCTGTTGTTCATCTTTAGGTGCCAACCCCTGTCGCCGGGCACCACCTTTCTCGGAGCGGCCACACTTTCTTCTCCGGCTGAGCTGAACCGGCCGCAGCTTAGAGCCCCCGAGAGACATCAAGACGGCGAGGCCGCTTTCAATCCCAGGGAATTTTGATTATCTGCGCGTTGCTACATAATCAACTTTCGTTCGCTGGGCATCTCCCTTCGCCTTTTGCTTGTGCTCCCGTCCACCCAATGCAAGGCACTATTAGATGTCTTATAAATGAGGGATTCGCACCATCGTCGCACCACTGCCTACATGGATCTCGTGCTTGGCCTCTCGCCGAACCTACTTCGCTGCGTCGTCGTCATTCTTCACACATATCATAGACTGGTAGACGGTCATCACCAGCATGCGTCCAACTCCGTTCGCCCCCTCAGCTTCATACACGCGGCATGCGCAAATACGTATGCCTAGATGCGCAGTACGAACCTTCGTCTCCATTTCGCCAATTCCGCACAAATGGCGTTGTCTGCAGATATCTTGCACAGACGACCCTCCTCACAGCATCAGCCCTGTCAACCTGCGTTTGGGGCTGAGCCGTTCATCCACCTCGTCTGATGTTCAAGCCCGCATACATCGTCTAGACGCCCTTCTAGACTTTGCCTTGTCACCCAGGCCGCGCAAGCCACCTCAGGGTGCGCTTCCAAAACTGGAGTCTCTTGACGGACGGTGCACTCTTCGATCCCGACCCTCCGGATGACCGTGACCCGGACTTCAGGAGACGAACCCCAGTTCTTCGCCCTGGCTCATCGGTTCCAATCCGACAGAAACCATTCTACAAGGAATTTCAATTGCCAATGCCGAGATGCCTTTGCGAACAAAACCAGTCTTATCGAGGCATCCCCACATCCATTGAACCATCCTGTCAAATGCTTCCTCGACCTGGTCCAATCCCTAACTGCGTGTAACCTGAACCAACATACACTTGAACCCCGGTTATCCCGGCCGTGCATTCGCATTCCTGTATCGAGTCATGCTACGGAAACTCACGGCCGATCAGAATTTAAAGCCGGCCCGGTTGCGATATTGTCCATCAGGACCTGCCGCAAACCGTAGCCCGCTTGTTACATAACGAATCATGATGCACGGTTCCGGCGCCGATTGTCATTTCCTGGACGGCCAGCAACCGGAACTCGCTCTTTGCCTAGGCCTTGCAGTCCGGAGGTATATACTTTACCTGCAGCGACCGTCTTTTTCCATCTAAACAAACACACGGAGGACGAACTCGTCGCACAAAAATATCTTGAGCTAGGAGTCTCGGCTGTAATATCTCTGCCAGGCGAACGCTAGCCACAAACAAGGCCGACCTTGCTTCTCCTGGCCATGCCATATTTACGGGCATACTCGACAGACTCTGTTGTGCAGTATGTTGCCGCGCATTCCGACCCTTACCGGGCTGTTACTGTCGCTCTCCCAGGCTTGTGGGACTGTCCTCCGATCGCCACAACCATGTCTCGCCGTTCTGGAAAATCCTTGGGCCTCGGATGCCGAAGCTTGTAACACGGAAGACCATCCGCTTTGCCGGACGGCTGAGAACAGGTCTTCCGGCCCACCTTTGTGTCCGTTCTGCATCACTACAGCCTCCATGGGTCTTGGTGATGCTCGAACGTGGTCTAGAGTTCATGACGAAGGGCAAATTTCACTTTTTTGGCGTGACTTGGAACTATAGCCAACCAGCCCATCACAACCGTCACAAATCAGACGAACGAGCCGCTGCCCACAAGCTGCTGCCCAATGTGTCTTCCCCTTTAAGTATTATGCTTACGTTGTGAATATACCGAGGTAGGTTGCCACGCGCACCTAGGATGCTGGACTATGAGCGAGAGGCCTGTGGTTGGTTTTAGCAAATGGCGGTATGTTCAGTGGCAACGAACATCAGTTAGCCCATCACATCTGGCATCCAAAAGACTCGGCTCATGGCCTGCTAGAAGTCCTTGTTCTTCCCAACGCTAGCCCGTCAGCTCAAGTCGCGCTCCCGTTCCCGCTTCTGCTCCCCCATGCTGAGTTCGGCTATGCCAAAGGCCAAGATGCTGATGCTGCCAGCAATCATTGGCGGCGCCGCACCGCATGGACTTGCCCGATTTGGCTGTACTTTCACCCGACGAAAGGTTGAAATCTCCAACAGTTTTGGAGAAATCTGAAGTGATGAACAAAGGATTGAACATCTTGGCGACCTTTACCCCGCCATTTCACACCTTGTCCAGCTTCAACTGGTGCCTCTTCCCCCGCCATTCTCTTGTTGTGCTTCCGAGTTGACGAGTCGCTGGCAAGATCGCGTATTGGCATCGAGCGGTTATCTACAACCCATCGTCACGTCGGTGTTCAAAGAGCACGACCGGTTGTATGGTCAGATGCCAAGGTTTCGTCACTCAATCGCCCGGATTGCCACCATCTGAATGGCCCCCGTGCTCACCCTACTGCAAGATCCCCCCGCATTGCATGTTAGGCCGCCCTTTCATGTTCTAGATAAGAAAGCCAAAGGCCACAGAACTCATGCCTCGATCACTCCTCCCCCTCTCTTGTGATACTGCGTAGCATAACCCAGTGCCCATTCCTCATCAATCATGGCTCCTCATCCCTTGACGGCTTTGTCCGAGGACGAGTTCACGAGGGCGCGGGATGTCGTGGTCACACTGTTCGGCGCGAACGTCTCACTCTTTTTCCGATCGATCTTTCTTCATGAGCCCAAAAAGGTCGACCTCGTGCCGTTTCTCCAAGCCGAACATGCGGGGAAGCTGACGGAGGAGACGCCTCGGCCTCCGCGCCGAGCAAAGGTTCAGTACGATGTCATTGATGGCGGCAAGTCGCCCGAATACATACAATCCGTCGTGGACCTACAGACTGGCAAGGAGGTTGATAGAGTCGTCGCACCACCGTACTTCCAGACGAGCTACCTCCCGTGAGTTACGGATCCGAGGCATCCAGTACCTTCACTGACCATCTCGCAGCGACGAGTTTGCCGTCTTCCAGGACGCCTGCGTGGCATCACAGGAATTCAAAGACGCCATGGCCGAGTTCTCGCTCCCGGAAAACTTCGCCATCACCATCGACCCTTGGCCGTACGGCGGCCCGGACGTCGACGAGGGGAATATTGCCCGCTACATGCAGGGCCTCGTCTTCGCGCGGGACGCCTCCAACTCCAACCCAGACTCAAACCATTACTCTTACCCGATCCCCATCATCCCCGTCATGGACTTCGTTTCGAGGAAGATCATCCGCATCGACCGTCTCGCCACGGGCGGCGCCGATGACGGCCTTGAACCCCGCCCTCGCGGCCCGGAGCCTAGGAGCCTGTTCGTCAACAACACGTCGTCAGAGTACGTCCCCGAGCTACTGGGCCGTCCGCAGCGCCGGGACCTCAAACCCATCAACATCACTCAGCCCGAGGGCGCGTCCTTCAAGGTACACGCGGATAATCTCGTCGAGTGGCAAAAATGGCGCTTCCGGCTCGGCTTCACACCCCGCGAGGGTGCCGTCCTCCACGACCTCTGCTATGACAACCGCCCCGTCCTCTACCGGTTAAGCTACAGTGAGCTGACTGTCCCATACGGCGACCCGCGTCCGCCGTTCCAGAGGAAACAGGCCTTCGACCTCGGCGATGGCGGCTTCGGCCGCGTCGCGAATAACCTTGAGCTCGGTTGCGACTGTCTCGGGGCGATTCACTACTTCGACGCGCTGCTGGCCGATACGCGGGGTAACCCAACGCCTTCCCGCGCGGTGGTCTGTCTGCACGAGCAGGACAACGGTATCGGGTGGAAACACACAAACTACAGGACCAACCGAGCCGTGGTGGCAAGGCTGCGGGAGCTGGTCGTGCAGTGCGTGGTCACGCTGGCAAACTACGAGTATGTCTTTGCATACAAGCTCGACACGGCGGGAGGGATCACGCTCGAGACGCGGGCGACGGGAATCATGAGCGTCGTGGCCATCGACGAGGGGTTGAGGGAGTCGCGGTACGGCGCCGTCGTCGCGCCTGGCGTGTTGGCGCAGAACCACCAGCACATCTTCGCGGTGAGGATCGATCCTGCTATTGATTCGTATGCCGAGGGGGATACGCGGGTTATGGTGGAGGAGAGCGTTCCTGTTCCTATGAATCCCACGACGAATCCTCACGGGAATTGTTACGAGGTTCGAAAACGGGCTGTTGAGAGTGCGTGCTGGGTGGACGCGGAGCCCAAGCTGAACCGCGTCGTCAAGTTTGAGAATCCGAACCAGAAGAACGAGGTGTCGGGGCGTAACGTCGGCTTCAAACTCACGCCGTCGTCGTCGCAGCTGCTGTTGGCCGACGAGGGGAGCCAGGTATCCAAGCGTGCCAAGTTCGCGAGGCATCACATCTGGGTTACGGGGCATCGGGATGAGGAGTTCTGGGCGGCGGGGGAGTACACGAACCAGAGCAAGGAGGAGATCGGCGGCGTATGGGACATGACGAGAAGGGGGGATTGGTTCGTTGACGGAGGTAAGGGGGAGGGCAGCGGCGACGGGAGGAAGAGCAGCCCTATTGTCTGGGGCGTTTTTGGGCTGACGCACAATCCGCGCGTGGAGGATTGGCCCGTGATGTGAGTCTTCCTCTCCCCTCTCCTCCCTTCGATTCTGCAAGTCTGCGGTCGAGTGCCGTTAACTGACAACCGGCAAAGGCCGGTTGAGATTCATCATCTCAACATTCGTCCTGCGGATTTCTTCACGTCGAACCCCGCGCTTGATATGCCGAGCAGCAAGAACGAGGCGAGCGTTATCGTGCCATGCTGCGACGGGAAGACGAATGGGGTCCGCGGGAGGGACGAGAGTGTGCAAAAGGCGGCTCTCACGCACCTTCAGGGGACGGGTCCGGACGTCACGGTTGAGGAGGCTGGGGCGCATACCGAGACTCGGCGGTAGGTGTTCTTCGAGGTTATTCTTAGACCAAATCAAATGGTTGAAGTGTGCGGCGCTGTTCGACCCAGGAATACTGTGAATGATGTTTTTGTGCGTGGGGAAGTGTCAAAGCGACTGAGGACGTCCAGTAGGACAACAAGGCCTGAATAAATTCGTTTCTCTTGCCTCGCCATCCTCTCTAGCTGATGACCTGGATCCAGGTGCTTGTTCGTATTGTACCCAAGGTAACCTACAGACCGAACAGGACATGAAACGGACGATAGGCGGACGGCTAGTGTTCTCGAGACGCCAGCCCGTCCCAGGGGAATTTCACAGTAACAATTATAGACTGAGGATTGATTGGGCATTGCCATGGTTTCCATGCACCTATGCCGCCTGCAAGCAATTAGGCAGCACTCCCGTCATGTAGAATTGCCACGAATCAAACTGGCCCTTGTCATGGGGAGGAGCTTCGGTGTTAGAGTGCTCCAGCAACTCGGCGCGACACGAGCTTTTGAAGGTAAGGTAAAGTCTCGGTCTCGGTTTTCCGTGCTCAACTGGAGATGAACCCTGTGGAACCTGACCCTCCGGAAACCTATCCCCAATCCATGACCGAAAGACCGCCCGATACGTGGATCCTGGGACGCGGGAGTCGGACTTTACGCCTGGCTCCTTGGTCCGTCGCCCCGAGATCATTCCACGACTCAGCACAAGCCTGATCAACAGATACTTATTGAAGCTTGTGCCCTTGCCCCTCCCTGGCGTCCGCCCGAAATGGATCATCCGTAGGACTACGCCGGGAACTAGTCGAATAGCATAGATGTTTACCCTACCTTGTGCTGCGTATAATGACAAGCTCAAAAAGGTAAAGAAGAAAGTAATAAACAGACAGTGGTTTGATTCGCGGACGACTAATCGGCTTAGCCGGTAACTAGATTGCAACTATAGAGTTGTGGAGCCGCTGTTCGTCCCCAGTACTGATTCGACTGGTCTGACAACCTCAACCCTGCCATCTCAAGTTCCCGCCTCCTTAATTAGCATTGACGTTGAAGAGTTCTAGTGGGGGCCTATCGTAGGATTCGGAATCAAGCGGCTTGGGCTAAGGGATGCAGCAAGCTGAACGGGAACCTGCACTCCGGAAGTTGCTGGTCTCGAAGACGGGGTCTGGTATAAGAAGCAGCCGATTGGGCTCACCAAGCCATTGGTTGAACAACTTTCTGACGATTCCATAACTCCGAACCACAAGAACAACAGAGAAAAAAAATCTTGCACCCCATCACTTCAGCGACTTCGCATCCGTCGATTCCGACATAGATCAGGATGCGGTTCCTCAGCGTCATTACCACTGTGGCACTTGCCATGGCAGTCCCTTCCCAGGTAACGATACGCCCCCTGAGAGGAGCCGAGTCCACTCCGTTCAGTCGCTGATGCCCTCACCAGGCGGCCATTTGTTACCAGCTTGGAGCTTGCCTTGACGGCAACACCCCCCGGCTATGCACCTCCGGTCGCTGCACCGGGCACTTGGGAGAGACTTGCACCGTCAGAGGCAACGAGGTCATCTGCCCTGGTTAGATTGGGTTCCGGCTCCGGTATTCTGCACCTGCATTGCCCGGCATTGTTTGGGCGTTCGTGTATAAAATCGTTCGTTTACAGACGCTTTGAATCAACTCGTCGGACCAGCTCACACGTTGCCGTGGTGCACTAACCAAATTACGCTGTATTCCTGCAATATGCTGTGTGTTTCTGGTGTTTGTGAGGGCCCTTTTTCTTTTTCTTTCAAAGGAGAGAGCAGCTGGCCTGGTTTGGTCGTGATCTAAAGTTGTTAGTCTTGGGGCCAAACTGGATCCCACAGCAACACAAAAGCCAACTGATTCCCCTGGCAAATCAATGATCCTAGTATCTGCAGTGTAACAAATAAAACACTCTGTAACTTCCTTGAGGGTCGGACTATGCATGCCATATAGTTTGAGGGCAATGGGCGAAAGTTGACTGTGGGGAGGCATCATCAATGCATGTTTATCAACTTGATGTTTAACCAGCGGTTGATTAGCATTGCTAGCTCTACACTGTGGGGATAAAGTGAAGCGTGAAACCACCTTAAGCGACACGCGGAGTGTCGTTCTCAACAACGAGCTTTGCTTCACCGGCGATGGATACACGTAACAGACGTTCAAGCTACACTTATACTCTTAGTCAAACATACATGGCCCAGAACCATGAGTTTGCGTTGAGCTACCGCCGGGGTAAGATCAGCCCTACGAGACAATATTAAGTTCGGTTCACTGTCATTCGTCGGAATAACATGTCGGGATATGGCTGTGGCAAGTGGCGTGGCGGCCTGTGGCGGCGGCCGGCCATGTGATGGGCCTCCGTCTGTTTGATACCACTTCCACCGCCTCAGCTAGACCTGAGATTCTTCCCCTTCTACATAACATCAACAGTCAATGGATTCATATCTCTATTACGTCAAAGTTCGCGATATCGCTGTATTCGACCTGTGAAATCAGCGGTTATAGCCAAGGCACTCCCTGAGATATCGCCGGCACGGGCATTCAAAACGCGATATGAAGTGGGCAATCATCTCGTCGTTTACTGCCTATTGGTAGATGCGTTCTGCAAAGATCTGAAAAACCGGCAACTTCACCGGGAGGAATTATCAATACCTCGGATATGCAGCCCGGCCGACGTAACAATTGTGACTGCCCGTTCCCACTTAGCACTTAAAGGTTTCCTAAGTGACATCTGTTTCAATGACATTCCTGACACTTTTGCCCCGATCAAGCTCTAAGATACCATGCTTTTCGCGTAGATTACAAGCGGTTGTAGTTGCAAACCCGAGCGAACGGCATCTCCTAGAAGGTGCCTTGAAGAAAAGTGACTCTGTCACAGACTCCCTGAGTTTAGGACTACAGCCGTGCGTTACGTCTGTCGCTTCGCGATTCAGGCGTTTACTTTATTTCGTTGTAAAGGACGCATACGACTGCGACTTGTAACAAACGCAGCATATACGACAGTTCAGGATAACTAAGAGTGATTGCCTTACTCAACATGCCTAGAAGGATGATTTGTCTTTCCGGCATCCTTGAGGCTTTGGGGACTTTGGAAGATGAGAATGCCCCGAGCGCAAATTCGCCATCAATGTGAATCAAGCTGCTGTAATATTCGGCCCGGCTCAGGAGCCGGCTTGTGGGAGACTCCGCCTACTCCAGGCGGCACGTGCCGTCACCGGCAGTGTCTTGGCTGGGTACATTCAACTCGATACGGTTTATGCGTTAATAAGGCCGCCGTCAAATCTGGACGCCGTGGAGCGGAGGATTATCGCACTTGCGCAGCCGGAGTGGTTCTCGGGTTTCGAGAAGTAGTCGTAACGATAAAGGGGTGCTTCAGCTGTGTTTCTATGGGTCGCCATGCAGTGTCCCTCCGATGACTTGAGCAATGCGAATTCCAAATCGCCAGCAAGTTGCTGTTCTCACTCAGCGTTTGTGTGGCTCAGTGAAAAATGGGCCAACTGTAGACATCGTCATCCAAATTGCCAAGCAAGTTGTTCCGTGAATTCTTCAGTAAAGGTTGCTCAAGTACCAGGTCGTATCATGGTCGATTGTGTATTTGGCTGGCAGATTTCGTTAGGAAATGTACCTCGAGATATTTACTTAGAACCTGGTCAACATTTGCTGAGCACAAATGTACGTATAGCTTTGAAGGCTGTGAAGCGATCCAAATTTTTCACATGCAATGAGAATCAGACAAATAGACGGACGCGCAGCGATGAGAGGCCATGGAGGAGACGAGAGGCCATGTAGGATGAAAGACGGTAAGTATAGCTGAAGACCGTGTAGTTGAAATACAACCCACGCCAGGGCCAGGCAAGAACCAAGTCCGTTTTTGACTAATAACCTGCCGTGGTGGAATCCTGCTGTTAGCACACACTACCCCGACTGCCGGGCGCTGGGATGTTGCTTTGAACCCCAGATACCAGAGTCGCATCGGAAGGAAAGACCCGGATATCGTATCCTCCTTCCGCCCGCAAGATCGAGACAGAATCGATCTCGACAAGGTTAGTACCGACCCGAAGGCCTGGCCGCGGCCACACGACAAAATGCGGGCTCACGCTCGACCCAGGCCGCCGGCATTCATTCTGTGGACGGTTTAGGGAGTGGAACATCGTCATCCAGCTCGACGCTGCCCCAAGTCATATCATGCCGCGGCAGGGGTGGTGCACTCCATCCGCAAAGGTTCCAATTCACCATAGCTCACACCAACATCCAAGAGCGTTTGTTTAGTGCGGACACCCATCCTCTCTCTTTCCCCCAATGGGGACTTTAATGCCTAAGTCGAGCTTCTCCGGCTGGATGTGTAAGCTGAAGTTGGAAGATATCGTCTCCCTGATCCAGGCCCACGCTAGCCCCCACCTAAAAAGGGCACCTACTAATAAGTAGTAGTTACCTCGATTGGCGGTAGAAGGAGCTTGAAAGGCCACGAGAGTCAGGACAAGGAATCACTTCCCAATGCCCATGACCAATCGACTTTCAAACAGAGGCTAGCAGATCGCGATTTGTGAAGTCGTTCTAAAACTACTACAACGGGTTCGTCAATGGTTTTCAGGAGATTGTCGGAACGCACATGAAGGCTGGACTCGCCAGCGTGGGGTTTGCAGATACGGCCTAGACGGGGGGTCCCGAGCTAAGGGCAAAACGAGATCCACGGTGGGGCTGTTTTTGTCTTGGAAATGGCTTTGCCAAAGCTTGACTTGACGGATGCCGAGAACGGGGGCCATTCTTCTCGCCTCTAACGGTGTCGATGGCGCACAGAGGAGTGTCTAGATGAGGCCACCATGCCAGCCCAGTGATCAAGATATCGTCAGCCCAATGTCACTTTGATAATTGGCATTTTCATCGCAGTTATGCTTCATGGATGTGAAGTTGGTTCTACGTCGCCATATACCCTAAGCTGAACTTCGAGGAGGTACTCCGAACACAATTCCCCTTGTAAGACACGCGTTACATCCATAGAAACAAAGGAAAGAAACGTTCTTCCGTATACGGTTAAGCCTGCGGGTATGCGGAGATGCTATTAGGATATGGCCCGTGCACTGGCCGCCTATCTCTCCAAGCCATCCACACGTATCGCGTCTTCTTATCTTTCTCCCTGTAAACTTCAGACTGATACGCCCGCACGATTTACTAAGGCATGTATACCGTGGAAATCAAAGACTGGCGCGAATCGGCCACCCGATCCACTGACTCGAGTGCACGTTCGGGCAAGAGGACGAATGTCCCGACTGTTCTTATCGTGTCTTGGCCGCCGGCCGCGTCCACCCCTTGTGCTTTCCTCAGTCCTCCCTGTCCCATTGAATGTCATCACAAGCTTCGGGTCTGTTCGACGCCCAAGTGACAGGTTCGTGTAATGGTTCCCAGCGTGGATTCGTGCCAGGGTATGATGTCCCTCGTGGCTTCTTCGAGGAAACCTGGTGTCCGCCTGGCTCACATGGAGCCGTATACAAGAGATGCCTACCTTTGCTTCTGACTGTTTCGTCCTATCTTGACCAGCCTGTAAGCTTGTGCACCGCACGACTTCTCTTACCGGAGCACGCCAACCGGGATCTTCCCTTTGACATCACGAACACATGCTAAACGAACCAAAGTATTCACGCCACTGACCAGCAGCGCTCTGGACAACATTGTATTTCGTACCATATCTCTTACAGCCTGGATGTAGAGGACCGTCGGAGATCTGGAGGTGGACACAAGCCATATTGTCGTTTACATTCAAACCATTCGCTGATCGTATCTTAACTTATGATCTGTCAGATACAATTCCGTCCTAACAAGACCCATGGATGCGAACGCCACCTAAACAAGCATCACACTAGCACCCGAGTGGCTGCAGGGCTCCAACCATTACCAGAGACGGCAACACTTGATTGGTTCGGGAGTTACAAACCACGGCAACTGCAAACTTCGTTTCTATGACTGATTATCTTGGCCTTATCTTTGGCCTGCATGCCACATCCCCTTTGTGGCTGCTGGTCTCTTGTTACAACTTATTTGCTAACGAACACCAGCCATCCCATTCCAGTTCGCTCCGAAACCTTGGCTGGAAATGCTAGTAACTGGTACAATACTATGGATCAACTCGCACCATCTTACCTCCGGGGGCGGAGACTAAGAGCATGGCCTAGTCCATTACATTCAAAATTCAAGGTGGGGGTAATAGGGTCGTGCCGTTGTCTTTGATACACATCGGATGGCTTCCCAAGCATCTGATAACCGCAGGGCCATGCTCGACATCGATACCGCCCGCCGGCCAACTCTCTTTCGATCTTTAGTACTTAGCTCAGATACATATATGGTCAAGCATCCAGACCCAAGATACCGGAGGCTACCATTCCAAGAGCACATGCTCCCACTTGTCTGAGCTTCGTCCACGGCCGTATTCAAATCCTCAGACGAACTGCCCAACATGGTGACGCCAGCTCTCAACCAGGGCGTCGGCTACGGCATTGTCCTAGGTCTAGGCTTTGTCTTCGCCATTGGCATGGTACGTCGAACCCCATCAGCCCCCACGGACCGCTGTCTTCACACACTGACAAGCACAGATTGCCACGACATATGTCCTCAAACGATACAACAGGGAGCTGCAGACTTCCGAAATGTTTACGACGGCCGGTAGAACGGTCAAATCCGGCCTCGTCGGATCCGCAGTCGTCTCGTCCTGGACATGGGCCGCGACCCTCCTCCAGTCCACCGGCGTGTGTTACCGATATGGCGTCTCGGGCCCTTTCTGGTACGCCTCCGGCGCCACGGTCCAAATTCTCCTCTTCGCAACGCTCGCCATCCAGCTCAAGCGTCGAGCACCCAATGCCCACACTTTCCTCGAGGTCATCAAAGCGAGATATGGCACGGCTACGCACATTGTCTTTATCGTGTTTGGTCTCATTACCAACATTCTCGTCACACTGATGTTGATCGTGGGAGGTGCCGCAACCGTCAACGCGCTGACTGGCATGTAAGTATACAAGCATCTGCGAAGAGCAACTGCCAGTCTGGTGCAGAGAACGATGTGTTCATCTACTGACGCTCACAGGGACACCGTTGCCGCCATCTATCTCCTGCCCGTCGGTGTCGTCGCCTACACGCTCGTCGGAGGTTTGAAAGCAACCTTCCTCACGGACTGGGTCCACACATTTATTCTCCTGATCATCATTATTCTCTTCTCATTGACGACGTACGCGAACTCCGACGTGCTTGGTAGCCCTTCGAAGGTGTACGATTTGCTTGTTGAGGCTGCACTGAGACATCCAGTCGAGGGTAACACTGAGGGATCTTACCTGACGATGCGGTCGCAAGGGGGCATCGAGTTCTTCGTTATCAATATCGGTGAGCCTGCTTCATTTCGAATCTGATTTCATATCCTGACTTAAGATAGTTGGCAACTTTGGCACCGTCTTCCTCGACAACGGATACTACAACAAAGCCATCGCAGCCTCCCCTGTCCACGCGCTCCCTGGTTATGTAAGTCTTTCCCGTAGATGATGACTACTACGACGAGGTGGATGCTAACTCAAAACAGATTTTGGGTATGTCTTTTTTAGAAGAGAACCAACCAGTCTTTCGAAAGCCAGAACGGGACGTGCTTGCTAACGCGTTAATTAGGAGGCTTGAGCTGGTTCGCCATCCCTTGGCTCACCGCAACCACGATGGGTCTGGCGGCGCTCACGCTCGAGGGCAATCCGAGATTTCCCACCTTCCCACAACGCATGACGGAAGCCGAAGTCTCAGCGGGCCTTGCCCTCCCCTACGCCGCAGTTGCTCTTCTTGGCAAGGGCGGCGCTGTCGCAACCCTTCTGATGGTATTCATGGCCGTAACTTCGGCCTCCTCCGCCGAACTCATCGCCGTTTCCTCCATCTTCACCTACGACGTATACCGCACCTACTTCAACCCAGGTGCCAGTGGCAAGCGCCTCATTTACACCTCGCACGTCGTCGTCGTTGTCTACGCCATTATAATCAGCTCCGTCTCGGTCGGCCTGCACTACAACGGCATCTCCATGGGATACCTCTACGTGCTCATGGGTGTCCTCATCTCGGCCGCCGTTCTGCCGGCCACGCTGACGCTCGTCTGGAAGGGCCAGAACAAATGGGCTGCGACGCTCTCGCCCATCTTCGGCACCGCCTTCGCCATCATTGGGTGGCTTGTCACGGCTAAGAAGACGTGCGGCGTGCTTGATGTCACCTGCACGGGTTCCAACAACCCGATGTTGGCGGGCAATGTCATCGCGCTGCTCTCTCCGATCGTGCTGATCCCCATCTTCACGCTTGCCTTCGGCCTCGACAAGTATGACTGGAAGTCTATGATGGCGATCCGCAGGGGCGACGACCACGAGCTCGCTACCGCTGAGGGTCTGGATCTCGAGGACGTCCCCGGCGGCCGCGAGGAGACGGATGCCGAGTTCGAGCGCGAGCAGGCGATGCTCTCCCGCGCTTTTAAGATCTCTGTTTCCACAACGGCATTCTTGTAAGTCGTCTCACGCTTCGATACTCACTCTTTTGAATATGGTGCTGACAGGAACCCCAGGACGGTTGCCATGCTGATCTTGTGGCCAATGCCCATGTACGGCTCAGGGTACATCTTCAGCAAGCCCTTCTTCACCGGTTGGGTCGTCGTTGGTATCATGTGGATCTTCTGCTCTTTCTTCGCCGTCGGCCTTTTCCCCATCTATGAGGGCCGTGCGACTCTTGTCCACACCATCAAGTCGATGGTGTCTGGAAAGAAGCCGCTGCGTCATCCTGCCATCACGCATGGGCAGGAGGAAGCCAGCGACCATGCCGGCTCCGAAGCTGTCACGCCTGAAAAGAAGGACGAAGGCAAGGAGACTACTGTTCCTTCTTGACCGTCTTTGAACAGGTGAAAGGAGCAGTAGGTTTCAAGCGATGCAGGACGTTTTTACCGGAGTTATGATGTTTGGTGTTATACCCGCGTTCGTTTTTGGTTTCAGTTGCATTACGAAGTGATATCCAAGAGCGAGGAATCGAGCTACTTCACAAGACAAGTAGCATCCATCGAGTAATACGATAAGAGAATTTGTAACAAAATTATCAACCCCACATCATGCCCTAGGATGTCTTGTTAAACAGACCGAGCTGGTCCTTCGCGACAGAAGACCCTGACTATGATCCAAGCCGTCCAATCCAACGTTATGATTTAAAGCTTAGCGCATGAGCATCTGTAGACTCGGCCGAAAAACATCGAGTAAGTGTGAGTTCGCTCTACCACTGAATCCTGTCCATCGTTTTTTATGTTTACCGCTGTGACAGACCAAAGCCCTGAAACCAATGCCGTCTTTCTTTCCCCTTTCTGGACTTGGAAAAAAAGTCAAGACTGTCCGAACGAAAGCTTGGCGATCGCTGGGTACGAGTCGCGGAGGAGAGATGATAACCTGAAAGAACACCAGTGGACGCATGAATCAGAAGGGTTGATCAAGCTCAAAGCTTGATGGTGGAAACCACATCCGGGAGGCTGTGTTGCAGAAGGATGAGCAGTGACTCTTCCACATTGAGATGCGTATACCGCATAGAGTTGAACTCTTCGGGCATGCGGCTGGGGAGCATTTCAGATCAGCATAATAAGGGGATGGGGGGAAAGATGTGGAGAAGGGGATTGCGAGGTTTGTGGTCGTTTGATCAACGCTGGATCAAGAGACTGATTACATAACGACGATGCGATATGAACCCCTCACGAGTGCGATAAGCACCGGCAGCTAACGGGCCCCCCCCGGTGGGGTAGCAGCATTCCAGGTACCGAATAACCGTAATCATGCGCTGTTCCTCTGCAGCAGTGACGTCTCGCTTCGAGACTAATCGACCTTGGGGTATTTTTGCCTTTGCCGCTGCAAGAACAATTAACGGGTCGCCTGTTCCACACCCAACGAGTACACCGCAAGAAACCAAGACGAAGATTTTTTTTTTCCGTCGTGGAGAACAAGGGGGAAGAGAAGGGGAGAAGGAAGGAATGAGACCAGATTACAGAAGTCAGCCGAGGGAAAAGTAGGATCTTCTAGACCAACCTCGCACTGCTCTTCGTGCTACCTACGCTCCGTAAATCCATGACTCGGTTTTCTCTCCCAACTGTAAGGGGAACAGACACACACTCAATCACCTAGCTAGTTGTTACCTTGGTTCGTTTTAACTGACCTGCAGGCTTTTGGACCCCTCACCCGCCCGCACTGCTTGTTACCTCACCAAATCGCTCGGACCGGGTGACGAGCAGCTTCACATTTTGAGTCGGATCCTCCAACCTTGCTTGCCTAGTTCCACCCCTATCGTCATTTGGAACGGAAATATCTCGCCATTTACCGGGTCAAGTGTCAACGGTTGTTCGTTTTCCACTTGCCACCGTAGTAAACAAAAAAAAAACAAAAAAAAAAAACAACAACAACAACAGAACAACAACGACACCAACTTCGTTTATTTTACACGCGGTCGGCAGTTCAACTGTCGCATTCACTTCGCCATGGTCGCTTCTGAGCTGTCGCAAGCAGCCCGGGCTGAGAAATCCGCCCCCCACCCGTCGCAGAATGCAGAGCCGCAGGAACCTGCACCGAAACTGGTCAACAGGGTCGGCCAAAGCAAGAGCCCCTATGTGCGAAGCCACGCCAACGGCCGCGTCGCCTGGCAGCTGCTCGACGACGAGACAATCGAGAGAGCCAGAAAGGAGAACAAGCTGATCTTCCTCCACATCGGCTTCAAGGCCTGCCACTGTGAGCAACGTCACGGCGACAATGTCAGCGTCGGGACAGCTGTGCTAACCCCTGGGTAGACTCACGACTAACATCCACCGAGTGCTTCACCCACCGAGATTGCGCAAACATCCTGAACGAGTCGTTCATCCCCGTCATAGTCGACCGCGAGGAGCACCCGGAGCTTGACACGATATACATGAACTACGTCCAGGCAGTGAGCGGATCGGGCGGCTGGCCGTTGAACCTCTTCTTGACCTCCGAACTTGAGCCCGTCTTTGGCGGCACCTACTACCCCGCCCCTGGCCCGAATAACGGCAGCTCCGACGACGAGGAGCGCCTGGACTTTTTGGCCATCTTGCGCAAGCTGCAGAAGGTATGGAGGGAGCAAGAGACGCGGTGCAGGCAAGAGGCAAAGGAAGTGGTGGTTAAGCTGCACGATTTCGCCGCCGAGGGAACCCTCGGGACCAGCGGAACCGTCCCCGCGGGCGTTGCTGGATCTCAGACTGCCACGGCCCTTAGGTCTGAGACGGGACTTGAGCACCCGGGAACGGGCAGGACGGCTGCCGCCGTTTCCAGCGAGCTCGACCTGGACCAGCTGGAGGAGGCATACACGCACATCGCCGGGACCTTCGATCCCGTCTACGGCGGATTCGGGCTGGCCCCCAAGTTCCCGACCCCGCCGAAGCTGTCCTTCCTGCTGCGGCTGCCTCGCTACCTGGCCCCCGTTCAAGATGTCGTTGGCGAAACCGAGTGCGCGCACGCGACCGAGATGGCGCTGTTCACACTGCGTAAGATCCGCGACAGCAGTCTGCGCGACCACGTCGGAGGCTGCGGCTTTGCGCGGTACTCCGTCACGGCCGACTGGAGCGTCCCGCGCTTCGAGAAGCTGGTCGCCCAGAACGCGCTGCTTCTCGGGTTGTACTTGGACGCATGGCTGATCGCCAGCAGCGGCGAGAGGGACGAGGAGTTTTACGATGTCGTGCTGGAGCTGGTGGATTACCTCGCAAGCGCCCCAATCAGCCTGCCCGACGGCGGTTTCGTGTCGAGCGAAGCTGCGGATTCCTACTACCGCCGCGGCGACCGGCACATGCGGGAGGGGGCCTACAACCTGTGGACGCGCAGGGAGTTCGACACCGTGATCGGAAACGACCACGAGGCAGCCCTCGCAGCGTCTTACTGGAACGTTTTGGAACACGGTAACGTCGAGCCCGACCAGGATCCCAACGACGAGTTCATGAACGAAAATATCCTGCGCGTGGTGAAGGACATGTCTGAAATCGGTCGCCAGGCCGGCATCACCGTCGATGAGGTGAAACAGGTCATCTCTTCGGCAAAGCGAAAGCTGAAGGCGCACCGGGATAAGGAGCGCGTGAGCCCGGAAGTGGACACCAAGGTCGTTACGGGACGTAACGGTCTGGTCATCTCCGCTTTAGCGAGAGCCGGTTCCGCTCTGTCGTATGTCGACGCGGCACGGAGTACGGCAGCAATCGAAGCAGCAAGCAAGGCCGCCGCTTTCATCAAGGCCAACCTCTGGGATGACCAAGATAAGATCCTTTACAGGATATACAACGAGGGCCGGGGCGATACAAAGGGCCTGGCGGAAGATTACGCCTACCTCATCGAGGGCCTCATCGATTTGTACGAAGCAACTGCGAATGAGCAGTGGATTGAGTTCGCCGACGAGCTTCAGAGTACGTATCCCCTCTCGTCTAGAAGACTAGAGCCCAACTAACGCACTTACAGAGGTTCAGATCGACATCTTCTACGACAGCCCGTCGATCGGCAGCTCAGCGCCAGAACCCCCCCGCTCCCTATGCGGCGCTTTCTACACCACGGCCGAGAACGCGGCTCATACCATCCTGCGCCTAAAGGACGGCATGGACACTGCCCTCCCCTCCACAAACGCCGTCTCCGTCTCCAACCTGTTCCGCCTCGGCGTCATGCTCAGCGACGAGGCCTACACCGCCCTGGCCCGCGAGACTCTCAACGCTTTCGAGGCCGAGATCCTCCAATACCCCTGGCTCTTCCCGGGCCTTCTGTCGGGCTTGGTCGCCGCTCGCCTCGGCGGCAAGACTTGGGTCGTTGTTCTCAACGCCGCCGGCGAAGGCCACGACCTGACGCAGAGACTGCTGCGAAAGCTGCGCGCGGAGGCCAGGGGCGGGTTGAGGAACTTGCTCGTGTTACGGACCGAGGACGACCTGTTGGCGAAGCGGAGCCCCGCGCTCAGGGAGCTGGTGCAGAGGCAGCAGCCGGGCGCGTACCACCTGGAAAATGGCGTCTACCGCCCAATCTCGGCGGCGGACTTGGCTTGAGCTCGCGAGTGTTTTCTGGTGGGCCATGTTGGACAAAAAGAAGAAGGNTAAACGAAAATCATCAAAACCCGGGGTGGCGGAGGTGTACGCTGCATCGTGGGGCTCATCGTTCCGCACGCAAGAACGGTTCACGTGTCAGATGCGAATCTTTCGATAGATGATTAAGAAAAAGGGAAGAAGAAAGAACGACAAAAGTTGATGATGTTATTATTGATTCATGAACAACCTGATATCCTCGTACCGCACCTGATCCTGCCTCTCTAGCCCAGGTGTCAATCTCCGTTGTTGAAGTGGAAAAGGGGGGGTAAAAAAAAAAATTTCAAACCAATCGGCTACGGAGGAAAAACCCCGCGAAAAACCGATTAGTCTGTCACAGTAGGCTTTCTCCCTCTCCATCGGCCCTTCCATGACGTCGGCTTGCGCGGAAGGCACCGGAAGGCGAGCAGAAAGACCTCCCCGTTCCGGACGGACACCGCCGTCTGACGCGGGAGGAGGGGAGACGCGGGACCCCGCTCCCCCCACCGAGCCGTCCGGCCTCCGACTCATGCACCGTCAAAAGCAGCAAGCCGCTTCTGTCTTGCCGCAAGGTTGCCGCACATATACGAAGATGAAAACTTCGATACTGTTGCGAAGGCCTCCCTTATAGATGTGTCCCCTTTATAAATCTCAGTTCATGCATCCAAGAGTCCGATTCACGAGTCAAGAGCCTCCTCAAAAGAAAAAAGACAAATTGGAGTGGTGGGAAGCAACGAAGTGTTAAAACTCAAAACGACTTTTTTTTGATTCATATCTGTAATGCGCCCCAGCTTGGTTCTAAATTCCTAAACCCATGATGAGAAGAGACCCGGTAAAATGCCTTCCCGGTCTCCAGTCTTTCGTCTTTCTTCTCTCGTACAGAAACAAGAGTCCGTAAGTCGTCTCATCTATGCCTGTGTGCCAGCCATCCAGGCGCGCACCCTGATCTAGCAAAAGATGGGTTGTGTGTATATGTGTGTATGCGCGGCTTGACGCCACTGAGTCTTTTAATGACCCCTGAATGATGATTAAGAAAACTCTACTTCTTCCCAACCACCAGATTCATTCGTTAAAATTAGGGCGGCGCCCCGTGGCCTTTGGAACTCCATGGTGGGGATTTTGGTCCTCATGCTCAGTCGACCTGCTTCTCGCAGCCGATTCTACCGAGAAGCTCTTTGCGATCGCTGTGGCCCGGCAGGCTGACGCCCGAAGAGCTGGCTTGCCTCTTGATGCCTGTTCTCCGCTCCCAGCTCTTTAGGTCAATCTCGTCAACGCCGACTTCCTGCTCGAGAGGTTGGGCCTCCTCGTAAATGTAATCATCGTCGTCCTCAGCCTCGGCCTCGTCGTCGCTGCGAGTGTCTTCGGCGTTTCCGCCACGCAGGACCTTCATCACGACGCGGATGATCATCACGAACCATCCAATGGTAATAACTTGCAGCACAAGAAGCGGCACGAGGAAGGACCACCGAATGGTGCCATTCCAGCAGACCAGGCCGTCCGACTTAAGGAATGGCTGGATCAGGTAGCTGTAGCCTTCGGGTACGGGAAGTGGTCCCTCCTTGTGAGGCTCCATGCCAGTGTAGCAAGCGTCGGGAATCATCTCAGGAATATGGGTGTGGATGGACCAGCAGACCATGAGGTAGAAAACGTGGCGAGCGATCAACCATGACAGAACGAATGCGCCGAACATGAAGTCGCAGAGGGTGTTCAGGCCAACGTACTTGAGGCACTTGGCAAGCTAGATTTGGTTAGCTGTGCATATAACGGGGACAGGTGGTGGTACCCTACCGGGAAGAAAAGGTCGACGACGTCCATGAGAACGAGGATCAAGTTGCCGACGCGAGTTTGGTGGTAACTGTAGCAAGAGGAAATCAGGGTGCAAGTGATGATATGATGAGTGAACATCTGCCAGTGATCCTTGCGGCGCTCCTCAATGTTGATGACGATGATCTGCTGCAGCCAGAAAGCCCATTGGGCCAGGATGTAGAACTTGTTCAGACCAGACAGTTCGCGCTGGGGCCAGTTCGTCCACAACTCTCTCAGGTTCAGCCAGTACGGCGATGTCTTGTAAATGTACTGTAGACCCGTTAGTGACGGTTGTGCGAACGCCATTTGATTGCTGCTTGTGTAAACTCACCATGCCCAGAGGCCAGAAGACCATGTAGTAAACCAGAAGCCAGGCCTGCTCGCTGAAGCGCGTGAGGTCCTTGCGCTTCTTGATGCCCCATCGCTTCGCCAAGGGAGCCAACACGTATTCCATAACCGCAGCGCGCAATCCAGTGAAGAGAATGATGCAGAATGCGAGAAGGCTGGCATCGCCGGCACCAGCGCCATACTGGCCCGTCTTGGGGTTATAGTAGGAGAGGGTAAAAAACTTGATGGTGTGAGGTTGCGCCTTGGGAATGAAGAAGTGGGCAAGGAAGAGGAGGGCGAGGAGGTTGAAAGAGAGGCCTAAAGTAAACAATAGTCAGCTAGGATCAAAAAGAGGAAGACGGTAGGCGCGGCGGTGTCTGCGGTGGAACATTGGGGAGCTCCCATTGTGGCTTGAAGTTGATGGACGTGGGGTAATTGAAGAAATGTAGACAACCAAGAGAGGCAACATACCGACTTGATTCTCGACCATCCAGCGGCTCAACATCTTCCACGCACTGTCATCTGTCCTCCTGACCCTCCGGATAAGAACAACGTTCACATTGTCGTGGCCCTGTTGGTAGAGGGGGCCGTTCATGAGCTTCAGCTGCTTGGTGCTAGCATTCCGCTTAATCTGTGTACCAGTCGACGAGGTCCTGGCCGGCTTTTCCATGGCTGCCGCAGCCTCCTGGCCACTGATGGCGGTCATGGTAGGTTGGTGAGCTCCAATTGCAACTCAATTGACGTGTCGGTGAGGCGGCGACTTGGGTGCAAAGTCGCTTAGAAAAGGCCGTGACGCCGAGGAAGGTTGGTTCGCTAATTTGACTGGATACTTGCGACTGAGTATCTTCTTGTGCCCACAACCCGAGATAATGGGATGTTGTCTCGCGGTAAGAATAAGGAAGCTGTCGAGGGTCGTCGAGAGAAGAAGGCGCAAGAGCGGTAAGTCGTGGGCGTGCCGAGCGCGAGAGGTCGGTCCGGTCGCTTCTCGTCCGTGATCGAGGGAGAGGAGGGGGAAGAAACGAACGACCAGGTGGGTTTAGGGAGGTTGAAGATAGGGAGTATAGGAATGTAAGGACAACGTTGCACACAATCCAAGCGATGGACCACCGAAGACGGAAGACGGGAACTTGAATAGCAGCGGACAGGATGCGGCACACCGTACAACAAGGTAGGTGCCCAATGGAATGGCTGGCAGTGGACACGGCAGAAGGTACAGGACAGAGGACAAGGTCTGGTACCTGAGAAACTGTGACAGGGTCTGCTTAATCGGACGAGAAGCTGTGGCCGCTGCTGTTATTGTTGCGGCGGCGTCGCGGTTTTCCTCGTTTTCCTTAGGAAAGGGCTGTGGACCGTGTGCTTGTGCATGCAACCTGCGCTGTGGAGAGCAGCGGGACGAAAACACGGAGTGGGCAGTGGCTGGGACAGACTTTTGGGAAGAGGTCGAGATACTTTGGGTATCGTGTTGCTCTTCTTTCCACATGCTTAGTTAACTAGCGAAGCTAGAAACCAGCAGCGGTCGAATGCGCGGATAGAAGTACCATGTACTTTGTGTGATACTATCTGATCCTGCCCAGTCCACTTTTAAACATTGACCTGCCCTCCATCTCTCCCCCGGAGAGAAGGGGCAAGCCAACGGGGGCGGGCATCAAAACATCCCAAGGGGTCAGGGGAAGAAAAATCTTGTTGTAAGAACTACGAGCGACCCTCTCAGATCTCTGGATAGTGGACATGGGGTCTCTCGGTCGCTGTGCCACAACTCACACAGATGAGTGGCCGGTTCTCACAGGGCAAAATATTCATCAAAAGCGGTGAGAGGGAGAGGGAGGGCAACGTTCGGACATGGGAAGGGAGGCCTAAGGAGGGAAATAGAGGACCGCTGGACGGGCCTGGCAAGGGATGTGGGAAGGAAGTGCAGAGCAAGGGGCCCGCTAGCCCCCTGGTCTCCAAAGCAAATCAATTGTAAGAAAGCCGACGGTACGTAGCTCAAGGTACCTGAGCTGTTTTGGGGGGGTAGAAAAGGGGTGGGGGACCCCTATCCCATTCGAGTCTGGCCGTGACATAGAATTGGACGGACGAGGGTTGCCTTTAAAATTGTGAAGATGATTAGAGCATCAAAAGTAGTCGCTGTTTTTTCCCCTCTTACCATCAGTATTATCTATGCAAAGCCTTACGTTTATGCGCTGCCTTGATAAGTCTAGCGCGTTTAGCATAGAGACGGCAGATGAGCGACAAGCGAAATCAGAATTACAAGGTTGAGAAGGGCAAGACGTGGAGAGATACGGATAGAACAGATGGAAACGGAGAGAGAAGGTGAGGGAGGGAGGGGGGCAAAGGCGGGCCTGTTTTATTCTCAACAAGTTTCAATCTTTGAACAGTCCCGTTTGATCCAATAAGGTCAATCTATTTTTTTTTTCTTCTATCCTCTCGTTCTTTTCCTCGGGATTGGCCTGATCATCAGCTCCTACGTTGGAAAACTGCAATTTGGTCAATCTTCATCTTGATCGCGTTTAAAATGAAGTGATTTTCATCCCCCGGCGTCTTATCACCGTTTGGCATATATGCCCCCCCTGCCAATCTCCCTACCACCCATCCTATCAACTTTTGTTGCTCTTAACTCTCAGATCTTTCTCCCGCTCGACGCTTCCCCTATTCACCTTCATCCGTGCGGACAATAATGATCAATTGACGAGTCCTCATTGACATGATGCGCTTTACGTCAACGATCAACTGATCTTGACACCCGCCGCTTAGATACCAAACTTAAAAAAAGGTCTCGTCATCTTAGGATCATGTACCTTGCTCTTCCAGGTAATTGCTTCTAACACCCTTTTAGCCCTCCCTTCCTCCCTCCCCCATGCAAATGCAGGACATCAAGCCAATTACCATTGTGGTAAATTCGCATCAAGTACGAGGCGTTGCCTCATCAGCTCCTTGGTCAGAACACTAAATTCCGTGTCAACAACACCCGCGCACCCGCGCACACACACACACGCACACAGAGAATTACACCCGCGCACCAAATGACTTGTGGAGCCGCAGGCGCAGTTACCTTCCTATGTCCCTGCATGGTCGATTCCATCATCCGTATCATGTACGAATGTCATGTACCACAGACCCAGAAAATGAGTTGCCCGTCTGTCCAAGTACAAATGTGTCGTGCCCGCGGGTGTCCGAATCAAGCGAATTGCGATGAGAGTACGAATTAGACGAATACGGTCCGTCACTTACGTTTGCACCACAGACATCGTCTGAGCAAAACAACATCCTCCCTCTAGAAAGGTGTCCAACACCGTGCATGCTGCGTCTGTTCTTCTGTTGAATCTCCAGAAAATAGAGCGCGGGAAAACTACGACTTGTCATGAAATGCATCGTCCCATCTGTGCCCTCTCGAGTCATCGGGATCGGGAGGCTGGACCTTGGCCCAAGTGGCGGTCGCAACCCTGCGAGGTGCATCTTCCCCCAAGGAATGAAAGAGCGCGCAGATCTGCGTTGCTTGCTGCCGAAATCAGACCACGCGTTTGCCAAGGTTGCGACACGCAAGGTCTCCAATGAGCGCTGTCTAGGGGTGCTGTTCTTCGCCTAGATGCATACACCTGCTTAAGCATACTCGATTCAACAAACGAAAGATATGGCTTCGTTTGGGAATATGCAATTTAAGACAAAGGAATCTTGAAGACTATGCTCGAGCGTTCTGTAAGCCACGAAGAATCACCTGACCCCACTTCTGCCACCTTCTACCCCAGACTAAGCATGGCACCGCCACATGATGACAATCCGCTCGCATCACTCCCCACATGATCCTGATGACAAGACCTCCGGTTACTTAGGCATCCAACACCACCACCGTCCATCTACAAGATATCATACAAAACACCATCGACGGAAGCCGCGACTCTTTTCTACAATAAAGTCACACAGAGAGACGAACGACAGGATCAAGCAAGTGTCCAATATGGCCTCGAACACCAAGTATACCCCGGCGCCCACCCAGGACCCGGACGAGCCGTCACGCAGCTACTCCCAACCGCCCCCGGCCTATCAGGAACCATCCGCCGCCCAGGACACCGATCGCCTCTTCGGCGGCGGCGCCCCTCGCAGCAGCAACGATGATGACCTCCCCGACGACTTTAAGGCATGTTGCCTTCACTTCCAGGCCCTGATCCCACGCGATGTCTACGTCTAGACCAACATCACTAACACCACATCTGCATAGTTCGGTGGCTCTGTTGCAGAGGCAACAACCGACATTAGAAACCAGTTCATCCGCAAGGTCTACGCAATCCTCACCGTCCAACTTATCGCGACTGGTGCCGTTTCCGCCCTCAGCTTCTTCAGCCATGGTTACAAGAACTGGATCCAATCCCACCCTGGCCTCGTGTGGGCATCTGTATGCTTCCATTTCCCCGCCTCATCACTCCCAGATCGTAGTTTCTAAACTAATGTTTGTTCGGTAGCTCCTCGGTTCGATCGTCTTCATGCTTTTGACCTACTGGAAGCGCAAGTCCTACCCTACAAATCTCCTCTTCCTCGGCGGCTTCACCCTGATGGAAGCCTACACGATCTCCGTCATTGTCTCGTTCTACAAGGCCGGCATAGTCCTCAACGCCGTCGTTCTGACCGCCGGCATCTTCGTCTTCCTTACCCTCTTCGCCTGCCAGACCAAGTACGACTTCACCTCATGGATGCCCTACCTCTTTGGCGCCCTCTGGGGTCTTGTCCTTTTCGGTTTTATGGCTGCGTTCTTCCCCTACAGCTCCACTGGTGAGCTCGTCTATGGAGGTCTCGCAGCTCTTATCTTCAGCGCCTACATCCTCGTAGACACCCAGCTTGTCATGCGCAAGCACCACGTTGAAGAGGAGATCGCTGCCGCCATTAGCCTGTACCTCGACATTATCAACCTTTTCCTCGCCATTCTGCGCATTCTCAACAGCCAGCAGAACAACTAAGATTATAGGCGCCATTTTATTACTTTGTCGACAATTAGTGTGAGTAATAGCAGTTTATGAACACCTACAGGTGCGCAGACAGGGAATAGTGAATGGCTTTCAACATGAGTTATCGTGTTGGTGTTCTTGCCAATAGTGTTTTATGTACGAAAACATACAATTTCCTTGGAATGTGATGGATACGCCTTGTGTTCTGATGTGTTAAGAGATTACACTAAGGGTGCCGTGTGAAATTTCACATGCCGGTCATCAGTGTGATGAGATCTCGGTGACAAAGGGTAGAAACAGAATGAGCTTAAATAGGGGCAAAATTTTGAGATCCGTATAAGTCAGAATACTGGACCTGGGCTGCACAAGCTACCCTCTCGGGCCACTCATCGTGAATATGACTCACTTCTTATAATGAGACCAAGATCCACGACTCTGGGCCGACACAAAGCAAGGCAAGTACAGTGAACATCACGCTGCACCACACGCAACTGGAACTCATCTTCTGACGAAGCGGTAAAGTAATTTGATATCTGCATTAGAAGTCCAATAATAGAAAAGGAAAATGAGGGCGTAAGTAAAAAGGGCTACAAAGGCACAGCCGGAAAGATGCGGTTGGACGGCGTGGTGAGGATGACAGAAAGAGATCGGTGAGCAGCTTGCAGTCCAAACGCCCCAGACCTCCCTCGCAAAAACCCTTTGGCCTCTTCCCAGAAGCCTTTGAACCTCGGCCTCGAGACCATACACCGCCTCCTACACACACTCTACCGAACCAGTAGCCTCTTCCCAGTCGTCGCATTCGTAGTAGGCCTTTTTGGGGGTTTTATCTTCGTGTCAAGAGAAAGGAACTCGCATAGGGGAATATTGTTCTTTCTCTTTCAACACAGTACGGAAATCAACGCCAGTATAGAAAAAGACCAACGTCGCAGTTTCGGAGGTTAACCATAAGCAGGGCCAGAATCGTTGAATTAGTTGGCTTCGTGGTCGCCGTTGGCTTCGGCCGGACCGCCGGCTGCAGCAGATGCTTCCCTCTGCATGCGAGCCTCGATCTCGCGGAGCTGAGACTCGCGAGCCAAGAGTTCCTGTCGCTTCTCGTTGATCTCGCGCTGGACCTTGATCTCGATCTCGCGGAGCTTCTCCTCCTCCCGTCGCAGCTGTTCCTCCTTGAGGCGCACAGATTGCGAGGCGAGATCCTCAGGGTTCATGGACGAGTCACTACATGTTATGTTAGCGTTTTGCAAGGACATAAAAGGGGCCTGCAGCACATACACTCCAGCACCACCCTCAACAGACTTGCTGAGCTTCTCGGTACGGTAGTTCTCGTAGAGGAAGTCGTGGGTAATTTCCTTCAGGTCGGCCAGGTGGCTGTGAAGGAGGGCAGAGCGAATAGCGAGGAAGTCGGAGTGGCGCGGGTTGTCAACCTCGACAACACCCCAGGGGTACTGGCGAGCGCGGACTTGACGGCCGCCGATCTCGACAACTTCCTCAGAACCGACGATGGCGAACGGCATGAGGCCTCTCAGCTCAGCGTTTTCCTCAACAGTGTCCTCGTCATCCTCCTCGATATCATAGGGGAAGTTGTAAACAGGGATGCGGTAATGCTCAATGTCCTCCATGACAAGCTTCTTCGACTCAGCAAGCTCAGCAGGGGTGAGAGAGTCCGCACGACCGATGACGGGGATGACGTTGACACGGGGGGCAAGGCGCTTCATCAGCTCGATATCCAACTCGCGGAGACTGTGAAGTGTATTAGTGCTAGTTGACCGTCTTTGACGTTGGGTATACTTACCCATGGCCAGTAGGCGTGATAAAGTAGAGCATGGCATGTACACGGTTGTCTCTGAAACGGGGGTTGCGCTTGATACGAGATTCTTCAGCAAGAATGTCGTCGTATTGTCTCTCGAGGTAGCCGACAATCTCGGAGAAACTGCGCGCGGATTAGCACGATCGAAAGGGCGGGTGGGCATTATGTTGGCTAAGTACCTGGCCTCATTGTCGATCTGGTCTCCGAAACCGGGAGTGTCGACGATGGTCAGGGAGATGCGAGTACCCTCCTCATCCAGCTCCAACTCTGTTCCGTTGTCAATTCGTTTTGTTCTTCACGGCTTGGCAGGGAAGTCACGACGTACCAACGGTTATGGGCTTGATCTTAACACCGTCCTCAACAGACGCGGCGTTGGGGTCGTCCGAGTCCTTGTGGCCGAGCACGCTCTTCCCGCAGAGAGTGTTGACAAAGGTGGTTCTTCCTGTAGGGTCGAGAGTCAGCCGGTTGAGTCGAAATTCGAGTGGGCACGAGATTGCCCAGGCAAGGGAAGTAACATACCAGTGCCTGACGCTCCGCAGACCATCAAACAGAACTGGATTCCCTTCTTCACGTTCTTCTTTCTGCGCATCATCTTCTGCAATAACAAGACTGGTTAGCGGCGGTGCATCTCCGACAGCGCAATTGCAATGGAGCCATGGTGGTCTCGTGGAGTCGTGGGAGGAATCGTCAATGGGGATCGAAAATGGGTTTACCAAGGGGGTGGGCAAACATACGACGGTTGTTGGATGGTAACGTCTAGTTTAGAATAGGGTCGGTTAAAAAGAGCCGTTGAACAATTCAACGACTGATGAGAAAAGAATGGCGAAAGGACGGTGATTTTGCCTCGAAAGGGACAGCAAACGTCGTGTCGTGTCGTAAGAACAGAGCAAAAGGACTGTAGGATCCCAAAGGAGTCGTTGTATTGGGATGGGACCTGGGGGGTCAGAAGGGAGGTGCAGGTGCAGGTGCTACTTAGTACCTTAGTGGAAAGGGGACAGCGGAGAGAGGGTCTTGACTGACGGGTGTTGGAAAATGCAATTTCACACAAAATGTTGCGGCAGGAGGTCCCCCAATGCGCCCCCAGCCAATTAATTGCTTGAACCACAACGCGCCCAATTCAGGGGGGGAGCAACTCCCCGGTCCAACGCTGCTCCTTTCCCCTAAACTCTGCGCTAGTCTTCTTTGGGAAAGGTCCAGGCAACGGGAGATAATCGGGCAATCTTGTAAGACAGAGTATGACAGGTCACGAGACTGGACTTGGTCGGTGCTGAAGCTCTCCGCCTGTCTGAAAGCCTGGCGCGCAACAGGTCAGCCAAACATGTATCGCGTCGTCAAATTGCCAGTTGGACACAGCTGGTAAAAAAGTGGCAGATGCGTGCCTTCTCACTCACATTACCCTCCCTGCCATCATTGCAGGCACGTAAGGTTACTACTGTAATTGCACTGAGCCTCTCCGAGAACAGTGGAAAGGAGGCTCAGGCACCGTACCGTGCATTCACCAGAGGTGCCAGATCTCACTGCCGACCTTGTACTCGTCGTTGTTCTCTTCCTGCCATTATTGTTGTTAACCATCTCTCCCTACCTATCTAGTGTGTTTATTGCGGATACACACACCAAGGGACCTGTTGCTTTACCTGCGTACCTATCTAAAGGTAGTTGTCCATCTCCAGAACGTCCCAGCGCAAAGCTGACGTCCGCTAAGACACCGTCCACGAGACTTGTTTGTGAACATTATATCGCATCGCACCTCATCGACTTCTTTCTACCCCCCCCTCCGCTTAATACCACAGCTCAATACGACAGGCGAGGGACTTCGCCTTGCTCTCGAGTCGCCTATTTGTTCATTTCCGTTCCCCAGATCGTTAGCGATCACTCTACGGACTCTCCGACTCGACTGTCTAGCTGACTGTGGCCCGCCCAGGTGGTGAATCTATGAGATCTCGACTCATTACACACCGTCGTCAGCCTCTCCATACTTGTGCTTAAGGATGAAGACACAAACAACAGCAACAACAAATACAGTATAAAAATAACTTGTTACAGCCTGTCGCGCAACCTTAATTATCCCTTGTTGCCGGGCTCTCCCAACGTCACACACCGCCTGCAGCGTCTCTACTTGCGTTCGACTTACAGTCTCATTACCCTTAACACCCAGAATGAACACACGCCCGCCCATAGAGGTCACACCGTCAACGGTTGTTCTCTCCGTATCCTTCAACAACGATTCTAGCTGTTTCTCAGTGGGTCTCAATACTGGAATATGTAGTAAGTTCATAGGTTTTCTAGCCTTGGTGCTTCTCTGACA
Organism: Colletotrichum chlorophyti; assembly: GCA_001937105.1. Lineage (NCBI taxonomy): Eukaryota > Fungi > Ascomycota > Sordariomycetes > Glomerellales > Glomerellaceae > Colletotrichum > Colletotrichum chlorophyti. The sequence continues at coordinate 1,475,519 of MPGH01000017.1, forward strand.
AGCATGCAGTCTTCCACGCCAGGTCTTGCCTTATGAAGGCATCAAGAGATTTAAATGCCGGCATTGGTCTTGTTGAGATGATGGGCAAAAGCAACTATCTGGCTCTGGTTGGTGGCGGCAGACAGCCCAAGTTTAGCAACAGTAAAGTATGTATTCATCATGTCCAGCCACAACACATGCTTACCAATCTCACAGACCATTATCTGGGATGACCACAAAGGGAAAGTTGCCATCGAGATTACCTCTTTAACGCCGGTACGAGGCGTGCGCATCGGTCGGGACCGAATCGTCGTGACTCTCCAGAACAGCGTCCGCGTCTACTCGTTTGCCAAACCGCCCGACCTTCAATCCGTGTATGAGACTACAGACAACCCCTTGGGTCTCTGCTGCCTATCAGAGAAGACGATCGCTTTCCCAGGTAGGACAGTTGGCCAAATTCAGCTCGTTGACATTGGCACGGGTAACGTCAGCATCATCCCGGCACACTCATCTGCTCTTCGGGCGATTCAACTCAGCCCGGATGGCGAACTTCTGGCCACGGCCAGCGAGATGGGCACTCTTATCAGAGTCTTCGCGACAAGCAACTGCGCCAGACTGGCTGAGCTGCGCAGAGGTGTTGATCCCGCCACCATATTCTCGCTCGGCTTCAGCCCTGAAGGAACAAAGTTGGCTTGCACGTCAGACAAGTCTACACTACACGTGTTCGACGTTCCTCACCCGAAGAAGCCGCTGACAGCCCCGACCAGCCCAACGGCATCCCAAATGGCGGGGTCGGGCATACTTGCCGGCAGACCAGCCGACGACGGCAAGGGGCGGTGGGGTTTCCTGGGTAAGATCCCTCTGATGCCGCGGTTGTTTTCGGACGTTTACTCGTTTGCATCGGCGCCCTTCGAGGCAGGCGACGACTCGCTCGTGGGCGGACTGCCCATGTCAGACCAGACCACGCTCGGTACTTCAAGACCTCAAAAGGGTGTTATAGGCTGGATCTCCGAAGATAGCCTGGTTGTTGTCGGCGCCGGACACGACGCCAAATGGGAGAAGTTCATCATTTCCAAAGGGGAGGATGGGCGTCGGTACATTGTGCGGGATGGTTGGAAGAGATACCTGGGCGGTGCGTAATTAATGATTCTGCTTGAGGTTTTAGGGACGCGTTCAGGTCATAAGAAATGTGTGAATACGCATGAATCAATGGTTAGGCAGAAATGGTATGGCGTTAGGTGGAGTCAAAGGTTTGTAGGATCATGCATTCTCAGAGGTATCAGCGATGGCATCCCGTATTACTACTAAGATATTCGTCTTCTCGCATCCTAGTCCTCATTTTTCCTTGAACCTAACGAGCAACAACACGAGAAAACATTGGTTGGAACAGGTGTGAAAGGAGATAGCTAGGCAATCTTTTTATGGTGCAGGCCAAACTTCTGGGCAACGTGTTGTCGCTGATACACCCAAACACATTGGTATAAAGGTTTTTACCAGGCACATCTAGCCATGACACCTGCCTCAAGAGAATCTAGATACTTTCGTAAGAAAATAGTTAGGAGTTATCATCCGGAGCGGCTGTCCATAACCAAGGACGCAAGTCGTATCTCCATGACAAATCGTGGAAGCTCAAGCCGGATGTGGAGTGGTTGTACAGACCCCATGATTCCACCAGCAGAAAAGCGTTTTTGGTGACATCAGAATTCCGGTGCAAGGTTTAGAACTGAAATTCTAGACTAAAGGTATTCTGTGGTATCACGGCGATCTGCTCCGGCTCCGTTTCCTGTGTCGCGGCCCATCGTCGCGATCTCTATGTCTTCTGTGGCTCCGGTCTTGAGATCCGTCGCGGTCACGGCGCCGCCTCTCCCTCCGCTTCTCCTCGTCTTCGCTTTGGTGGCGGTCTCGTCTGTCTCTCAGACTCTTGTCGTCCTTCCTGCTATGCCTCTCCCGGGAATCTTCGCGTCTTCGATCGCGACGCGTACTTCTTGCACCCTCTCTCCCATCTCTGTCGTCTGGTGTGTCCCCCTGGCGCGACCTTCGGCTTCGGTGCCTCTCTTCGTCGCGATCTGCGTCCCTCATTTCGTCATCACTGCCATGCCTCCGCGATCTATGCGATCTGTGATGGTGTCTATGTTTCTTCTTCCTGTCCGACCTGTCGCCGCGCCGCCGCAATGCCTCTTGAATTTCTTTCTTCTTCTCATCAATCAAAAACTGCTTCATGGGATCGTCTTCGTCGTGGTCTCGTATCAACAGGGCCAGTTCCCTCTCTTCGGGTAGCATCGGCCGCTCCTCCTCTTCTTCCCCCGACTCCTCGTCCGTCTTGTCGCCCTCACCCTCCTGCTTGCTAACTGTCGCCCAGTCAACCTTGCCTTCGTCCGGGTCCTCGTCGTCGCGGAACTTGTAACGCGCGTGGTCGACGCTGATCATTCGGTTGTTGATAGTCGCGCCGCCGAGGTTGTCGACCGCCAGGTCCGTGCTACGCTGGTCCTCGTACTTGAGCCACCCGAATCCCTTCGATTTGCCAGTTTCCTTGTCACGGGCCAATTTGAGCCAGACCGGCTCACCGAACTGGGAGAAGACGGTGATGACGTCGCCTTCTGACATCTCATAGGGGAGACCACCAAAGTAGACGTAGGCTGTGTCGCGGTAGTCGACATGCCAGGAACCTTCGGGAGAGCTAGCTGAGCGTGAGCGGGGAGGAGTCCGGAGTTCGTGTAGTAGACGTGAGCACATTGAACTTACATTCCATGTTCAATCTCTTTTTTATTAAGCGCCTGGATGGAGCGTATTTTGTTCATGTTGTAGATAGACTAGTAGCAGAAGTCTAGAGCGCTATGACGTGGGTGTCGACTTTGCGACGAAGAAGTTGGAGCAGACAAACTGCGAAACTGTAAGGCTGTAAGAAAGAACGTTCGAAGCTCACTGAAGCTCCTGCGGAACGATCCCAGTTGTTACTAGGTGGAAGGTGCCCCAATGCGCGTCCCACCGTCAGTGCGTCATCTCCTCCAATGCACACTAAGACAACCCCTAAATTGACAACCCGCTAGCGCACTGTGCCGCGTTCTCGCAGCTCTCTTAGACTTGAGCTCGGGAAAATAGCCGGTCCGGAGCTCCAAATTCCCCGGCCTGGATGCTTTCATGAAGGGGGCCCAGGCGTTGAGGGAGCTGTGTCGATTCAATGAAGATAATAGGGTCAGCTCGTCCCTTGGTGAAATACCAGCTTTCTAGAGATAGTAAACCTGTGCTGCTAGCCTCATAACACTCTTCGTTCTGATCTATTTGCGCACGCCTCCGAAACGCACACTCTTGACTCGTTTCACCATATCAGCTCCTTTGCCAACAACTACGATTTGGACGCGTTGTATTTGTTTAGCACAAAGCTGTCAACTGCGAAGCAACCCACGCACCACTTCGACTAAACCACCAAACCACTAAGACATACTATCGCTCCATTCCCTCATGCGTCCTCGCCGACGGACACAATCATGACAGCAAATGCGAACAGGGTGTCCACGTACACCTCGGCCTCAACAGGGTCGGATGGGCGCAATGGAGAGAAGAAGGACCTCTGGAGTTCCATGTTGGATTCTGTCGCCAGTGGCAAGCGGTTGCCCGAGAAAAACATGATCGTGCTGGGAGGATCGCCGGAATCGCAAGGGGAGTACATCGAGTCGCTGTCGCACAGTAGCGAGAAGCGAAGCTTAGACCGCCAGAGCTCTAAGACGCCTCCTGTCGCAAACAACTTCGCCCTGGGCTACACCTACTACGACGTCCTCGATGCCGACCAAGAAGGTCCGTTGAGAACCGATCTTCTCGCAATATTTAATGCTGATGACGAGTAGATATCCTGGCGCGAATCTCTGTATACATGCTCTCGACGCCCTCACAGTCTTTTCCGAAGCTCATACAACCCCTTATTACCCCCGAGTCGATACCGAACACTCTAATGGTCATCCTGCTTGATTGGTCCACACCACATCTGTGGATGCGACAGTTGAGAGAATGGATATTGTTCATGCGCAGCATTCTGGAGAACTCGAGTCATGAATGTCAAGCTACAATGGAGGAGGTGATGGTCAGTTGGCGGGACAGAGGTAGGGGCGGTGGTTCCACGAATCTGGACGGCACGGGAGCAAACACAAGCGAAGGCGATGTCGCCTTACCTCTTGGACCTGGTGAATGGGAGGAAGGTATTGGGCTGCCACTTTGCGTCGTCTGCCAGCATGTGAGAGAGCCTATTGCAATATGACGGTGCCCAAACGCTAACCACCTCACAGGCGGAAAAGATGGAGGCACTCGAGAAGAACCAAGGCTGGAAGGAGGGTGATTTCGATCAAGTGCTGCAGTATCTTCGGACAGCACTGCTTAGACGTATGTGTTGCAACCCTTGAAGGAAAACGCGTTCGAGACTGACATGACCATACAGACGGCGCATCCCTGATCTATACAACTCCCAACGTTGCGTCTTCCATGCCTAGCCTGGTGCACGCGAGTTTGGGCATCACATCTCTGCTAAAACGGCAACCGCTCAAGCATAACGTAATCGACAGGGACAAGATTCTCGTCCCGCCAAACTGGGATTCGTGGGGCAAGATCCGTGTGCTTAGGGATGGATTTGACGTAGAGGCCACTAGCCAGGGCTGGTCGCACGACTTGCAATCCACGTTCCCCTCTCCGGCGATGACGACCGAGAATCTTAATACCCTGGCCAAGGCCAGGGCGGACGGCGACTACAACGGCGAGGTGTGGTCATCCGCCGTCGCGCCGTACGAAGACTGGATCCGCGATCTCAGCAACGCCGGAAGCGCACTCTCCTTCACTCGCCGCGACGCGGACTCCTCGCAGCTTGAAATGTCATCAACGGACACGCAAGACTTTTTAGGCTCGAGCCTCCAAGTCCTAGAAACCCACCGCAGCAGGACCAGCGACGGCAAGAAGGCCGACGCCTCCAAATCAAGAACGGGACAGCGGACAGACGAGTCTGACCCTGGCGCTTCCTTGCGACAAGGAACCGACGGCAAGGTCAGCCAGCACATTGGCCCTGTGCAGTTTAACATGGGGGGTATCCAGGTGGATGCCGACGACATGGTGCAACGGCTTAAGGTGAGTGAAGCTACGACGCTTTCGTCCTTGGGTCTTGATGTTATATTAACACGAACGTAGGACCGGCAAGCATACAGCGCCGCGCAGGATCCCACCACACCGCCTGCTGACACCGCCGCGGAGAACCCTGACGAAATGGACAATGACAAGTTACAGGCTTTCTTCAGCGGCTTGATGAACCGCAAACAGCCTGCGAACGGAAGTCCTCGGGGCGGGTCGTGAGGATGTAGATGCGGCAGGTTTGAACAGATAAGGGCCGTGTCTTCTCATTTAAATTGGGCTTGGGATAAGCCTCGTCATCTTCTGAGTTGATCAGAGACGGGATCACAAACTCAACCGTCCCTTTAGGGCCCTAGAGGGCCTTAGTTTTGTGTGGTCAAGGTTTGCTATGTGAGGTGGCGTCAGTCGAAAGGAATCCGGAAGTGGATGTTCAGGAGGTGAAGTACAGAGGCGGAGACGTTGGACGTTGGAAGTTGGGTGGGTTCATTTGTGTCAACAGTCAGTCAGCCAGTCAGTCGCTGTAGAATAGATACCCCGATTATGACAATGGTACGCGTTCGGTGTTACTTTCTAATTCCATCTCCAAAGACGATCTTGTTTGTTCCTACTCTTGCTGAGTGATATATGTACATGTTGAACCTACCACCTAGAGTAACTCCTCGTACAAACCACACGGCAATAGGGATGGCTTTACCTGTTCTCAACTTACGGGGGCTTGACTGTGTTGACCGGCTGTTTCCACCTTATAAGACCAGTTAGATATCAACACCCGCTGTTTTGTGGAGTGTAGGTAAGCATACAAACTGTCCAACGGCTCCTCTGTTTGAACTATATTCCGAAATGAATAATAGTGCCTGATGAGTTGACGACCAAAGACGATTTCCCATAGCCAACTTCCTGCCTTGGAAATATCTCCCGCAAGACCAGATGCCAACATTTCTCCTTTTCTGCTCATGTGATTATCCTGGCCATTTTTTGATGGTTTGATGATGGGAATTACTATGACAATGAGAAACAACGATCGCCAGAAGACTCGTGATTGACTTTCTGCCCTCTTCTCTTTGTAGGCTGGAGCCAAATTCTGGATCGTTACCCAGTGGTTATCAACCCCCAGCACAATCTGATTGTTGACAAGTGTAAGCAGACGGACGGGGCGTTTCCAAGTTCCTGAACACAAGTCACTTTCGTTTTGCCCTCCACACCAGAGCATAATCCCGACGGGTGCTCGGACGTCGACGCGCAGTCATGAAGCATGTTTATCTTCATTGTTCAAGAACAGAGGCAAATCGATGTCCGCGAGAGCAAGGATGGCTTAACACCTTCGTTAGGACCGGGCCATGAATCGTTGGTGGGGAAATTATGAAGACGCGAAAAAGGTCTGTAATTAGTATGGCGCTTCCCGAATTTGAACTCTACCGAGAGGATGGCACTCAATGTCGATATGTCCATAAGATCGAATGCTTATAGGGTTTTCAAAGAAATTACTATACTTTGTCTGGTCATTTTATTGAGTTAGACTCATACGTCCTCATGGGAACATGGATAAGACCGAACTTGAGCTCTCATTTGAAGCAGAGATTGGGAGTGTGCAGACGTTCCGAGTTATACATCGAGGGCATCATGCCCCAAGAACCCAAACCTCATAATCTCCACACATTGCCCGCAGCCTCACAATGCCGTACTTTCATCTATACCAACACTCTACCGTACGTACTTCAAAACCCCTTACAAGAAGATCTTATAAAGTTATGGTATCTCTTTGAACGGGATAACTCACAGCGTGTATGCTCTTTCAGCATTCTACCTGCCTGATATCGACATACTCAGCTCATCGTGTATACAAGTCATAATCTACAAAACCCCAATGATGCTTGAAGACACTCAAGTTTGCTAAGCTAGACCGAAACACCACCGCCTAATACACTATATGCAAGCTGTTGCTAGTCACCGAGTTACGCATTCTGGAGCGACTAATGTAAACCACACAACAAGTGGAAAGTATTACCGTCGAAGCTGGATTTTGTAAACGCCTTAGTTTCACAGCGCTTCAGTGGACAGCCGCCAATGGGTGGAATGGACTTTTTCTAGTATTAAAGACGAAGTGCTTTACAGCCAAGTGACATGAAGGTGGCCTTCAAAACCCGTACTCTTCGAGCTGTTACTGTTAAAGAGAGAGTTCTCCTTAGAGACGTAAACATTCTATGGCTTGGAACGTATGAATACAAGTATCTGCTAGCATGATTTCAAAAATCTGTCAGTAATTCGATTTCTGTAGCCAACGATTTTTGAGAGTGGAGACCGTTTACTCGTAAACATCTTAGGCGTTATACTTTAAACTTCCATACTCTCTATTCATTCATTATCTGCTAGAGTGGGCGGATATCATGTGGGCTCGACTCCACAAAGTCTGGTGCTGCCACAAGAAGTAAACACAACTAAGCTTTTGGCCCTTGCTCTATATAGTTGAGATACCTGAATGACTACCCTAGCTGACGGTATCGTTCGAGCGTACAGAGGAATTCATCCAAAGCCAATGCCCAACGACCTTTCGAGCCTCACCGATAAGAACAAGGAATACCTTGGTGCTCGGTTGCGAAGCTAAGTCACTGTCCGTGGAGACGTCCGCTTCTGGCTGCCATGAAGCATCTCGCTTCATTCTCGAATCATGACTCAAACCAGCCGCATAAGGCTCCTATTGCTCAAGCAACTAGTGAAAGGTAGTTGCTTTGCCCTAACCATAGAAGATCTTTGATCCACCGATGAAGCCGAGAATTGTTTGAATTTTCGAATTCGATCCTAGACAAAGCCGTTCATCGACGCACCGTTGTATTCCAAGCGGCGTTCCAATAAGCCCCATCTCCACTTGATTTTGATCCGCAAATCTGCTTCGGAGAAGGCCTACTATAGATATGCGGGATGCCGTCAAATTGAGCTCTTTATGAACCTATCTTATTCCCCGTTCGCAAGGATTGAGTTACTTGAGTTCCGACAGCGGGGGCTACCACCTGGGCTTGCTTGAAAGCAGATCCAAAATCACAGAGGGCTGCAGGCATTTCTTGCCTTGCCAAAATACGACACTTGCGACACAGAAATGAAGGGTTCAAGTGTGAAGCATGCTTCACGAGAACCCCAAAGTCTTCCGTGGCGGGAGGAGCGTATCGAGTCAAGGGACTCTGGCGTACCGAATCCAGTCGGAGCAGCGCCACACCAACACAAATCGATGTGTTCTTGATCAACTCAGGATAACCACGCACTGATCATACACCGCACACGGCGAGTGACATAGCCTTCTTCCGCACCTCTTCATCCGATCTCTCCCGCTCCCCTATTCAACATGCAATATGTACAGTCTCGAGTTGAAAAGGCATCTCCACTCCATCCGAACCAACAGCATTCATAGCCCCCTCAAAGCTGCGTCGCGTTTCACCACGTGGAAAAGGGGAACCGACAACGCCCAAACCGCCCAGTGGACGGTGCGTACACGAAGATCTTTCTACCATAAAAGGGCAGGTTTCTTTCATGGGCTCGTGAAGAAGGAGTGGTACAGATACGATGGTGCTCTTTATAAGACACCCGTCCTCTCGTACCTTCTTTTCTTCACTTCTTCATTAACAACAACAGCAATGGAGAAGTAGCTGAAAGCCCGGCTTTCGCTTCCCTATAACAACCGAACGAACAATCAACCAAAGCTTTGGTCTAGCAAAACTGACTTTGGCTTCACACAGAAGTGAACAGAAAGACCTACCGACTCCAAGGCGGCACCTGGTTTGGCGGCCTCAGCACATTCAAGACAGCAAAAACAAAAACAAAGACCATGCTTATCAGATCAAAACCGTATTGAAAGTAATTGCGTAACTCAAAGATGGATTCTATCGACCATCCTCCTAAACCCGAAATTCAAGTTGAAGAAGACTATAGATACAGGAACCAAAAGTCATGAACAGGGTGCCCCCAATGCCGAGGAGATCGACCAGACCATCTAGCGATGACAAGGAAGAATGCCAAGAGAACTGGGGTATGAATCGAAAAAAATATGAAAATGCAATGTTCCATGGTAGGTTGGTTCCCATTCCAAAAGTTTTCTCGCCCCGCGCCATATCCGTAAATGCATCATCATCAATGTCCAGTTTCCTTGAATCATGTTCTCAGCCGGCCATCACGCAAGTGCCGTATGGTAGTTGTATGAAGAAAAATGTACGCATGCCATTCGTCGGCGACCAAAGCGCATGATTCAAAGCATCCCTCAATCGGGATAAGGAGATCAGAAAAGGTCAAGTGATCTCCTGATAAAGTACAGGTGTAGAAGTGAAGAAATGCCTTGCTAGTGCGATGGAACCCATCTACACTCATACCCGGTGGCCGTGTTGCAAAAACAAAGATCCCGGTAATGCTGTGAGCAGGCAAGACGAAGGGTGCAAATGCAATGGACAGGATGCTCAAAAGCCTCCGGCTTAGGCAACCGTGACGGTGTAGGCACGGCCAGGGGGCAGGACGTTCTTGTCGAAACTGCCAATGACATTGCCTGTCGAGAGTTAGTAACTGTTGAGGGCACGTAATAACGGTTGTGCTCACCCTGGGCCTTGTAGTTGCAGACCGTGTACCAGCTACCGATAGAGCTGAGGGTACCAGCCGGGCAGTAGTAGACACCGCAGCCAACCTTGGTGGTATCAACCCAGACCAACTGGGTGAAGTGACCCCACTTCAGGAAGTTGGTCATGTCAGGGCTGGCCTCACCGTAGCCGGTGAAGAGGTTGAGCTCGCCGTTGTACCACTGCTCGGTGATGGCACGCTGGGCAGCCTTGGCCTCACCGAGGTTCTCAGAGCCAGTGGCACCCCACATGGCCAGGTTCTGGCCGTAACCGCCACCGCCAGTGGTCCTAGTTAGCTGTTAGCAGGTGACCATCGAACAAGAGGCGAATCAAACCCTTACATGTCATGCTCGAAGACGCAAGTCTTGGCCGTGATGAGGGCGTAGCTGGCCAAATCGCTGTCCCATGCCAGGGCAGGGGCAGAATGGTTGGCACGGTGAATGTTGTGAGCGTCAATCGCGGCGGTCTGAAGGTCGCTGGTCTCGGGAGCAGTGCTTGGGGCAGACTGGGTGGTCTCGGCGATGGTGGTCTCGGGAGCGGGCTTCTTCTCGACGACGGGCTCCGGTGTAGGGGTAGGGGTAGGGGTGGGAGTCGGGGTGGGGGTAGGCGTAGGTTCAGGCTCGGGCTCGGGGACGGGTTCCTCGTAAATCGGCTCGGGGACAGAGCTGGCGGGGGGCTCATAGTAGACAGCCGGGGCAGATGAGCTGGAGGAAGACGAGACAGAAGAGCTGGAAGAAGAAGGAGTCGGAATGGGAGTAGGGGTCTCAATGGGGACGCCCTCGGTGACAGTGACGGTCACGTAGGTGATGTCCAGGACAGTCTCCATAGCACGAGGATCGATGGCGGCACCCATGGCCAGGACGGCACCAGTAGCGGCAAGAATGACGGAAGACTTCATTTTGAAGATTGGCGATGTTGGTATCAACGAGAATGAAGGTCTGACTGACAGTTAGCTTCGCCCGCGAAGTGAATGTTCAATATATGCGTGAGAAGAAAAAGCGGCTGGCGATGTGGATGAACACGAGAGAACACAATCATGGGAAGTAGAGAGCGCACACAGCCTGATATATGCCATGATGAACGAGATGTGCCGAGTCCGCATCATGCCGGCATGCCAGCTGACAAGAAGACGCGATGGTCCGGAACTTCTTCCCGCCAAACTCATTGTTCAACACGGTGAGTCAAATGGAAGGCACGTGATGTGCGAGACAATATACAATGGGCTTTGTCATGGAAAGAAGCGGATGGTGTCGTGGTGGCATGCGCTGTCTCCAAAACGGTGCTTCAAACAATGCTATTGACGCGAGAGGAATGAAGAGACAAGGGAAGAGCGAGACAAATAGGGAAGTCTAGTTCAGCCACACGAACTGCACTCACCTGCTTGATGCTTAGGTATTGGTGTCTTTGAAGATTTGCGGAATCCAGTTAGCCCAAGGGGGAAAAGGGAGTTGCGTCGAGAGAAACTTTGTGGACGGCTTGGCGATGGCAAATATGATCCCGTGAGGCGGTTCTCAGAGCCAGCTGTGTGTGATGATGCAGCACTGCTGATACGGTTCCTTCAAGGACCTTGTGGTAAGATGAAATGAGTGTGGTTGAACAACGTTGTTGCTGCGAGTTGGAAGTAGGTCGGACGAGGAAGAAGCCGTAAAGTCTTTCTTTCTTGGTGATGAGCCGAAGGAAGGAAAGAAGTCTCGTGAGAAGAGGTTGGCAAAGGAGTGACAAGAACCGGTGCTTGCTTGTGGTGGTAGAGAACGTGAAGACGGAGCCCGAAAGGAATGTCGGTAGCCTATCCTTCTATCCTGGAAGGTTGAGGGTGCAGGAAAGAGGGGATTGCGAGGTCGAGACCCGAGGGCGCTGTGATTGGTTTTAAAGGAATGGACGGTGTCGAACAGACACGATGGCGACCAAGGCCGAAGGAATGGTTGGTGGAGAAGGGAAGGGGTGGGCGAAAGAAGTGGTCTCCTCGGGAGTGGTGAAGCAGGAAAAGGAGAAACAACAGGCGTTGCTTGGGGCTGGCGACGCCGGGATACTAAAAGGAAGCGGACATGACGATGGAAACCCGCACGACTGGGATTGTTGGAAGTCTGAGCGTTGAGCTCATGCCAAGTCCAACGTAAGGTAAGGTAGTCTAGACCGGGGTAGGTCAGATCCTGGGCACCCGACGAGCGTCGAGCTCGGAGAGAGTGTTTATCTGGTCTCCTGGCTTCTCATACTGTGTAGGGTATGCGTCTTGCTACGATACTTGCAGCATACAGGGAGTGCGGGAATCTTCTTGTGAACTGTCAAATGTGGATTGTGGAGGGGGTTTGATCACCCCTGCAAGGACGTGGAAGGAAGGAAGGTGGTGGTGTGAGTTGAAGTGGTTGTGGAGACGGCGTGAAATTGGGGAACATAGAGGGAGGGATGGAGCGAACAGACGGGACGGCAGGAGTGCAGATTGAACCCTGCAGGAAGGAACGAGAAGAAGAAGAAAACAAGAGTTGCTGACGGGGAAAGAATGACGAGGGGTTCGTGGCGCGTACCCGCCTTCCACCTTGGAGGAGCCTGGAGGAGGGAGGGGAGAAGACGACGTGTGGAAGTGGCACCTTATCAATTCTGAGTGGAGGCAAATGTGATGAAGGGCCAACAATCTGGAGGCGAGACAAGCAAAGCAAAACAGCCAAAAGAAATTGGGCGTTTGGTTTGGTTTGATCCGGGGTCGACAATCGACTGAGCTCGGGCAGTCCAGTAAATCAATCGTGCAAGGAGGCAGAGGCAGGGACTCAGTGGCTGCAGCGGGGTGTAAGTGCGGGGGTGTACTTAGCAATTTGTGTAATGATTATGCGGGGTGGCTGTAACACCAACGTCGGTAATGATGGCGGCCTTTCGCACAGTCGCTCCTCACGTCCACAAGATTCGATCGAATCAATGACTATGTAAATAGACCACCCAAGCATGTAATGGATGAAGCCATTCTATTCACTAATCAAGCCAAACACAGAGAACAGCTACATCTACATTAGAAGCTGTAGGTGCACGAATTTGACAGTCAGAAGACAGGGTATGTTATGACGCTGCCGTGCAAGTTGTGTCCGGCTGGCGACCTGTATGACCCGGGCTTGCAATGACATTTCAAAATGCTCGTCCTCAGCAGGAATGCCTTACAAAATTAGACACAGTTCGACGCCACTCGCACCCATAAATCAGCCTCGGGCACTACGCGCAACTTCGGCTCATTGTCCGTTGCATCGGTTCACTTCTTCCCCTGCCTGCTACGCATTGCCTTGCTGCGTCCCTACCAACTTACATGTCGCAACGCCGAGGTACGCACGAAAGCGATTTTGCGTAGGGACGGTCCGGGATTCAGAAACTTACCGTGGTTGAGGTGCCCTTCCCTGTCCCAAACTCCAAAGCATTGGACACCCAGAAGCCGGTCAACCTACCACCCTTTTGCCCAACTTGCAGCGATGCAATGAGAGCAGATCCTCGCATCTTGGATCCTAGGTACCCGCGGCCTGCATCAGACCAGGCTCGTCACTGGACCAGTTTCCCGATCCAAGGACCGAGTTTGCTGCATCTGATGCATTTCCATTTGCATACGGAAGTATGGATAACAACGGAGTAATGTCGACACAACATGTTGCGTATATACGGATAACGCAGCAGCAACTCCCCTTATCCCTGGCATCCTACTACTATGTACCATGCTGTTCTTCCTTCACTCACATTCTCTCCTTTGGCACCAAGCACACGACACTCGCGGAACCATGGCAACGCCGAAGTGTCTTCTTCATCCAATCTGCTGCCAAAGTGTATCCGGAAGCGCCAAGCAGCCAGTAGGACCCATATTCGCTTCTCCATGACAATGGCTTCTCCGGCGGGATCTATTCACAGTGCACACGCAAGCGACGTCTGACCTTTCACCGCGATCAATTGTTGGTGTTGCCTCCCTGGGTCCCTCAGATAGCAGCGAGGCAATCTTGGCTGACACCGGCACCTTAACAGTCAGCAGTGCTGGTCTCCAGCAATTGCCGATAACCAAGAGTCTTGGAGGAGGGGAAAAGGGGCTTTGCAGGTTTCCAAGCGTCGTTTTTTTTTTTTTTTTAAACACCAGCGTCTCGTCTTCTAACGACACGCCCTTGTCGCCTTCCCCACCAGCCCACATCCCATCCCTGGTCTCCCGACATCTTCAACCAATGCACAGGTCCGGTACCTTGCAGCAGAGTGGATTGGGATGCCCTGATTGCTGCAAGGGTCGGCTGAGCGTCTCCATCAAACAGCACTTGACTGGGGGATCCACCCGTCTGAAACGGCCTTAATCTCGGTGGGGACCCGTTCGTCCAGTCTTGCGCGGATAAATGGACTGTGCGTCGTCCAATGCTCACGTAGCGTCCCGCCCGATGGCCCAGCGTGCCTCTTGCGCGCTCCTCTGCCTCTGCCATCCACAGTTGCTTGGGGTTGTATTCTCAGAGAACGACGTCGTTACCACCGAGTAGATTACTGCGACGCTGCAATCGCACTGTACTGCCGTTGGTCATTCCCTGCCTTAAACTTTATCACCGCTGCTGGTTGGCCGTCCTTTCCGCTCGATTGCTAAATGACCTCATTACGCTTCGTGGAGGCCTTCTACTAGTTTTCCTTTAGCCAACTCTCCACCCATTGCGTGGCCGTCACTCCAACTTCTCATCGTATTTGACAAATTTTGGACGTGTGATTGCCGACGATGACAAGGCCCAATAAGCCCAATACAAGCCTAGAAACCCAGAGGTTGGCGCGGGGTTAGAGACGAGCGAAATGAAGCTGCAAATCTTCCGGTTTCCAAGTCCTGTCGCCGTGTGGGGTACATGCACGATGCACAACTCGACTTCGGCTCTCAATGTGGGCTCGGCACGGCTCCTGCAGTTTGAAGCGGACACCGACCTGCATCGACCATCTCGACATGAGAGGATGAGGAAGACCGCGCGGCGGTATTAACCATAGTTCATGTCCTAGGAGTGGGCCTGCGTCCGGTATATTGTTATCAGCCACGCACATCCCAGGCGCCTTGAGCAACTCAAAAAACCAGCGATGTCATCCCGTCTAGTTCTAGCCTCAGCGATCTTAAACTGCGACGCATTGTTGCCGTTACCCGCCAGCGAGGCGTATCTGACGCGGCAACCCATACAGGAAAAGCGTGTCAGCGAACCGAGCGCTACATATATCCTTACCAGAATCTGGAAACTAACTGTTGCGGCGCCATTTTCGACCCAAGTCATGGCCATTGGTAGATTCATGGGCTCTAGCGACCAGGCCCCAACTCGACACTGACAACCTGGAAGCCCCTTCAGACACCATGATCATGACAAAAACAAAGCCCAACGGTCGTCAATCGCGAAGATATCGGATGCTGGATAGCCGTGGCGAACAGCTGACTGAGAGAGTGTCATCCGTTGACGACGGTCAAAGATGGGTCCCACAGGTCAATCTCCCGCCTTATTGACCTCACTGGGATTGTGACCAAGAGCATGACGGAGTAACAAGGCGGCTATGGACGCAGTAGATTGTCTCTCCATCCAACATCAACTCCGCCGACTTGGCGGACAATACCGATTCTGTCATGAATCATTCTCAAGCTCCCTAGTGCACGTCTGTGGATTCCGTCATTGTCTGCTAGCAGCCTGTCAAGGTTGACTTTAACTTCCTCGGTCGACTCAAAAGTTTGTCCCCGCGGAAAGAAGCCGGAAAAGTATCAGGGAACTTGACCGAGTGTCTAGATCTTGGGCCATCAAGATCAACGGTGGAGTTTGTCCAGCGATCATCCTTTGGAGGGCCTCTTCCATGTCTCGGGCGTGTGCACAGATGCCAGGCCCGCCAGTCAGTTGTGGTGGCGTTCATCCCATGTTTTACGCACGGTATAACACAGCAGATTATTGATTGCCATGCTGCTGGTTTTCTAGATTAACCTTGCGATGAAACTTATTGCGGATACAGCAGCAGTTATCCGGCAGAGGAACATCAGTTGACGATCAAGGAACCCCTCAGCTGCGCCCTTTTATTCATCTCATCTTTGAATGCAAAGAAATCAGATGGTTCTCTCCCCGCTGTTTGCATCCAATCGCAGTCAGCAATTGACAACTTGGCCGCCAATGTGGGGCACGTTTACATCCTCCGACGAGGGGCACCTTGGAGCATGGGTGCTTTCATCAACGGCGAAATGAGATGTCGCTTCGCTCCAGGCTCACAAACATCCTTAATCTTGCCGCGCGAGATTTAGATGAGGGGTTTTCTGCCCTGCATCCCTCTTTCCATTCAGTGCCGACGAACCGCGGGCCATGCGGCACATCATTTCAGAGTTACAGACCCCGTCGAACCCGGGGAAGGCGGCATCTCCGTACTGGATCCGAACATCCAAGAACCCAGTTTCTGCTGGATTTCAACCTGGCAAAATCAGCATGGGCTCATCTCCAAACCATGCCGAGAAGTCCTAACGTCGCATACAGCATTTTCTCTGTCGAAAGGTCTAGAATTTCTCGGGTCAGACCTCGTAAGACAAAACACGCCGGCAGACTGAGGGACTTGATTTGTTCGACGACCAAAGCTAGTTGAAGCTGCCGCTCTACGAATTGACAACGCAAGGATTCAGGCCCTCTGTAAGGCTTGGTTGGTCGAGACGAACCGGACGACGCAGAAATACCACACCATCTCCCGAAACATGTCGTTTGACAGTGACTGTGACCACTTTGCGCGGCCTGGTCGCCCAGCGCATGGGGTTGAGGTTGCGCTTCACTAACGCCCTTATGCGCCTGCCTGACGGAAATCATGCCAACGATTTTTTTGATTTCTTGTGCATCATCTCAGCCTGGATGCCAACCCTAGTTGTTGTTTCAGAAGTAGCATCAAGCCTGATCACATTGTTCTTTTAGGCTGTTACTATGACGAGGTTGGTTAATGCTTATTTGCCTTGTCTTGCTGATGTGCACACCTTGAGAGAAAATCAGGACTTCAATTCAAGGGACCAATGTCGCAGAATCTGCATGGCTTGCATTGAAGAGAGCGTTTGCTGTCTCAGACAAGTGTTATTCGGGCTGGGATATCCATTACATTGACAGCGGGAACCCCAACCGCCCTGCCTGACTATCAGGAGCAACTTCATAGCGTGCAACTGCGTATACGGCCTATGCAAAAGAGGCGTACTCGTTACCAAACCACGAGTTCACTAAACCTGCCAATGGCAACTAGCTCCAAGGCAAACAGCGATAACGTGACTCTGGTAAATCAACGTGATAGGAAGCACAGTGATGTTAGAGCTTCTAACACAACGGCATCAAGAGCGCCAACGAGCCCCAGGTTGCCACTTCCACTTCGAGTGTGTATACATGGTATCACAGCATCACTATTTCAAGATTCCATTCTATTGGACGTTCCAAGACCCATCCGGCGTTCGCTCGCTTCTCAGAATTCAAGGGTGCCAAGAAACACTTACAACCAGCTGATTTTGCCTCTTCATCTCGTCGGCACCGTTCCTCCTTCCTTCTGTCTGGAATACTTGACCAATTTTTCAGCTCCTACGAGACATACCAAGCCAGCGGCGGACTGCCCCAACGTGTCATTCCCAAGAGCGTCGCACAAAGCCCGTCACCTTCCTCGCCAAGGACAGCCTTTCGCAATCGCCGCACATGTGCTGTGCGTCCTGACCCCTATACCCCACATGGCTTCCTGTTGGACGAAACTCTCTCCTAAGTTACCTGAACAATTCGTGGACTGCCACGGTCAAAAGGACAAATACCAGTCTGGCGAGCGTTGTGCGTCCCCTGATTATCCCTCCGCGTCGAACGGAGATTGGAGCCACCCCAATAACGCTTCCGGCACGCCTGGCCCATCTCATCTCGAACGCCATTAGCACTACCTCCGGCTCTAAGTGATACTCTGTGATGCATACCAGGAACGCCATTGAGTCAGATACCGCGTCAGGCACTGCTGGTCGTATCCCAGAGCGGATAGCGACTCATTTACAGTGCACGACTGTGGCTGATTACTCACATGATGTTTCCCAGGCAGACGGACACTTCTCATAGACTAGAGCTTGCCTCTTGCTGTACACAAGTGTCCTCCCCGCTCATCATGGCGCCGAAAGGTCCAGGATATCTTATCTCACGCTCACTTTTTCTTTGTCCCACGAAGGGTGGTATACCTGCGGTCCCGACAGCTGAAACAAGCTGCATCAAAGTCCCTTTGGGGATGTCGAAAGAGGAGGAAATGTACCGGTAATGTTGCATGCCCAGCAAGGGTAGCCGGATTTGAACTTTTGATGGCGGCCCGAAGGCTTGATGGAGGCCATTCCCGCCGCTGTCAAGCGGCGTAAGCAGCCTCCATTGGTCAACATAGACATTCATGGCAGGCCGGCACTTTCCGGCGAGACGCGGTCGCAGATTGCAGGCGGTGATCATACGGGACAGGGCCCTCTCTGCGCGGAGGAAGGGTGTTGGAGAGAAGAGCCGGGGGAATGTCGGTTGGGGATGTTGGATGTTGGCGAGCAGCTGCTTGGTCTCGTTGTCAGGAAGGAGGGCTAACGGCCTCTTGAGTTATCGAATGAGATGGGCTTAAACGTATTTGTTGTAGTGCCCCCCCGGAAAGCCCCAAGACTGATCGCTTGTGATGTTGTTGCTCGCATCTAGCACGTTAGCAACCTTTTGAATTTCGCCGCTTGACCAGATTGCCGTAGCCGCGGCGACGAGGCAATCAAGCCGTAAAAGCCACGGTGTAGGGTAATATGACAAAGACGAGGAGGCAACTGGTCGATCCCAACTCTGATTGATGACAATATATACACAGCGTTTTCTATCGCCAAGCCCGGAGCCTACATCCTCAACGCAAAGCCAAATCCCTGCATTCGTCCTTGAGTCGTTTTTTCGCCGTGACCATCTTACGACGCCTGCTTGGCGCCCTCTGCCTTTGACGGGGGGATGAACGGCTTGCCCTCGAGGGTGTTGATGGCGACATCTGCGTAGATCATGTGAGGCCGCAGCTCGACGGGGGTGACGCCGGGGCGCTGGTCGGGGATGTTCTTCTCGAGTTTCTGCTCGCGGGTTGAATTCGGCATTTAGCGGGTTTCTCGTTGCATCATTGACAATGGGAGTTCTCGTTCTGTTGAGAAATGATCGCGGGGGAAGGCTGTTACGTACCAGGTTGTCAAAGACACACTTGTTGAGCTTCCACTCGGGCTGTCGGCACTGGTAAAGCTGGTGGTTGCGGTTCTCGAGGCACGTCCAGTGGGCGCGGAACTGCTCGAGACAGTGGGTGTTGATGTCCTTCAGCCTATTGAAGCGCAACAGTTCTCATGTCAGCATGACTGCTTTCCCTATGCCAGCAATTTGTTCCATAACCCGTCGCCCATGTCGGCGAGACCCCGCAGGATGACAGCTACCGCGTAGCATCAACTGGTATCGGACGGGGTTTGTTTCGGTCAAACGTACACGCTCGAGGCACATCTCGTAACCCGTCGACCCTCCTTGAGACAGTCGAACTCGCCGCGGCCTGCGCTCTCCGTCTTGCACTGCATGTAGTCGTCATTGAATTCGCGGCATCGGGCACCGATGAAGTAGGAAGCGGAGAGAAGGGGCGCAGAGCTGGCACCAATCTCCTTGACCTTGGGGATGTCATCGGGGAGAGGGGTCGTGTCGACCTGGACCTGCTGGTTGAACCTGGACAGCCGGAGCGATTAGCAATTGCGCTTGTGGGTGCCTTGGCCATTGTCTTCATCGACGAGTCGCGGGGCCAATTGGGACCCTAATCGACCGTTATTCGTGCCAAGGGGGTATTTCAACGTACACAGCTCTTCGGGAGGCCATGGTTGCGGTTTATGCGGTAATGGGGACCTGAGAAGGGAGGTTTCGGGTTCGGATTGACGGTTCTCACCAGAGCACAGCTTTCCGGGCAATGGGCGCCGGGAATTGAGGTGAGGTCGATTTAGAGGACTTCTGATTGGTTCGGTTGGCAGCGAGGCTGCAGTGGATCCTTTTCGAGGCGCCACACCTTCGGTCTGGGACTGGTGTGGCGTTCGGTGAAGGCTGCATGGGCAGCCAGCTTCCCCAGCTCTGATTGATTATTTTCGCGTTGCTGGAAACCTCGAGGGTCAAGCTGATTTGGTCAGCCCTGCGACCGAGAACTGACGAACCTCACATACATACAGAGGAGGACCACATACGGCGTTTGCGTGCACTTCTGGTCGTTGCTAGAAAAGAAAAGTCTTTTCCACCTCCTGATACCCCTCCGATTTCTTCCCTTGCGACCATGCACTGAGCTCCTCCGCTGCTCATTGTTTTCTTTCGCGCTCCGGTTTTGCGCATCCATCTTTTCACCTATCCTCTCACGCAGATTGCCGGCCGCCCAAACGTCTTGGGACTTTTTAGCATCAACTTCGCCACGAATATTCTTCAGACAAGATGAGCAGTTTATTTGGGGCACCGAAGCCCGCTGGGCAGACTGGTGGACTCTTTGGCGGTGGTGGTTTCGGCGGCAGCACCTTGGGACAGTCAACACAACAGCAGCAGCAGCAGCCTCAACAGCAACAGCAGCAACCTCAGCTCGGATTGAGTCTGTTCGGCCAGCCTCAAAACCAGGGAAACGCATTCGGCAATTCCACTGCCCAAAACCAGCAGCCCCAGCAGCCGCAGCAACAGCAGCAGCAGATGCCTAGCTTGTCGCAGTCGCAAGCCCAGCTCTCCAGCTCGCTCTGGCAACCCGGCAGAGAAACACCTCGTATGCATCACTCCAATCCCCCCTAGCTCCCGACATTGCGAAATCTCTATGCTAACTCGCACTGCTTGCAGAGAACCAAAAGCCCATACCTGAGCAAATGGGCCTCATCTTCGAGAAGTGGAACCCAACAAACCCCAACTGCACTTTCAGGCACTACTTCTACAACAAGGTCGACGAGGCCTCTGTCCCCTTCTACAAGCCCGGCCCGCACGAGGATCCCAAAGAGTGGGAAGAGGCGCTGCAGAAGAAGCCCGCGCCGGGATACATCCCCGTCCTCTGCACAGGCTTCTCGGGCGTTGCCGCCCGTCTGCAGACGCAGAAGAAGGTCGTCGGCGAGCTCAACGTCCGCCTGCACCAGATCAATGCCAGTCTGGACGCCATCCTGTCACGGCATGACCTCGAGACAAGCGTACGCGCGCTGGCAGCTCGCCGGCGCCATGTCGTTCTCCGTGAGCGATGTCTCGCGCTCGCGGCCCGCGTTCAGGTGCTGCGCAACCGCGGATATGCGCTGAGTGGTGACGAGGACGACTTGCGACTCAAACTGGCGGAGCTGGAGCGCAGTGTACAGGATCCGGCCTTGGCGGCGAGAGAAGAGGAGCTCTGGAGCCGGTTGATTGTGCTTAGGGACTACGCGGATCAGTTGATGAAGGAAGCCAACAAGCCTGCCTTTGCAAGCGGGGAGGGCTTGAGCGAAGAGACGGAGCACAAGGCGAAGAAAGTGAGTTTATCACCTCTCCAGAGAATGCATCTTAGAGGTCAGGGTTTGCTAACTGCGACGAACAGGTCTTGGAGGACTACGAGAAGCAGATCCAACACCTCAAAAAGGAGGTCGAGTCTATTACAAAAGACTTTGCGGATTGGGAGAAGGAGAGGAACCCGAAATAATGGGGGCGCTAGATGGTATTAGGATATCACAGTATCGGACCGGTGTGAGCGGACACTCTTCATCTATTGGAATTGGGCACGGAGATCAATAGATCCTCTCCGTTCGCAGGGCTCAAGGTACAAAGTGGACAAATGGCACGACACTTTGCGGAATCGCATCTCGCAGCAGCCTGGAATTAAAAAGTCGTGATGTTTTGTTCTACTTTGAACCCGAAGCGGCCTGTGTCTGTAATCCTTCCGGCCAGCCTTTTGTACATTGTACAGCTTCAATATTTTACAACAAGGGGGTATTTATCCCAATACATATTCGTCTCCAAGCCGGGCAAATGGTCCCACAGCCATCCGTCACTGCGGTAACTCGGTTTGCTTTCTCAGAGGCGGAGGAAGCTCCTCGAGGGGTTTCTCGTGGTCTTGAGTTTACCCAAGACCCGTGGAGTTGTCGTCGACGGTCAATGTCCCATTTAAAGAACCTTGGAGACGGCGTCAATGGCGAAAGGGGCTGCGAAGGTTTGTTCGTTAGCTGGCGCGCCACAAGATTGATCCCAATCGGAGTCCCAGACTGGGGCGATCTGTCTACTTACAAAGATACAGCAGGACGGCAGAGACAAGGACCTGTTGGACGGTGAAGCTGGCCTCGGTCTCCATCTGCTTAATCTCCTCCTCGGAGAGCTGGGGGGGCGCGACTTCACATATGGTCAGCTTCAAGAACAAACAGACGCGTATGTAGCATGGCGGGTCACGCACATCCTCCGAACATCTTGACGTTAGCTCTGAATGAAAGTGATGATATTGGCTAGGTGGGTTGCGGGTGAGGGCGGTTCCGAGAGAGTTGCCGTTTCTGGTGGTCTTTCGCGTTCGGTGCCAGGTTCAGCGATGATGTCGTCGCAAAAATTTAGAGAAGCTCCAGTTGCCTGACCCGGACCGCAGGTACGTACCCGAAGTTTCGCCCTGGACAGACAGCTCCCGAGCGTCAAAGGTACGTACTCTTGAAACGTCGGTTGAGCCTCAGGTATCCAGTCTGCTGCTTATCAAATTCCACCTTGTCTACCTTACACATGCAATTCGGAGCGCCACCCGACCGCTCGGTTTCTCATCCGTGTTTCTCAGCGAAACCGCCCACGCATGACCGCCATGGAAGCGCTGCCGTTCTGGCCAACACCCACAGTCACCCTTGACACCCATCGATGATTTTTGACTGGTTGATCTGTCCCTTTCTGGGACGTAACACGGTCCGAGAATAGCCCGCCGGGGCCCCAAATGCTAAATCGGTAGCGAATAGTTGGGGAACCGGAGCTTCACGGTCTTATCGTCCAATGTTTCCTACGCCTATCAGCGGGCATTTTTGCGATAAAGGTGTGTCTCATCCAAGGAAGGCGACTCAATTCACCGACCTACCTTTTACTATAGGATCAGTATCCGTGGGACTAGGTATCTAAGTACCTTACCTCACCTCAAGGTGTGCCGTCTTAGTCCTGCACTTGATAGCCAAAGAGTAGGAGGCGCGGTATGGTTGCCGGCCGGTTTCTCACCGACTTGTCCATATTTGAACCATTCATTCCTTTGTCTTTTTCGCCCCTTCTCCTTCTCTCATTTCCTAGATAAAAACACAATTGAACTTATTCAATAATTGTCACCGTTTATCGAGTCAAGTTTGGCCCCACGAGTCCGTTCGCATTGTCGCCGAGTTACATCTCGGGTCTTAAAGTGGCGACAAGGGTGTTGCTTCTTAAGCGGTAACGATATCGGTCCCTGATCCGAGGGAAGCTCTTTTACACGCCCACGACTCTCGAACCCCGTTGCCATTTCTTCCTCGTCTTCCTCCTTCACAAAAAGACTTAAACTTGGCAACCTCTAAGAATTCCGGCACGGGTCTCTGGCATTCTCATCCATTTGTCGTTGTTTTTCTGTGTTGCCACCCTAATTCACCCATCACCATGGCATCATTGAGATTGCCCCTCCCCCGCCAGCTTCGGCTGGCCGCCCCGCGATCAAGGGTTGTCGGTCGCCAGACTTCAGCTTCTTCATGGGTTTGCAACTCGTGTGTTTCCAGTTCGACCTCGCGGGTTCCCCGTGTGAGGACTTTCAGCGCCATCACATCCCTCGCCCAAGCCACAAGCGCGAGGACGTCGTCAGTGGACGCATCCCTTGAGCCGCTCCAGAGACCCGAATCGTTCATTCCCCGCCATATTGGCCCGGATATCCACGATGCTGAGGCCATGCTGAAAGCTCTGGATCCTCCGGCAAAGTCGATTGATGAGTTCATTGCCCAAGTTCTTCCTGCAGATGTTCTTTCCGAGCGGAAGACGTTCGCGTGGGACAACGAGGGTCCTACGGATGAGAGCAAGATTCTGGCAAAGGCTACGGCCTGGGCTAAGGCCAACGAGGCCGCCCCGAAGCCCTTAATCGGCGCCGGATACAACCCCAGTGTCACTCCCCGCGTCATCCAGACCAACGTGCTGGAGAGCCCTGCCTGGTACACCAGCTACACTCCCTACCAGCCCGAAATCAGCCAGGGCCGCCTCGAATCTCTCCTCAACTACCAGACTATGGTCTCCGATCTGACGGGCCTCCCCATCTCCAACGCCAGCTTGCTGGATGAGGGTACGGCGGCCGCCGAGGCTATGACTCTGTCAATGAACGCCCTTTCTGCGTCTCGCGCCAAGAGGCCTGGAAAGACCTTCGTTGTCTCGGATCTCGTCCATCCTCAGTCCATCTCGGTTCTGACGAGCCGAGCCCAGGGATTCGGCATCAAGGTTGAGGTTCTCGACGTGAGCACCTCGGAGGCTCAGGAGAAGATCAAGTCCCTTGGCCAGGATCTCGTCGGTGTCATGGTTCAGTACCCTGACACCAGGGGTAAGGTCGAGGACTTCAGGGGTCTTTCCGAGCTTGTCCACGCCCAAGGTGCTCTTCTGAGCGCCGCAACCGACCTTTTGGCCCTGACGGTGCTCACGCCGCCCGGAGAGTGGGGTGCCGACATTGCTTTCGGAAGCGCCCAGCGCTTCGGTGTTCCCCTCGGCTTTGGTGGACCTCATGCCGCGTTTTTCGCCGTCAAGGATGCCCACAAGCGTCGCATCCCGGGCCGCTTGGTCGGTGTCTCCAAGGACCGCAACGGTAACCGAGCTCTGCGACTGGCGCTGCAGACTCGTGAGCAGCACATTCGCCGTGAGAAGGCCACTAGCAACGTCTGCACTGCCCAGGCCCTGCTTGCCAACATGGCTGCCCTGTTCGCCGTCTACCACGGCCCCGAGGGCTTGAAGGAGATTGCGTCGAGGTTGGTGCGCCTTGCCCGTGGCGTCCAGGCCGTTGCCGAGGCCGCTGGCTTGGAGACCGAGCAGAGCGGTGCTAGCCCAGATGGCAAGGTCCTTTTCGACACTGTCGTCATTAAGGCCAGTGATCGCTCCCAGAGCATCCTGGAGGAGGCCAAGAAGGCTGGTCTGGGTTTCCGTGAGTTCGGCAATGGTGACATTGGCATCAGCGTCAATGAGCACGTCAACGAGGAGGTCTTCAAGTCCATTGCTGCCGTCCTCGGAGCTGCTACAGGCACCCAGACTGCGGACGTTGCGAGCAAATCGTACGCTGCTCTGACTGAGGACATTACCGAGATCATCCCTGAATCTCTGCGTCGCCAGTCTGCCTACCTGACCCATCCCGTCTTCAACACCCACCGCAGCGAGACTGAGATCCTTCGATACATTCACTACCTCCAGTCCAAGGATCTTTCCCTTGTTCACTCCATGATCCCTCTCGGATCATGCACAATGAAGTTGAACAGCGCTACCGAGATGGCCCTGATCACTCTCCCGGGTTTCTCCACCATCCACCCCCACACTCCTGCGAGCGAGCTCAAGGGCTACAACGCCTTGATTGAGAGCCTTTCGGAGCAGCTCAAGGGCATCACTGCCATGGACGCCGTTTCTCTGCAGCCCAACTCTGGCGCCCAGGGTGAGTTTGCTGGTCTTCGTGTCATCCGCAAGTACCACGAGCAGAACCCGGGCAAGAAGCGCGATATCTGCTTGATTCCGGTCTCCGCCCACGGAACCAACCCCGCGTCCGCTGCCATGGCTGGCATGCGCGTCGTGCCCATCAAGTGCGACCAGAAGACCGGTAACCTGGACATTGAGGACTTGGAGGCCAAGTGCAAGAAGCACGCCGATGAACTGGGCGCTTTCATGGTCACCTATCCCAGCACTTACGGCGTCTTCGAGCCCAGCGTCAAGAAGGCTTGCGATCTTGTCCACCAATACGGTGGCCAGGTGTACATGGACGGTGCCAACATGAATGCCCAGATTGGAATTTGCTCTCCTGGTGAGATCGGTGCCGATGTCTGCCATCTCAACCTCCACAAGACCTTCTGCATTCCCCACGGAGGTGGTGGCCCTGGTGTCGGACCCATCTGCGTCAAGAGCCATCTTGCCCCCTACCTGCCTGGACGTTCGGCCGAGGCCGAGGAGCCCATGGTCGCCAGCGCTCCCTTCGGCAGCGCCGGTATCCTGCCCATTAGCTGGGCTTACAATGCATTGATGGGTGAGTGTGCCGTAGTTTTTAAGTATGACGAGCCTTTTGCTAACCCTGACAGGCAATGATGGTCTGAGGCTTGCTACCAAGACAGCCATTCTCAACGCCAACTACTTGCTCTCTCGCCTCAAGCCCCACTACAAGATCCTCTACACTAACGACAACGGCCGCTGCGCGCACGAATTTATCCTCGATGCTCGTCCTTTCAGCGCAACCGCTGGCGTCGAGGCCATTGACATCGCCAAGCGTCTCCAGGATTACGGCTTCCACGCGCCGACCATGAGCTGGCCCGTCACTAACACGCTCATGATTGAGCCGACGGAGAGTGAGAGCAAGGAGGAGCTTGACCGCTTTGTCGACACCCTCATTAGCATTCGCGAGGAGATCCGCGAGATCGAGGAGGGCAAGCAGCCTCGTGAGGGCAACGTGCTCAAGATGGCGCCGCACCCCCAGACGGATGTCATCCTCGGCGACGGGGAGGGCAAGTGGAACCGCCCATACTCCCGCGAGAAGGCGGCGTACCCCCTGCCCCACCTCAAAGAGAAGAAGTTCTGGCCTAGTGTGGCTCGCGTCGATGACAGTAAGCTTGTCCCCGTATCTTTCGATGAATGGCAGTCGGCTAATACTCTCTAGCATTCGGTGACCTGAACCTTTTCTGCACTTGCCCTCCTGTTGAGGACACGACGCAAGAGTAAAGGAACTATTGCTGCATCTCATCAACATGATACCAGCAGTCGACGGACACTGTCTTGTGTTCTACCCGCGACTGCATAACGAAAGCGGGGGAAAAAAAAAAACTGGATTGCAATTGGTATCTGAGTCGACTCATTCAACATTCGACAGGCGTCCCGGAGTAGTTGCCGATGTGTAATGTTCGATCCACGAATGATCTTCTGGGCAAGAACATTTTTTTTATCTTATTGTTCATCAGTTGGGAAGCAAGCGGGATATGAGCTCCTACCTATTTTCATCATCAGGGGATTTTTCTTATAGATAGAGTCATTGGGTGGCTTGGGAGGCTGGGGATAAAGGTCAACCGGGAGTTCAACATGATGCAAACCGGAATTAAGGGATTCTGTGGGGTAATGCATTTTGGGTCGTTTACATTGTGTTTAATTTATGGGCTTCTTGTTAGCCAGAAAATTTCAAGTATTGATTCTACTCGCCTTTCTAACTTGTGGAGTTGGTAAAGTGGAAAGCTGCCGCTGTTCGTGATGTAGGAACTGAAACCTGTTAAGAGGTGAGCCCCAACCAACCCCTATCGACTCGTGCATTAGCGACTACCTGACTTTATTGAGTCCTGGATAGGCGTCAAGCAGTTGCGGAACAAACGGCACCGACATGAAAGTAAGCCATCACCAGGTTCTATGTGGTTCAGACAAGAAACGGGAGTCGGATCCTATCTGCCCCACTTCCCTCCTGGCCTTCCTGATCCGGTCGCCAGACCTAAGACCAAGGTTTCTGACATAAAACGTGCGGCTTGGAAGGATGTCTCCAACATCTTCTTCTCCCTTTTCCATCTGCAATCTTATCGACAGATAGCATTATTCATCAATTGAGTTCTTCTGGCAGAAACAGCAACCCGACAATGGTACGGATTACGTCGCTGGCCGTCTCCGGACTCGCTCTCCTTACGGGCTTGGCGTCCGCCGCCACGACGCGAAAAGACGTCAAGACGCCCGAATTCAGGACTTTTTCAGTCCCCGAGCACCCCCACCACAAGATCCGCATCAAGGAACAGAGCGATGAGCTCTGCGATGCGGGCTCGAGGCAGTGGACCGGATGGTTGGATACGGGCGGCAAGCACCTTTTCTTCTGTGAGCCCGTGACGCCGATCCTCGGGAATCCGCGGTTTTGGTTAACAATCTGATGAAAGGGTACTTTGAGAGTTTGAACGATCCGAAAAGCGACCCCCTCAGTCTCTGGATGACGGGTGGGCCCGGCGGCAGCGGCCTCGTAGGTGAATAAACCCGCACGAGCTCACCATCTCATTCCAAACGGAAAGCTAACCCCCCTGGGGATGAGGCCTCATGCTCGAGCTGGGACCCTGCCTCATCAATGAAAACGGCACGGGAACAAACCACAACCCGTACGCATGGAACAGCAACACATCCATGATCTTCATCGACCAGCCCGCCGGCACGGGACTATCTTATCACGACCACGGCGTCACCCCGCCCGCGACATCCGCTACTGCCGCGGAGGACATGAACGTCTTCCTCCGCATATTTTACTCCGCCTTCCCGCACCTCGCCAAGCTGCCTTTCCACATCGCCGGAGAGAGCTACGGGGGGCACTATGTTCCCGCTCTCGCGGCCGAGATCCTGCGGTACAACACTGGGTCCCCGGCCCCAGCGTTCCAGATCCCGCTGTCGTCCATCATGATCGGGAACGGGTACGTCTCGCCCGCCGACACGACGTGGGGGTTTTACGACACGCTCTGCACCACGAAGCCCGGCGTGCCCGAGCCGGTGTTCAACGAGAGCAGTTGCGCGCTGATCGCGGACGCGCTGCCGCGATGCATGCGGTTGCAGGAGGCGTGCTATGCCTTCCCGGACCCCATCATCTGCTCCGCGGCGGGCGAGTTCTGTTTTGAAAAGGTGGACTGGCTGTACTACCGTGACGTCAAGACGGGCGGGCGGAACCCGTTCGACATTACGAGGCCGTGCGAGATCGACGACCTGTGCTACGGGGCCGGGGCCGGGATCGAAGCGTACATCCGGTCGGAGGCGGTCCTGGCGGCGCTGGAGGTCCCCGAGAGCGTGGGACGGAACTTCAGTCTGATCTCGATGGGAGTAAACCAGGCGTTTACGGAGGCGGGTGATCCGGGGCTGAGCACGGAAAGGGAGGTGAGGTTCGTGCTGGAGAGCGGGGTGGATGTCTTGGTGTACAACGGCGACTTGGACCTGGCGTGCAACACGGCGGGCAACGTGAGGTGGACGGAGAAGTTGGGATGGGCCGGGCAGGTCGAGTTCACGGCGAAGGACTTCCAGCCGTGGTTCGCGAAGCGGGGAGGGGAGGTTGTTAGAGCGGGGCGGTGGAAGGAGGTTTCGAAGGTGGTTGGGGGAGGGAAGAAGGCGAGGTTCGCGTTTGTCACCGTCGAGGGGTCCGGGCACATGGTGCCTTTGGACCAGCCTGAGGCCGGGCTGCAGATGGTGAGGAATTGGTTGTTTGAAGGTTTTGAGAAGGCCGCCAAGGGCGGCATGGAGCTCGCGTTCAAGGGGCAGGAGAAGGAATTTGTGTCGTTGGAGCTGTAGGCCTGGGCTTGAGTCATGTTGGCACGGCCTACGAAGGGGATTCAATTGCGTTTCTCGGGATCAAGAGATTGATATGTTGTACTGCCATTGTGTGCTCCTATCTCGTGTCTATGTTGTGATTCTGAGGGATCAGGGACTGGACTGTCCTATACCTAAGTGACTCCAGCCCGGGCCGCAACCCATCCGCCAAGATACCCGAATGTCAGGGAACCGCCGCATGTGTACTACGATATCATCTGCTAGCTTCGATGACACTTCATAGCCTGATGGAGTCGTCTCGCCAAGGTAGGGTTCAATTACAAGACTAGGGCATGCAAAATTATGAGAAGCAGCCGGCCACTAGTAGAGCAGTGTCGACAGGCCTTCATCAGCTTGTGTTCAACTTGGCCTGATTGCCACAGATGTAGGATAGCTACGGTGGATAGTGATCAATTGATGGTTTCATGACGTGGGGTATGGGGAGGCTCGACTCTAACTTCTCTCCCCATCGCCGTGACTCGGCCGGGAACCCGGGGAGCCGGGTGCTTCTTCAGTTCAACTTCCACACCAGATACCTGCGACAGTGTTTGGCGGCTGGAGAGCGCGTCCAGGACGGAGTGAGAACGAACATTGTCAGAGCAGCCATATACGGACTCGCCAGAAGCTCCAACATGCGCTATGCCAAGTTTCCAAGGACATATTATGCACAACTGCTTTGTCAATTTGAAGTCAACTGATTTTGATGGCCCCGCTGTTGGAATTTCCAAGATAGTCCGGCCATAGGGGTTGCCTCTAAAGGACTTGGGAAAGGGACGAGACTGGGGGTACCTGGGTACCTACTGTCGCTTCTCTTCTTTTTTTTTTTTTTTTTTCCTTTTTTAGTGCTGTCGAGGGCCCACCCTTTAGCGTCCCTATGGACCCGCTCCCCACGAGTCCTGAGCGCACGGATCTGAGGATGATTCAAGACCTAAAGACGGACGGGAGGAGCACCGAAAGTCGACGGATCAGGGCCCTTGCTGGGACGGGTTCCATCCGACATACGCTTGATTCCACTCTGCAAAGTGCTATCTTCATCCAAGGTAACATCAAGCACTAACGGATGCTTTTGGCCATAATCCGCCCAGCACACAAGCCACAGGGCGCCCATTTTGGGAGTCTAACAAATGGGGCGAGGACCGTAGGCTGCGGGATATCGTCGATATCATGGGGAGTGGCTTTGCACGAGATGGGCCGTTGAACGAGGTCGAACCAGAAACGATTTTGCAATGTTGTACATAAGGTGCTTTGTGTGCCTAAACTCAGCACATCCCGAACCGTAACTCATGTGTGTCTGGAGGCGTAGACGTTCGCACACCTTGACCAGACGCGCATCTGACACACGTTAGGGGCGCTTCAGCAGCCAGTCAGGCCCCCAAGTCCAAGGGCAGTGCCGTCGGCGCCACTGCGATGCAGCCCAGAGAATGCTTCGACTCTTGGTTCCCACTCTCCTGTTATTCAGCCCAGCGCAAACTTGCCCTTCGCATCTGATAAACACCCCAACTCTTACTCCGTAGACGTTCCACTATTGCACAGCCAGCCATGAAAGAGGTATCCTCTCTCCACACCCACAATATCCGTACTGTACTCTCAACGTCGACCGAATCCACAGCACGTTCGTGGCCACGATAACAAGCTCATGTGTCCACTGGCCAAGTCCTGACTGGGTCCAGTCCAGTTTTCTTAAGATGAGTTGGTCGCTTCACCTACCGCTTTTGCTCTTCCTCGACGCTACTGTACTTCCGCCAGGATCAGGCTTCATAGAACAGGCGACCACCAGCCAAACAAGACCAAGACTGGACGTTCGATAGCAACCATACACGGAGCTGGGGGATCAAGAGAGATTTGCAGCACTTTTACCCGCGGTCTATACTACAATGTGGAAAGCATTCCACACTCGACTGGATTCGGTCCCCCCTACCCCCATCCAGTCATCGGTCTTCAAATCAACTGGTCCCCCGTTGCGGTTCTGGCTCGCCCCTTTTTCCAGTACCGGTTGCCCTCGTTAGTAGGTGCTTCCCTTCATCTGCTGGGAAGAACGCCGCCGAGAAGCTCCAAGAAAAAAAGTCCATGAAAGAGGCGAGAGGTGGCTCGAGTTTCTTGCAACCGGCCCCCGCTTCTGCCATCAGAAACACCATCGCCCCCGTACCTCTCCCACTTTCAATCTCACAGAGTTTGTTCCACGTTGAAAAGAAAAGGTTGCTGCCTACTCCAGAGTGGGCGCCGCGCGATCCTTCCTAGTGCTCAAGTCACATTGCGGCGCGGGTTTGGACCGGGCACCTGGGCCAGCAACGACGATCCAGTCACTGCAGTGACATACCTACTGGAGAGAATTCCAAGAAAAGGCTAGACCGCACTTGTCTTCTATCAAAAACCCCATCCCGAGTACTCGGGCCCGGCTGTTCTCCTTGGGAACTCGCTTGAGTCACACCTCATCCCGGGTGGCCGTTCGCGATCCTTCAAGGCCGCCGTCCACCATGGCGGCGACCGCTACTACGACGTCGACATCAACAAATACCTACCAATCCATCGTGGTGACGAGTTTCCCCCACAACCCATTGACCACCCAGTTTCAACCGCCGGCGTCCTGCAGCGCCTTCTACTATGGAGACATTTACATGGTCGACCCCCAGGATGACTGCCTGCCTACGAGTCACAATAAGCAAGAGACTGCCTACTACTCTCCAGGTTATGTGTGCCCCAAAGGCTACATGACGGCCAAAATCGACAACAAGGGTGTCCATAGCATCACTACCGTCACTTGCTGTCCCTATCGCAGCGATATAATCCTCTCTGCCGTCGACCCCGCTACTCTCTCCGGCCAATGGGCCAACCTTTACTGCACTTGGATCGCTCCGGAGATCACGCGTATCGACATCGTCCATACCGAGAACGATCGGCTATGGACTGAGCAAGCGGCGATAACCTCGCCGGGCGGCGTCAACGCCTATGGCATTCGAATGGTATACCAATCATCCGACCTCGAAACAGAAACGGCTGCAGTATCTGCGAGCGCCTCCGCTACAGACAGCAGCACGGTGACTGGCTCCGGATCATCAGTCACCAGAACAGCGGCAGCAGCGTCTGGGTTGACGACGAGAGCAGCCGTAACCATCGCCGCTGTTGTGCCGGTTGTGGCTCTTGGATTGTTGGCTGGTGTCGGATTCTGGTGGTGGAAGAGACGACAGGCCAAAACTTACAGCCGCGGAGTCAACGGCACCGGCACGCCCGGCGCGGCAAGCCCGGCTGCGCCTGGTATGTCCCATGCCGGCCCGAAAACGCACCTGGTGAACCCGGTCCACGAGGCGCCGTCCGTGCAGCAGTCGTACGCAGGGCAACCGTACTCGGAGCAGCAGTACACCCAGCACCAATACCCGCCAATGCAAACCGTGCCCTCGATGCAACCCGTACAGTCAACATATCAGCCGACAACGGCACCGCCATCTGTTCACCAACAGCCTTCGTCCTACACGCAACAATACGGGCATGGCGGAGGATATACTAGCTTTGCGGAATACAAGCCGCCCGGAGTGCTCGAGGAAGGCAGCCCCTCCGTTATGGGGCAGACGATGACACCATCTACCGAGCATGCGGCGCCCGTCCCGACGGAGCTGTCTGAAGATGGTTACGAAGGCCGCCAGATGTGGACGGCTAGAGGACAGCACATTGACGATCAGAAGATGATGGGCATG
The DNA here is from genome assembly GCA_001937105.1 of Colletotrichum chlorophyti. Lineage (NCBI taxonomy): Eukaryota > Fungi > Ascomycota > Sordariomycetes > Glomerellales > Glomerellaceae > Colletotrichum > Colletotrichum chlorophyti. The sequence goes on from MPGH01000017.1 coordinate 1,508,270, forward strand.
GGGCCCTTTAAGCGATAAGAAAGAACATCACTCGCGCAAGGACTCTAGCATCTGCAACGGAGTTGTGAACTGATTTCCGTGGGAAGGCGTGGCGTTCTGGTGTTTGCGTGTCATTTGTTGCTCAATGTATGTTTTTATGCTGGCAGCTCACGTCCAACTTCAAATGTTTCTGTACATTCACCACAAGACGCATATCATATCAGACGACTAATGAACAAAGCCGCTCTCATTATTACATCGCCTTGAGGCAAGACAGATACGGCTGGCACCGCTGAGCAAAAGTATAACTACATGAGATGACAGCGACAAACCCAGTTCGGATGATCTGCCGTGGTGCCGCCCATGCGTCTGATCCAACGGTCGAGACAGAACCGTTGGCGCCCTACTGGGCTGTCGAGAATGTGGCTTTTGACAGCCAAAGCTTGGTGGTACAGAGACCATGTACTAAGCACGGTCCGACCGACTGGCGGCATATGGGGGAAGGAGGTACTGTGGACATGCTGCACCTTATCATGTATGTATGTAGGGGGACAACCGACCTCGTCTATTTTAAACGCCATTCGACGCCATCAGACGGCATCGAAGAACCTCTCATTTTCCGAGGTGGAAGCCATGAACGCCGTTGCACGGCACCAAGTGGGAAAACAAGCCATTGCTCACCTTGGCCCCACTGCAGAGCCCAGAATTTCCGTTCGTTGAAGTCCAGCTTACCCGATCATCATCCGCAAGCGCGGGATGCAACTGTTCGACTCTGGTCGCCAATACTCGATCGGAATCTCTTTCACGCTTGCACTGCGGAGTAGTTATCACGGATATGCTGGGGTGTCGAGGCATCCAGACACGCCGAAAGCGACGAACCACCTCACTGGGGTTTGATTCTCGAGGATCTGGAAAGTCCCACAGAACTGAGCGGGACATGGTGACACCAGCGGCGCGGCGTATCAACGCTGGTGCCAATGTGCCTCTTTCCACTCTCTTGAGGGTTGCTGAGCACGGATGCAGACACGCCCGTCGAGGGTCAAGACCCCTGCCGGAAGGATTCACGACGGCATCTCGCAATACACCGCCAAGGCTAGCTCGCCGATGAGGAGACTCCTAGGCCCAATCAACGAGCCGATTCCCATGCCATCTAAGGTCGTATCCCCAGTTTACGGTTTTTCCATCTCTCTCATCCTGGTCTGGTTCGTCTTACTGTCTGCAGGGGGGGCTGTGAGCTCAAACCAAAGCTCGCCCCAAACCCAACCTGGCCGAAATCTCACTGCTCAATCTCGCGCGACGGACCACACATGGAGAGAGTATGGGGATCGACGGCTCTAGCGGTGGGTTGGGGGGAATGCCTTGACAGGTTAGCGGATTTCAGCCGAGGGCACCCAGAGAGTATGACCTGGGAGGATTTCGTCCACGGCAAACCAAGTGCTTGTCCGTTGATCATGTCCCCTTTTTCTTCCTCTCTCTCTCTGTTTTTGGCTCATCCTTACCTGGGATTCTGAGCTGTACGGTCGGTAGAAGGCTGTTGCGAATCGCCTCATCCGCGCCTCTTGGTGAGATTTCTCACTTTTGCCCACACTAAAGGTAGTATCCACATAGTACACAACCCATCTCAAATACACGGGAGCCTAAATCCGACGAGCCGGGGGTACCATCGTGGACGACCAAAGCCCCCTTGTCTGCTGTTGAATGGAAAATCAGTCATTCCCCTTCGTCTCTGGCTCACTTCATCCTCTTTCCGCCACCGCCACGTCGGACATTGTCAGATTCACCTCAAATCACTAAAATGGCTACATCAACATCAACAAAAACGCGCTTCGTCGCATCCACGTTCCCCGAAAACCCTCTGCCGACCTCGGACTACTCGCCGCCCGCGTCCTGCTCGGGCATCTACCTCACCAACAACGTCTACGCCATCGACAACGACCCGCTATGCCTCCCCAACAAGTTCAACGGCGCAAGCACCGCCTTCTACTCCCCGGGAAACATCTGTCCGACGGGCTACACCGCCCAGCCATACTGCTCGCGCAACGGAGGCGTCCGCACCGTCACGACCGTCACCTGTTGTCCCTACCGCGGCGACATGACGCTCTCGTGCGTCGAGGACGACCTGACGCTCGCGGGGCCGTGGGAGACGCAATTCTGCACGTGGATGGCCGGGCCAGCGACCGTCGTCGACATTACGCGCACGTATTCGGGGAGCGTCATCACGCAGGCGGTAACAATGAGTGATCGCGCCGGCGTGAACGCATGGGGAATCAGAATGGTGTACCAGGAGAGCGACATCAACCCCAAGACGACGAGCGTGGTGTCCTCGACAGCGACCGGGGCGACGGCGGTCACGGGCGAGACTGGGAGCGCGACGCAGGCCGGGACGGTGGTCGGGGCGACCAACACCAGCGCGGCGACGAGCATTCAGACGACGGTCGCTGCTTCGTCCCCGGGCGCGGGGCTCTCGACGGCGGCCACGGTGGCTGTTGCGGTCGTCGTGCCCGTGATCGTTATCGCGGCGCTGGTGGGATTGTTCTTGCTGTGGAGGCGACGCAAGCACCGGTACGCGGGCGTTCAGCCCACGGAGGTCGTGATGCCACCGCAGCTCCCCGACGGGACGGCACCCGCGGCGGACGCGGGGAGCGCGTATGCGTACAACCAGAACGTCAGGTACACAGGGCCCCCGGTACCGCAGGAGATGGGGGCGGCGGACATGGGCGGCTATTACCAAAACGACAAGGTGCTGATGAACCCGAACCTCGCACACCACCCGGGATATACGCAGTTCAAGGGGTACCCCCACGCCCAGCCGCCGGCGGAGTTGTCGGTCGACGGAGCGCCTTTGGAGCTGCCTGCCGATAACAATCACCGGAGGTAGCGACGTGTGTGGGGGAGATGGGGGAGGGCCGCTGTAATGCTGTCGAGTGAGGTAGATGTAATAAGGAAGAAAATTTGGGAAGAAGGGAAGGGGCTTTGGAGTTGGTTATATCACTGCTGCGTCGGGGTTCCTGTTTGTAAGGCGTTCGAGATGCCCTTTTTTTTTCTTTTTGCAGAAGCGTGTTTTGCTTTGTTTCTGCATTGATTGGAGTTGTAGAGAACGTCTCCCTTTTTGATGAGATGAGTCACAAGGACAAGATGGCCAAGATATTGAGGATTAAGAGAGAGAGAGAGAGAGGGGGAGAGAGGGAGAGAGAGACAACAGAGCCTTGGTAACTCCCAACTTGCGAATTTTTCAGCATTCAGTGAACGACTCTAGGTTGGGGTGAGCTTGACACAGGGCTAAAGCGGATGGCGGTTTTGGATGAATATTGCGACGGAACGACCACGCCATGGATGTGACATCCGGGCAGTATAGAACGCATATCGACATCTGCCGGGCTCAGCTCGGGCATCCAATCAGCCGACCAAGCGCCGCGTCGCCGATGTCCCGGAGCAGGTGTCGACCCGACCGCCGAAGCCCGCCGACGTCCTTTCCGCGTCCAGGCGACTAGCGCCCGACGCAGCGCACACACCGCCTGCAGATTTCGGGAAGAACTACCCCGCCACCCCTCCATCCCGTCAGCAAAAAATTCAACCCTCCCAGTCCCGCGCGTCCAAAGGTTTCCGTCTGCTTATCAAGCACTCTGACGAATCAATAAACCGTCTTTCCGATTCTGCGGCCTCGTCTCTTTTTCTTTAATACCTTACAGGCCAGACAACGGGGTCTTTTTTCTTAACGACGTCATCTTTCTCCCCCCCTTTCCAAACATTGAAAAGGAAATAGGAAAGTTGCTGGAGCAGGCGCATCAACCCAAAAAAAGACGTGCGACGAACCCTGCGCAAACCAACACCAAGAAGGACAACTCGATAAATAGACAAAAGGCAAGATGTCGGCCCGCCAAGACGACCACGAGCGCGACCACGACTCCGAGCCCGAGATGCTCGGCGCGGACGAGGTCGGCGAGGAGGTCAACCTCGACGATGACGACGTCGCCATGGATTCGGACGACGACAACGAGGAGATCCAGCTGCACAACGACTCGGTCGCCTACTTCGACGCCCACAAGGACTCGGTCTTCGCCATCGCGCAGCACCCCGTCCACCCGACCCTCGTCGCCACCGGCGGCTCAGAGGGCGAAGCCGACGACGCCCCCGGGAAGGGCTACCTGATCTCCACGGCCGCCGCCGCCTCCCGCCCCGTCCTCCCCGCGTCCTACTCGGGCGAGTCCCAGCAGCAGACGCCCCAGCTCGACAGCATCTACGCCATCGACGGCCACACGGACAGCATCAACGCCCTGGCCTTCACCCTCCCGCGCGGCGACTTCCTCGTCAGCGGCGGCATGGACGGCAAGCTGCGCGTCCACGCCCTGCGCGTCAACTCCCCCTCCGCCGAGGCCGCCAGCGTGCAGATCAAGTTCATCGCCGAGGCCCAGGAGGTGCCCGAGATCAACTGGATCGCCCCCTGCCCCTCGCCCAAGTACCCAAACACCATCGCCCTCGGCGCCAGCGACAACTCCGTCTGGGTCTACACCATCGACATCGCCGCCGCGGGCGGCAACCCGGCCGACGCGCTGCAGCTCGTGCAGACGTACTGGCTCCACCAGGCCCCCGTCACGGCCGGCGCCTGGACGCCCGACGGAAACCTGCTCGCGACCGTCTCCGAGGACTCGAGCCTGTACGTGTGGGACGTGTGGGGCGAGGCCGCGGCCAAGGGGCTGGTCGACAGCAACGGGCAGACTGTGGTGGCGATGACGGCCGAGGACCAGCGCTTCGAGGTCGAGGGCGGCCTGTACAGCGTGGCCGTCGAGCCCAAGGGCGCGTTTGTCGCCGTCGGCGGCGCGGGCGGCGCGATCCGCATCGTCAGCCTGCCGAGGCTCGCGAGCAGCGCGCAGCCGGGCAAGGGCGGCAAGAGCAAGAGCACCGCCGACGTGGCGGCCGGAGGACAGATCCTGGCGGCGCTGCAGACGGCGTCGGATAGCATCGAGACGCTGAGCTTCACGACCGCGGCGGGGGCGCCGGGACAGAGCGCGACGCTGCTCGCGGCGGGTTCCGTCGACGGCAGCATCGCCGTCTTCGACGCGGGCAGGAGGTTCGCGGTGCGGAGGAGCCTGCCCGGCGCCCACGAGGAGTTCAGCGTCGTCAAGGTGGAGTTCGTCAAGGACTCGTGGCTGTTGACGAGTTGCGGTATGGACGGCGTCGTGAGGAGGTGGGACCTGAGGGCGCAGGACTCAGGGCTGGTCAAGGAGTGGAGGGGCCACCGGGGTGATGGAGAGGGGGGCGGTGTCTTGGGATTCGTACAGGGCGAGACGGGCGAGAGGGTCGTGACTGCTGGAGACGATGGCGTTGTCTTGGTTTTCGAGGCTTAGTAGGTCTCCCTGGGCCACTTTAGAATTGTGCTGTGAGGCGAGACGGTTGAATAAAAAAAAAAAAAAAAGNGGCATATAGGACCACTCGAGGTCTCTACGAATTAAATGTTTACTTTCCAGTTGGCATACTGCCTGTTTTTCTAATGCGAGTCACGATTTGAATACCCTGATCTCTGCCGGCGATGAGTCTCTTCACTTTAACTAGAAGTCGCCACTGGTTTGTGGGATCCCCGGACTTGATCAAGGCGTATCAGCCCATCCGAGTCCATCCCGAAGATACGGCCGTTGCTAAAGGCAGAGTACCCTTCGTATTGACGGCCTTTTTTTTCTTGAATTGGGGGGTTTTCTTCGTTCCGTGCTCGTACAAATGGAGTAAGTTATGATATGCCGGCAACGAAGACTTCTCATTACGCTGTCCCGACTGCTCGCGAAGCAAGGAGCGTCGCTGGCTCCCTACGATCACCCTCCTGCGCGACTAGGCCTCGGCGCTTGTGCTTCTCGGGCTTGGTTTCTATGCGTACCTGTGGCTCGGCCTCGCAACGTAGGGGTCGTGGTTGTCACGTCGGCCAACGATTCAGCCTGAATGTTGGCTGTCGTCTCCGTTTGCTGGAGAATTTTAGTATTGTGGGCAGTGTGTCGTGTAAAGATGTCCCTCCCGCTTTGAAAACGCTTGCTCATTGACTTGTATAACTTGAGGGTCAACCCCGACGGGCGGAAGAACTGGACAGTGGAATCCATGGAATGCATGGCTGACGAGCATTTTCGAATACTTCCCGCCTTTTCTTACCCCCCTAGCTAGGGTCATGACCGGGTTTGCGCTGGGACGAGCGCACCGACGCAAGCTTCCAGCGACGAGAATTTGCTGCTTCCAGTGAATGGCAGAGCTCGAGTGCATCAGTCAACAGCGGGCTCGGAGGTTCGGAATCGTAGCGCAGAACTTGTGTACGTGCTTAGCGGACCTAAGCATCTGGCATCACGTTCCATCGTAGGCAAACATCATATGGCACAACAATCAAAACAATGCAGTAGTTCATGTCTCATTAGACTACCTCGACGTAGTCACCACCAGAGGACCTCAACCTGAGGGCTATCCTACACGCCGAGTCTCGTGTGATCCGTTATCTTCCTCTCGCCCAGCGTCAATCATTCGTAATATCGTACATTTTCTTCCTTAGGAAGAGCGGCCACCCTGGCCGACGTTGGGGCCCTTGGCGAGACCCTGGCTCTGGCCTCCGCTGGCGGGAAGGCCGTCAATGGCAAGACCCTTCTCGGCCTCGGGGAGGGGCGCGGTCTTGTCGGCACGGTCAACATGGGTGTCCTGTTGTGAGAATTGTTAGCTTCGATGTTGGCGGGCAACAGATGGTGTGAAATTGGTCGTACCTTGACCTCGCCAGCACCGTGGACGATGTTGTGGCCAGCCTCAATGGCGTTGTCAGAGGCACCGGATCCGTCGCGAGGCATGATGATGGTTTGATTAAGTAGGAAGATTGGAGTGGTGTGTTTGAATGGTTGATAATGCTCCGCTGAAGCTTTCTAAGATTTCGTTGTTGTTGAGAGTTGTTGAGACTTGATGATGAGACGCTCAGAACAAAATTGTTCATGAGCCGGCTGAAGGAGCTTCTTAAAAGGTAGAAGCTCTGAGCTCGAATTGACGTCATGTTGCTCACAAGATGTGAGGTACCTCACCTTATCCCACCGCAGAGCTCCCTCAGAAGCATGAGATGGATTGAGGCTCTCAGTCATAGTCCCGCCTTAACGTCATTGAGCGGGATTGATGTCATGTGGGGCGGGGATGGGAAGCTTCCCCCCCGCTGGATCGCAGATCCGATTTGCGCAATCCCGATGAAAGTTACGCCGGAGGAAATGCCCCGTGTCGCATGCTCGGACCCGAACCTGAAAGGATTGGGGCACCAGGAATCTTGAAAAGGCAACATCTCCAAACCTCGGATTCTTGGTTTCGGTTTCTTTGTGTGTCTAATGGCTTCTCCGCCGAGGACATCAAGGCTTGGTCGTTCCGCCCCAAAAGTTTGTGGGACGTCTGCCTTTTGTCCCCGCTACTCGTCAAACACACGGTCGCGGACTATGACGACAATGCCAATGGCTCGAGCTTTGTGCCTGGACGATGGCGAGGTTTGAGGTGTCCCTGCTTTCTTGGCTTGTTGAGGAGCACTTGTTTTGAGCTTTCGAGATCCCATCGCGATGCCGGCCAGTGGGCGGCGGGCTGCGGACAGTCTGCGCTGGAGCATTCGACGATGTGATCCTGTCTACGCATACCGTTGAGATGGACCAGCGACTGGCCGACAAGGCGAGATGTCATATCGGAATCTTGCATTTCCATGGAGTTGCGGGCGGAAAACGTTGTCTAAATTCTGATCCATTTTCAATTTCGGCACGTCATGGGTTGCGCGTGACTGCTGGAAGAGCCCAACAGGAAATTTTAGGAGATTTTCTTGCAATGCGGTATACATTCTAACCTGTCCTCAGTATGATTTAAAGGCTCCAACGACAACGACAGCACAGTAAGCAGCCTAGACCCCCTTGGTGATGGCACAGCTCCAGGGCCGAAGTTTTCAAGACCAGTCCTCACGCCATGGCCTGACTCTGCTCAAGTCACACAAAACATTGACGTGAAGGAAGAAACTGGAATCATGTGCAAGGGGACAAAGCTGGGCGATTAATGATCAAGTTTTATTTTCATATCTGCTGACTTTGCTGTAGCTTCTGTTCCTGAACTGGACAGCGCACCGAGTACTGAGGCAGTCCATCTCGAGCCTCGAGCCTCGAACAAGAACAACCCTACGTGCTGGTCGCAATGCGCTGCGACAGCCCCAGGACCTGGGGCACCGTGATCTCCGTGGCGGATGTGGTCCAGCCCTCGTCGAACGGTAGCCGCTCTTCCTCGAAGACGATCTTCAACCACTCCAAGGGCGCAGCGGGCTCGGTGAAGCTCCCGCCGATGGTGCCGAGGATGACGGACGACTCGCCCAACGACACCGTCACCTGGCTCGACGTCAGGTTGAAGGACGGGTTCGTGGCCTGCGCGGTGGCGATCCTCTTCCTGCGCGCCGTGGCCATGGTCTTGGTGTCAATCTTTGCGTCCGCTGACGCGCCGGCCTCGAGGTACCCCTTGGTCTCGTCCCAAACGGTCTTGTTGAAGGTCTTGGCGTCGCCAGTGACGGCGAAGTCGGCGCGCGACAGGCTGCCGTCGTGCTCGATGACGTTGTGCTTGGCGATGTCGTCGAGGTTGAAGGTGTCCGGGTTGCCAGTCGTCGAGGTGGCGAAGGCCGGCGTGCCGAGGGTACGGGTGAGGGTCTCGTTGAAGTGGAGGGCGGAGCCGAGGCCGTTGATGAGGTCCTGCATGCTGATTCCATGGCCGTCACGAGGGAGGTAGCCGTGGTTGGCGAGGGAGTTCAGCATGGGGCAGGGGGAGCGGACGGCGGAGGCGTCGGGGGGCAGCCAGGGGTGGGCGGCGACTTCGGCGGCGTGGGCGGTCATGGCGCAGGTGGCGGCGAGGACTGCGGAGGCGCGCATTTGTTGGTGAGGCTCCGGGACGGGTGTGGTAGGCGAGGGGAAGGAGGGTTTGTGTTAAACGAACGCGAACGCCTCTTCTAACGCCGGTAAGTGTTTCCAGGTAAGCGAGAGTGTACGGGCTCGGTGTGAGGGAACGTGGAGGACGCAAACAGAGTCGAGCAAAAGGGATCCCAGTGCGCCCTGTGCCATGTTTTATACGACCGTTCAACCAGGACCCCACGAACCGCGTTTAGACATACGGGGCTGGGCCACACGTCGAGAAAGGGGTGTGTCTGTTTTCACAACCCGACCCCGGGCGGGAGCCCCGTAGAAACGGCGAACCCGACGAGGCCCCACCCCGAGAAAGCCGGGTCAGACCCCGCGCATCCCGCGTGCCCCATACAGAAAGGGAAGGAAAAACGAGAACGAAGCCCACTTGCATTTAAATTCGTCCAAGCGGCCAGCTGTTTGCTTAAGTCCCCAGGAGAACTGACTGGCCTCCCGAGTCCATCGGATGCCTGCTGCTGACCCTCTCGTGGTTCGTGATTGGGCGCGCGGACTCGGAGGCCCCTTTCTGGCAGGAAACGGCTATATTAGAGTTTCTGGGTTATGACTGACGTATCGCTGCGGTGTAGGGATGTTCCCTTGATGTTTTCTTCATCTGGACTGATACCCGAAGTCGTAGGGCGCAGAGGGGCGCAGGGGACTCGGGAGAACCTAGCGCGAAAAGTTCCGAGATTGGGCGGGAGTCCCGTACGCAGCGGAAATCTGCCCGACGAAGCGCGAGGCCAGATGACGATGGCTTCGTTCCGAGAACCCTCCGACTCCACATAGAGACATTGCGGCCACGGATAAGCCAATCACAACACATGCCTTGTTGGCTCAGTGGTAAAGCGCCTCACTAGTAATGAGGAGATCGGGCGTTCGATTCGCCCACGANTCTCGTGAAGACTGTTTAATTTTTTTCTCGTTATTTTCCTTTTTTGTTGCGTCTCTCGACTCGAGTCTATGTGCAATGATGCCCATCTATTTCATGCCGCAGCTGCCACACCCTCCGCTCCCACAACCACCCCCACACCCGCCGCCGCATCCGCTCCCGCACCCTGCATCGCCCTCGGCCGGCGCGCAACACGACCCAGGATGACTGCCGCAGTCGCTACACTGGGGAAACGCAAGGTCCGTCAACGGCAGCAGGCCGTGCTCCTCCGCAGCCAGCTCCCTCAGTGCCGCCTCGACGGCGCCGGCATCCACGGCCGCCCTGTCGCCCTCGCACTTCCAGCAGAGGCAGACGTGGTACTCGTCGCCGAATTGCGCCCTCCACAACGCGCCCATGTCGCGCGAAAGCGTCGCCAGCGTCTGCGACGGGATTTCGTCGTCGTGGTCGATGAGGCGACCGGCGACGCGCTTGGAGAACGCGAGGTAGCGGGCCGGGGAGAGCTGGTGGGTGTGCCAGGCGAGGTCGATGTCGAGCGTGGGCACGAGGACGGTGCCGGGGTTGGCGGCGATGAGGGCGAAGAAGTTTGCGTAGCGGGCGGCGGAGCGGGCGAGGGTTACGGTGCAGGAAGGGCTGCGCAGCCAGGCGTGGCGGGCCATCTTGGAGGAGAAGTCGGATTGGCGAGCGATGGCAGATGACAGGTCGTAGGTGAAGAGGGGTGTGCCCGTGGGGGATCTGAGGGTGAAGACGCCGGTTTGTTGGTTGGTTGCGGGGAGGATGGAGGAAACGGCGGAGGTGTCATTGAAAGTGAGATTGGATGACTGAGGACCCAGGTCATCATTCAGTATGGTAGGTTCTTGTGATGTCTTTTATTGCATTGGGGGGGTGAACGGAGAGACTCACGACTTCAGACCAGTCCATGCCGTCCAGACCAAGACTCCCACCGAGCTCGATGAAGCGGGCGTAGGCCTTGGGGTGCAGCATGAAAGCGTGCCAGGCCATGAGCACGTCGAGGGGCGGCTGCCGAGGTCTCTGGGCGACGGGGGTGTTGTTCCATTGCTCAAAGTGAGAGACGGCACGTCTGCGGTAATTGTCCCAGGCGTGCTCGGGGGAGAGGCCCGCGACGGGGGCCAAGAGGTGAACGCTCTCCTGGACGCCGACGAAGGCTTCGAGGAGTTGCAGGTGGGCGGCGCACTCTGCGACAGATGGGAGGTCTCGGGACGTCGTGGGCTGGGCCTGGCGCGAGGTGTGCTCTAGCTTTGAGGCGTGCTCAAGCTGGACAGAGGGAGCCCTGCAACGGTATGTTAGATGTGTGTTTCCTCGTTGAATGAGCGAGCAAGCGAGAGTGGATGAGGTGAGCATACTGGTCAGCGAGAAAGGCCGGCATGCTGGCGATGGTGTTCTAGTATGGGATCCGGCCCCTGAGGTTAATTGAAGCTTTGGTAATTGATCAAGGCAACGTCTGCAATCTTAACAATTTAAATTCAGACTTGGATTCAAGAAGGGGCAAACAGTTCAAGAAGGAGGAGAGGAGCAGTATCATCTAGACGTGACCGACAGAGAGAGGGACAGAAGGGCTTCTTATCAGTAGCTCGACCCCAGGGAAGGAGAGAGCTTTATCGAGGTGCATGATTGTTTCGGTCAACCGTTGCACATGAGCAAAGGCCCAGCCACAAGCAACAGCCCTGTGACCAGCCGCCGAACCCCAAAACGGCATAGAGGTGAGCAGGTTTCAGGGCGCCAACGGAGACGGATCGTTGCGACATCGTGGCAGGCGGGGAGGTGATTGGATGAAGAGGGACATGACTCTGGCGGTATCTTTCTCAGTCGTGCTGTACGTTGCCGAACTGTAGGGATCTTGTGCGTTGGCTATCGTACCTCACCATGCCTTGACCTGTGCATGGCCAGCTGTGTCGTGTCATGTCACGTACCGTATTGCATTGTAGCTGCAAGAAATGTAGGCGTGTAATGCTGATGACGTGGGGAAACTTGCGCAAGTTGCGGTAAAGTCAGGACTGCGGGGACCCCTGATCTGCGCTCTTTGTGTCACTTTTTTTTTTTTTTTTTTTTTTTTTTNGAGAGAGTGAGACCTAAAGATTCCTCTCGAGGTACCTACCTTACCGACCGACCTCATGGTCGGAGGGAACGAGATGCTCTACCGAGGGGAGATAAGACATGTAGGATAAGGGAGGAACAAATCAGCATTAGCTGTTCTCCAGCTTTCCCCTGCTTCTTCCATCTCTCTTGAGCTGAATGGGGGCCATTTACGACGTACCGGATCATACATATGATCGCAGCGACGACCCCAAGATCACACAGGTCAGTCGCCAGACGGGAACTCTGGCCTTGCTTGGTCTTGAACAAACGGTCATCCCGCGACCATATGCTGCCAAGGTCCGAATAAGGACGAGTGCCGCCGCTCTGTGGTTGGTCTCAACAAGGCAGGGCTTTATACGCAAACAGGATCCTCAACTTCAACTCTTGTCCATCGCGATCGAAATCCGTCGCGTAGAGTCCGTAGCCTCACTTCAACACCCATACGTTCCGCCACACACCAACTCACTTCAGATTTATCGAAAAAAAGCTTACTTGACTGCCTCGAACTGGCAAGCCGACGTTCGATCGCCCCTCTCACGTTGCGTTTGGCTGCTGTCAGCTCGAGACTAAGCAAGCAGGCTCTGGTCTTCATGCATCTTTGTACGACATCCTGGGAACTCTGGAGGCGTATTTGCCTCCCATGGCCCCCAATGGCAGACAAATGAAATCCAATGCCGCATCACCAACCCACCGATGCAAGCCCAATGACGGCGATCCACCTCCCGCGTCTACCATGGACATCCATTCGCTTCTTGGCTAGGCCGGTCGAGACTGCGTGTTGAGGCTTTGATTCCTCGTGTATCGTTGGTCCTCATCCGGTCGTGCCCCTACCATACTGCCTTATCTGCCAATGCGTGTATACTGTCACAATGTCTAAGGGTGTTCTGGAACCTGAGTCTGAACCTCTACGTATCATCAGGTTCATCCAATTCCGCTATCCCTGCGGGATCCGGGCCGTCGTCGTGTATCTATCTATGTGTACGTGCCACTTTTGAGCCTCCGGCCTGCAAATACCCGTCCACCCCCCCGGGAAGGCCAGAAATGCGGCCTTTCCTGGTTTATTCTTCTCTCCCTTCCTGACAGGTGCCCATCATGAGAGCCCCATGGTATGGCCTGCTTCTCGCGGCCGTTTCAAGGCTTGCGTCTGCCGCCTTGGACGAGAGACAAGAATCAGCTGCGGTCACTGGCATCGCTGCCAGCACCACGTCCATCTTCTCTGCCCCTACTTCGGTCCCTGCGCCCGACGTAAACAGTAGTGTCTACGATCTTTCACAGCACTTTTGTCGAATCTGGCGTCACGCTAGTGAGTCTTTCTAATGTTATCTGTCACGGCTTGAGGCTAATCGCTCGCTCAAGGCGTCTACGCCGACGGGAAGATCTACATCGATGGCGGAAACACTTACGTCCCCAGGAACAGCAAGACCTTCTACAATACCGAGGCCGGGGCTCACAGTCTCGGAATGCGTCAGTCACCCCCTTCCCATATTCACGGATCAGCAAGTGACTAACACACCAAACACAGACACCCAACTCCTCGTGCTGGATCTTTCCAAGAACTTCACAAACCAGGACGCCAGCCCGTACACCTCCGTCTTCAAGGCCCCCGACGTCCCCAACGGCCTCATCGAGCACGCCCTGTGGTACTCGGCGTCCACGCGTAAGATCTACCAGCTGGGTGGCTGGTTCTCCTTCAACAACGACGAGAACCCGGCTTTCATCGCCGACAAGGACATCCCCGAGCCCGCCATATGGGAGTTTGACGTCGATGAAGAGCGTTGGTCCAAGTCGGATGACATTCAGATTTCCAACAACGGTGAAATCGTCGACAGACCCGGCGCGGCTGCCTTTTGCGATGCGCCGTCGTTAAACAGGAGCTACGTGTTCGAGGGGTATGTCCAGCGACGCTCTAGCCCCGCGAATGCCGGGTATTCTGGGTCGTCTGACTTCCGATGTAAGTGTGGTTTCTCCAGCCATACATGGTCTTGACTAACCTTCTCAGTCCTCGAAGGAATGCTCGAGCTCGATACGGCTGATCGATCGGAACCGAAGCTCACCAACATCTCTGTGCCAACATACATCGGCCCTCGCATGAACGGCGCCATGGTTCACGTCCCTGTCGGCGATGAGGGCATCATCGTCAACATCGGCGGCCAAACGACGCGCGACACCACCCCTTACGGCGTCCGAATCCCAGGTGCGAACGCAGGAAACGTCAACGTAATGTCCCACCTTTTGATTTTCCCCTCGCCATCCACTAACAGGGGCAGATCAATCTCTCGTTCGTCGATATCTACGACATTGAAACGGGGTTCTGGTTCCGCCAGCAAACCTTCGGCCTCCCGGACATGCCCGCCGGCCGCTCTGACATCTGCGCCGTTCTCGTGCCAGCCAGGGACTCCTCCTCCTGGAACATCTTCATGGTCGCCGGCGTGGAGAACTACGCAACCTACATGACGTCTGAAGAGATTTGGGTCCTGACCCTCCCGACCTTCCAGTGGATCCTCGTACACACCCGCTCCGACGGCATGTTCGGCCACACCTGCCACGCCGTCGGCGAGAACTTGCTGATCCTCGGCGGCATGCAGACCCGCAAAGACACCGGCGGCGGGCCCGTCAACACCTGCGCCGACCACATGCCCGCCGAGATATTCTCGCTCGCCACGCTTAACTACACGGGCAGGTACGACACGCAGGCGGCGCAACGGCTGCCGCCCGTGCCGGAGCAGGTCGTTGCTGCCGTGGGGGGCTCGCCGTCCGGCGGTGCCGTCATTCGCAGCCCCCGGGCGTGGAGCGATGTGTATCTGCAGTACATATTCGACCCTTCGCTGGCGAGACCCGAGTATACACCGGGATACACCCTCGTCGTCGCCCCGAGCTCCACGGCTTCGACCACGGCGTCACCGACGCCCAGCCCAGGGCCACCGAAAGGCGCCATCATCGGGGGTGCTGTGGGCGGTGCTCTCGGGGCCTTGCTCGTGGTGGCGGGGGTGCTGTTCTTCTGTCTGCGTCGCAGAAAGAAGAGGAGGGCGAAACAGGCGGCGGCGACTGAGGTGTCGAGACAGAGCGTGTTCTCCGAGCTTCCCGGGTACACGCCCTACGCCTCTCCCGAGCCGAAGCCAGGGGTTCCCCCCTCGCCTGCGTCGCCGCGGGCTCACGTCGCGGAGCTCGAGGTGCCGCCTAGCGCGAGCGAGATGCCGAGTAGTCCGCGGTACGGGGGCTCGGTGGAGATGGGGAGCGACGTGACGCAGTCGCCGAGGGCGGGGGATGTGAGCCCGGCCTTTGGGTCGGAGGGTTATGGGTACACTGAGGGGAGGTACGGGAGATACAGTGCCGGCAGTTGATATCGCTCCCGGAGTAAATGTCGGGGGCGTGGTTGATGTCTCCTATTTCAGGCCGATGATTGCGAGCGCCAGTGGTGGAGGAGGTTTTGTGATGAGAATATAACGTCCATTTCCTTAATAAACCGCACTCATGCTACGCTATGCTATGCCTGTGATATGCTATTCCATGCTCAAAGAACCCCATCAACATCCAGTGCCAAATGTAGTATCGTCCTCGTGTCAACCCGACCAGCCGGGTCCTGAGCTCCTCAGTTTCAGCTGCCTCAAGTAGCTGAACTTCCCTCACGCCCATGTGTCTGTCGAAGGTTATAGGGTGCCTGCCCTTTGATGTGTAAGCTCAGCCCTCACAGTCCTTTCGACAAACCCTTTCAACAGCATAGCAAGCCGCGCATTTCATATGAGCTCATCGGCTTCAGGCAAAGTGGAAACCGTCCTCCGAGCCGTGTCCCTCGAATCCGCTGTCCGAGACAGAGTGCTCACCGTCCTTAGCAGCGCCGTCGTCAAGGATCAAGTGGTCCAGGTTCAGCGTGGGATCCTCCTCAACGGGCGACAGAGCAGTGGTGCTGGTGGGGGAGAGACCTGGAACCTGGCGCTGGACTTCCCACTGCTCCATGCGAAGCTGTACGATCCTATCTTCCAAGCGCGAGTTGTGCTCTCTGAGGCGTTTGTTCTCGTCGCGCAGGGCTTGGATCATTTGGATATGGTCAAGTTGCCGCTGTTGCTGCTGCTGCTGCTGCTTCGGGACGCGGCCCATGGTCAGGTGGTGGATGAGGTCATCGCGGACCTTGATCCGGGCCTTGAGGGCGTCGACTTGCGTCTGAAGCTGGACGATCTCGGTCTGGTCAAGGTCCTTGAGAGAGGCCAGGGCGGTTGTTTCGGCGCGGGCGACGGTGAAGGCCTGCTTCAGCTGGGCTATCTCGGTTTGGTCGAGTTCAGCCAGCTCGGAGGCGAGGTGCTTCTGGTCGAATAGCTGAGCCTTGAGCTTGCAGATCTCGGTTTGGTCCAGGTCTGCCATGTCAGCAGCGAAGGAGGGCTTGTCGATGACGGAGGTGGCGGCCATCGTGAAGGTGAGCTGGATAGGTTAGAATGTGTAGTTTGTCCTTTTTTTGGTATTGGTGGAAGTTTGTTGATAAAAGGAGGAACCCGCCGCCTGTTGAAGTTGTTGATACTTAGGCTTTGTGTTGGTTACACACAAAGGCCTTTGGAGGGAGAGGTGTGAAAAGAAATTAGCCTCTGGTTGTGATTTTGTTTTCTATATTTAAGGGTTAATTGTTAGTAGGAGATTCAGAGAAGAAAAGAAAATGACTTCTATTTATGCACCCTGAGCAACGACCCCTCAACGAGTCGGGGACAGGCTTGAACACGAAGCCCTAGGGCCAAGTCCACGATTCCCGTATGGACACCGTACGGCGGGTTTTGCAGATGCGATAGGGGAAGGGGTGAGTAAATTGTGAGGTAGTAGGACATACTGAGAGTGATATAAGTCGAGTCGGGAGTTATGGCTGCGAATCGTATGGACAGATTTCAAACGTGTGGAAACAATTATGTGGTTGAGTTGAGGTTGAAATCGATATTGACAGTTTGAGGCACTTGATACTCTCAGATCGTGCGCGCAAGCTTTCAAGCGACTACACTGGGCGATCTCAACCATCCGACGATCCAGTATCTCCCTCTTGGCAGGCATAAATACGGCACCTGCCCAAGTGTTTGGTATTGAAGACTTTTGCGTCACATGGACGGTTTCATCACGTGGTGTTGGTGTTGCTGCCTCTGCCGCCGCTCAGAAAGCAGCGAGTGAGAAACCCCTCTTGGGATGGAGACACCAGATGCGAAGGCTATATTCTCTTGCCTGTGCAACGATCTTGAGTCACCGTTAGAAGGTTTGAATTCTAGGATGGTAACTACGAAGTTGATGAACAGCTTTCAAATGTAAGTTACGAAAACAACAAGCCGCAAAGTCTTACACAGATATAGCAATTTCTGAGGCAGCGGACTTTGCCAATGACTCAAGAGTACTTCAGCAGAAATAAAATATTGAAAATCCCGACCTTTGAATTGCAAACATGGAGAACATGTACAATACTAAGGACTGTGCTATGTGCACATAACTTTGGCAAAACCCTTGAGGGTTTACTAACTCTCTTCCAATTTCAAACAAGACATCTGGTACGAAAACTGATGTTGAAGGGTTTCAATGCCGTGGGGCACTCAAGTAATTCAAGACCGCATCTGCCTGGAAGATATCAAATTTCTCACTACTATCGAGACTTCTTCATCACTCCAACATGACGAATTCATCAGCCAGAGTGAATGAAATGAGCTCTTCATTACACCAACAACATACGGTCAATTATTATTGAATGACTACAATGAATCAAGATACCAACACATGCGTTCTCCGGTCCTCCAGCCGCCGCCCGACCGTCCCTCAAATAGCAATCTCAACGACCCAAAACTCACAAAAGAAAGAGACATCAGGCCAGAATTACGTCAAAGAATATTTGACGTGGTACAATACACAACGCTGTCCTTCCTCGTAAATCAAACAATATCCTCCCGGCTGATCTTGACTCCATTGGAATTATAGTAGTCGACAGTGCAATGCTGTCGTCTATCACTTCGGCTAGTGTGCCAGCCGTTTCTGGGTTTTGCGTCAGAACATCGTTTTTGATAAGGGTCGCAGATCACTCACACCACTGTCGCCCTTGCAGCTCCTTCAGGGGCTTGGTCAACAACTGCACTGATGATCCTAACTCAAAATTGAGGATTCTTCGAGTACGAGTTGATCGGCTCGAATGAAACACCATTAGCATCCATGATGTGCAAAGTGAGGGGATTGGTGATAAGAAGATAAGAATTAGATCAAGTCAGAAGGTGAGTAAGTGGGAAATATATGCTGATATCAGATTTTCACTGACGAGAGAAGAACAGCCCCTATTTCTGACACAGCGAACTTGGGAGAATTTATTCTTCTCAATGCAGAAGCCAGAATAAGGAGTCAAACACTCCCTTGAATTGATGTTCGTTTTACGTGCCTCTGTTGGTGATGGCGATACATGGGGTACTGCGGCGCTTGTTGGAAGACGTTGTCGCTTGCCACGATTAGCCGCCCAACTGGACAACTTTTGGGTGGACCGGCGCCAACTGAGCTGTTTATCAGACTCTTGAATTATAAATGGCGAAGAAACCGACCAACATGAGACGGGCGTCTATCGTGACACAACCTTAGAAGGTTGCGTCGCCGCAGCCAACAAAACTGCATGGGTTGAAGTTGAATCAAAAAGGGCAATTGAGGCGAAGACCAGAAATAGAATTCAATTTCGACAGAGCATACAGGAATACAAAGATGAGAACACTGTGCTTACCGTTACACATCAGGGGAATGATCATAGAATGATAGCGATCCAACCCGGCATTCAATACGTACCCCAGCCTGGAAGTATCGAACAGGATGCAGTCCCACGACTAGTTTGCTCCCTAGCCAAATTTTTTTTTGATGTCCTAGGTACTCACGTTATTGTTTACCCTAGGCACTTACGGATGCTGTCGGGCGCTTAGGTGTTGGGAGCGTAGGAGCCCAAGTCATTTTCTTGTCCGCATGATTGGTCGTACAATTTTGTGCCTTCCTATGCCACGATGTCACGGGCCGTATTGGTGAGGCGGGGCGACTGGACAGCGCGTGGCAGCGTGCCTAAGCCGATCAGAATCTTGGTTAGTAACTGCCCGCTCTTCAAAGGGAGGAGTGGACGACGTGCCAGATCAGAAACGCCCTCCCCACTGCCCATCTCCATCTTCTTATGATGTTTGTCAACTGTGGCTTGTTCATAAATGTACGTCTGCAGCTCTAAATCTCGCTTCATAAGATCCATCGTTCAGCCTTTCCAAAGATTTTGGATTTATCCGCTACAACCTCCCAGCCCACTCAACATCACCGGCCAGCACGTTTGCGTCGCGGCTATGAGTGTTTCCCCTCCTCCTACTCCGCCACCAAGGGCAGCAGAAGATGGCGACTTCAGGTTTAAAACTATCACCTCGCCCTGCGAGTGGGTGGAAGACTATCGTCCTGGTGGCTATCATCCTGTTCACCTCGGCGATCTTTTCAATGAAGGCCAGTACAAGGTCATCCGGAAACTGGGCGAGGGTTCCTACTCGACAGTCTGGTTAGCCCACGACCTGAGGTAACTTTCTTATGGCACTTCGAAGATGCATTCCTGCTGATTAAGTCCCAGTAACAACAGATATGTCGCCCTAAAGATTCTTGTCTCGGAAACTTCGGAATCTACCGCCGAGGCCCAAATCTTACGACACATCACCGACGTTGCACCCACAAAAGCGGCTAGTCACGTTACACAATTGCTCAACGAATTCGAGCACCGTGGACCCAATGGCATCCATCAATGTCTGGTGTTCGAGCCCATGGGTCCAAGTGTGAACACCATGGTCGAGGAGTTGCCCCAATTCAAGCCTCGCAAATGGGGAATGAAGGTCCGCTATCCGCCCAAGATGGCAAAGAGCATTCTTAAGCAGTCTTTACAGGCCCTAGCGTTCCTTCACGAGAATGAAATTGCCCATGGAGACTTCCAGCCTGGAAATATGCTTTTCACCCTCAAGGACATCGACTCTATTCCGGAGGGCGCTCTCAAGCAAGAATATGATGTGGCAGCTAAGACTATCTCACCCCCAGTGGAAAGACTGGATGGCAAAGAGGATAAGTGGGCTCCCCATTATCTCTGCATTGCGCAGCCCTTGGAGTCATTCACCCACTACTCAGAAGGTTTCCAAATCAAACTATCTGATATGGGAGGCGGTCAGTATTGCATGCCTATTCTGTCTCGCTGTTTTTTACATAGGGAAGAGCGCTGACATTCACACTCCTAATAGCATACTTCTTCAAAGATCCCCCGAAAAAAATTGTCACCCCACTCGGTCTTCGAGCTCCTGAATTGATTCTCACCGGAACCGTCAATAACACACTGGATGTCTGGAGCTTCGGCTGTCTTATTTTTGAGCTGGTCACAGGGCAGCCCCTCTTTTGCGTCCCGGGATCTGAGTTTGAGGATGACGACCATCTTCTCGCCCTCACCGACCTTATCGGCCCCCTTCCTGACGAGCTCTTTACTCACTGGAAGACTTCTTCGTTGTATTTCACGCCCGAGAAAGAACTATTCAACTGTCAGCTCGGAGGGGTTGCTGAAGGCGAAGAGCCACTCATGGTGGAGCAGAAAAACATGGAGGAAATGTTTGATCGGGCAGACCCAGACATCAATGAGGAGGAGGGCCATAGAGTGAAGGCGCTGATACGACGGATCTTGCAGTATGACCCGGCTAAACGGCCGTCGCCTGCGGAGATTCTCCTCGATCCGTGGTTTTCAGAGACTTCAGGCGGGTCATCTACATAGACAATCTTCTTTCATATTGTCTTAATTTACATGTTGAGTTCCAATGAATCTAATACTACCGAGTAGAAAAGAAATGTTGGGCAGCTGCTACAGAATACCAATGAACACACCTACTAAAGTTTAAAAAACCTCATAAGTCAACTTGGTAACCACGGTGATAGTAGCTTTTTGGCTCGCTAAGCCGGTCGTCTGAAACTAAGCTTCCTTCGATCCTTAGTGTGAAAATCTATAGAGCTGCCGCGTCACCATCGAAACAGCCGTCAGTGATAAGCATGTGTGTTGTCACGGGGAATGACTTGGACCAGATCCAGCTTGTTAACATTCGCATCGAGCAATCAGTGGGCATCTAAGCAAGCATGCCCGATCCCTACGATATGAAGTAAGCTAGAGAAGAGCCGCCAGCGGGATAACCAGTGGGATGCCTACGGATTTCAAGATGCTGTCATGGCAAACTTCATCGAGAGGAGAGTCGAGCGTCGGCCGGACCCGCTTCGGAGTTCTTCTACTCCATCGTTCTCACATAGGCTGTGGTGGAATCAAGATAATTAATTACCACTTGGAAATCGCAACAACACAGGTTTCTCCGTTAGGTTAAATGTAGAGACGGCTTTGCCACTCACCACTCCAATAACGTTCTCGGTGTGGTGCCAATGCTGCATAAGGTAGTACATGGTAACATAGCACGCAAAGTTCATAGAACGAATCAACAGACTCTCTCGAAGGCGTATTCATATTTAGGAGAAGTGAGCATTGATCAACACTAGGGGTACCATCGCATCGTATTTGATATTCTTGCCCAAATTTTCCTGACGTCAAGACACCAACAGAAACTGTGTTGGTTCGGTTCAAAATAGTGCGCCAAGTGCGGCCCAGCACTTGCCGCGCGGCTTAGGCAACGACGCATACCGTTGCAAACGGTTGGACGAAGCAAGGCCTCCCAACAGAATCGGGACTGATGTGGGCACATGCATAAATCAGGCTATGATTAAACAGGCCTGTCAACTCTTCGTCACCTCTAATATTTTGTATGCTCGCCTCTTCGCTGCACAACATTCTTCACCTTCCTTGAGACGAACTCGAACCCTTCCGCTCTGTCACCAATACTGACTTCAAATATCCTGGAGTAACCATGGCGAATGCCGACGGAAAACAGGAGCCCACAATGACCGGAGATAATCAGTCTACGACCGAGCCCCAAAAGTTGGTCGAAACTCTCCTGATCGAAGATGGCTTGAACCATCGACCGGCGGAAGATCTGGAGCTCAATGCTAATGGGACAACGTACCCCCTTAAAGTTGCCGAAGCGATGTCAAATATCCAAAAGGTGATACAGGAACGGAGTTTTTGCCGATAGCACCAAGCGTGAAAGCTAATGCATCATTCCTCCAAGGCTACAGGTTGGGTGTCAGAGAATCCCGGTACGGCAGTCTGCTCCGGCCTCGCCGCTGCCAGCGTTCTTGTTGCCGTATCTCCGGCTCTTCTTTCCGCTCCGGTGTTGACTGCTGTTGGATTTGGTGCAAAAGGCATTGTCGCGAGTAAGAACCAACCCTGCACCTAGTGAACTACGGATATGAGAAATGAACTGCTGACACAAGACTCACTCAGACTTCGCGGCGGCTGCGGCCCAGGCGAGCATCGGAAACGTAGTCGCGCCTAGTGTGTTTGCTACACTTCAGAGCGCTGGGGCGGCAGGATACGGCGCCGGCATTCTTAATGGAGTATTGCAGGCCGGTGCCGGCGTCTCGGCTGCCGCTTTCGGGGGAGGGATCACATTGGCGCGATGGGTTGGAGAAAAGAAGGAGAGGCACGAAGTAGCGAGGACTGATGGAAGTGCTCCCGCGGAGACTGAAAATGAAGCTGAAAGAGGTGAACCACATGGCGGGAGCTCTCAGACGGCTCAGGATCAAGTGCCGAACTCTGGGGATGTCGTTGGCGGCTTGACGAAAGCGTCCAAGCTATAGATCTCACCACACCGATGAATTTATAAACATCAGCACTATACGTCCACCCAAGTTTGATTTCTTCAAGTAGCACTTCTCAACTCACCCTAACATTCTTTTTACACCTGAAACATACAAGGTATCGATCCCAGGGCCGACTATTCGGCAGTCCACCACCTTATTGCAAATGACAGGTCTTGCGTGGATAATTTAGGTCGCAGCCCTCATCATTTCTAATTCTGGTTAGACCGCGAAAATCGTTCATTATGCGCAGAGACGCCCATCTGTTGAAGTTCATGTGGGAATGCCAGGTGCATTCATCGCTTGCTGCGCATGTCTCAGCTGCTTGGGTTCATCCGTTCCGTCTCACATCTTGCGACGAAGATGACTCGCTCACCATGGAGCGTCCCAGTCAGAAATTGGATGACCTTCAATATCTAGTAAACGAGCTGAAATTCCATTGTGGATGGTCAAACCCTTCGTCGTCTGACTTGAGATCGTCCAAACGATCCGAAGCAATGGTCTCCGCTTTGCTTCTTAGCTAGTTAGTTGATACTTAACGATGACCTACGAAACTGATCTGGAGGTTCGAGCTTTCTAACCTACCTTATGTTGTTCTACATGGAAGGTTGACTACAATTCCCGCGCCTAAACCTTCACTGAAGTCGTGGACGAAGAACCAACCCTCAAAATTATCAAAAGATTTTCATCGACATACGATGCGCATCGTCGCAAAGAACGCCAACAATCTCAGCAGGTCTCTGCGCTGCAGCAACAAGGACGAATAATTGCTGATCACCATTTATTGTAACCGTTACCCTAAGCGATCGGCCGAAACCTCAAGAGGAGTTCCTAACCCGAACACAGCGCATAGTACCCAAGTCTCCCTCTCTATCCTTGCCCGTTGTGACTATCCAGGAAATGCCTGCCAATAACATAGCAGCTGAAACGAATTATTTTAGCCGCAATGGCTATAGCACCGAGTTGCGGCGCCTTTCAAGCGCATCCCCGAGCGGATGTGTGCCTTCTCACGTAATTTTAAGGTCATCCTAATACTACGTTATATACCGGAAAGCAACGGCACGGCGCGTACAGGACACAACGTACACGCATACAAACCAAGAGCGACGGGGCAGAAATCTGAGACTCAAGTATGATCTTCATTAAGCAATTTGCAAGGTTAGCACCAGTATACGGCCTTGAAAAAATGACATGAGCCCGGATGAAAGCACTGTACTGAGTACGGTCTGGTTTGCCAAGGTGGCCATGTAGCCGTACTGCGTAGTATTTGCAGGCAGGATCGAAAATACCTCCAACTCCTGTGGTAGCCCAACCGAACGGCGGTGCATGGTGTGTGGACATATGGCAATGGTTTCCCCAAGGGCCGTGGGATGTGTAACCATTGAGAGGGTGAAATGAAAACATGCAGATTGCAACTTCCGATTGGCCGGATTCCACATGTCGTCTACTAACCCATCCGGTTCGTACATACAACGGCTCACCTCAACAGTATCGGACTTATAAATTGCGAAACGTGATGATATTTCCAGCGTCCACTGGAGCTTACGCGCCTGGCATCTGCTCAAATTCGGCCCCCCTTGGTTTGCTAAAACTTACGCCGAGAACCGATCATGTGCAACATGTAACAAAAGAAATGGGCATCGTTCGTCATCCGAATGTTCAGCCGCAGCTCCCCCCGAAAACGACGGAATGCGGGTTGCTGACTCACCAACCGTGAATCGGCGCACTCGGGAGTTTCGGAGGTTTCACCGGGGACCGCCTCCGCAAGCGTGCCGCGTCTGGATGCCCGAGATGTGGCCAGATCATCAACCTACAGAATAACTTTGATCGTGACGTTAACTTCCTTGATTTCAATCGCCTTCATTGTGGGTCTGAAACTCTGCTGAAAATGGGTCGCAATTCCGGTAGTCGCACATCAATTAGTCCCCGACAGCACCGCACGCAGGGGGATCCGAAATCCGGGGATTCTTCTTTCCAACAACACATGGGCAAATCGCAGGTTTAGGAAAAGTGTGGAACAAAGCGACTGGACGTCCGAGCATGAGAAGACACGCGTTCGAAAGATGGAGAAGGCCTGGACGATCGGATTCCTCCATGAAAAATAGCAGACCGGAAGGTTTTATGTGGATGAGGAAGGTGGCAGGGCAATTCAATGTTCAACTCTCATTGAATGGTCGACAAGTATGATCGCTGCAGTTATGGGGTCTCATTCTCGGATAAGTTGGGCCAAGTTGGGTCACTCAGGGGCTTTTCAGAGGCTGTCTTGGTTAAATGACATAACCGTACAGGGGCATCCCCGACATCTCTCTGGGCGCTTCATCTAGGTCATTTTAAGAACTTCCGCTGCCGAAGCGCTTCTCCTTTTCCGTCACACTTGTCCAACGTCAACTACCGGCAATCATCCCTAGGTTGGTTTGTTTGCTCTAGTTCCTTGACTTGGCGTAACCTTTCTCTCGCCGACCGCAGAGCCTCACCCGCAAATGAGGGCCGTCGGATTTTGAACCCTCATTTCCTTTCTCTTCTCTCTTCGTATTTCAGGACGTTCGATCCGCATGTTTTCTCGCATTAATCGAACAAGACGAGAAGGCATCATGTCAGACGAGTCCGCGCGGGGGCGCGACGGGCATCACTCGGACATGCGTCCTCCGTCGAAAGAGCAAGGTCGGTACAGCGACCGTGAGGATGGTAATGAGAAGATTTCCTCCGGAGACTCGGTGCGGAAGAGTGCAGATAAAATCAGATGCCTTGACGGATTGCGAGGCATCGCCTGCCTCCTCGTCTTCAATTACCACTTCTTCTGGCCATGGACGCCAGCCATCATGCTAGGATATGGGGCGATGCCTCCTGGATCACCAGAGCCCTATTACGAGCGGTCCTCTCTGCCGATTCTATGTTTGCTGCAACGTGGCCGTCCCATGGTGGCTATCTTCTTTGCCATCTCGGGCTATGTTCTCTGCCGACACATCTTGAGGGCGATCCACGAACGGCGTCTTGATTCAGCGTACAAGAGCCTTGCCTCATCTGTTTTTAGACGTGTGTTTCGCCTTTACATCCCTCCTACTATCAGCATGTTCTTGGTGGCGTTGCTGGCACAGATGGGCGCTTTCCGATCCGAAGATGATATCTATAAGGGCCCCGACTCGGTATACATCAACGGCACTGTGACGGTCGCCCATCTGAACAATACTTGTGTCAATGGTACTTTTGCCGCCAACGGCTCGGCGGGCGTTGCCGATTACTTAAGACTGCGAAGCCCAGCGTACCTGGGTAACATCACAACAAACGAAACCGAAACGCTCTGCCTGAATGCCACGTCGCAGCTCTTCGGCCCTGCGTCGCTGTACATTCTGGCGGACGAGATTGAGGCTAGAGCGAAGCTGGTCAATGAGACGAAGGGGCTGAATGCGTCCGCAATCAACATCACCATGGAAGATGTCGTGGACAAGCAGGATAAGCATGACAAACACAAGACTTCGTACCGCAACCTGCTCGGCTTGAAGCCGGTCGTCCTCGAAGACGAGCGCAACTCGACCAACATTACAAGCCCTCAGAACTTCACGTGGGTCCAGCTTGGCGGGTCGTGGGAAGAGCATCCCTTTATCCATGACAACATCTCCTACGCAATGAAGAACTTCACAAGGGCCTACGTCGAATGGGCCAACCCATTCAATTTTGGTCATTACCACACGCGGTACGACCCGCACACTTTTACGATTCCCATGGAGCTCCGCGGCTCCATGTTCATCTACCTGTTTCTTCTGGGGACGGCAGCGTTGAAGGCGAAATGGCGTCTTCGCTTAGGTGGTTTCCTTTCCGCCTACAGCCTGTTTATAGGACGTTGGGACATGGCCACCTTCATGGGGGGCACACTTCTCTCAGAGTTAGATATCCGACGTGCTGATGATCGCACTTTGGTGCCCCCGGCTACGAGCGGCAAGAGAGCTTATCAGTCCGACTCTCGACGATCGACGCTGGGGTCAAGGGCGAAAAGATGGGCTCTCCTCTTCGTGGCGCTCTACTTCTTGTCGTATCCTGATGCCGGTGCCGAATGGACGCCGGGCTTCTCGTTCCTCTCTTCGCTCGTCCCAAGATACTACATCCCTCTGTCAGGATGGATGTTCTACCAGGCAATGGGCGCCATGTTGCTACTTCCGTGTATCTTACACAGTCCATTCCTCCGCGGAATCATGGAAGGGCGGCTAGCACAGTACTTGGGCAAGATCAGCTTTTCGTTCTATCTCGTCCATGGGCCCGTCCTGCATAGTCTGGGTTTCTGGATCATGCCGAGGCTCTTCGAGCGCTTCGGCCGCAACGTAGGCTTCCTTTTCGGCTGGATCATCTTGCTGAGTATATCGCTGTACCTGTCGGACTGGTGGTGTAGGAAGATCGACGCTTGGAGTGCTGGTGTCGGAAGAAGGGTTGAAAAACTGTTGGCAGAGTGAGTCGAGATTGCTAAATCTGCGACTTAGCATCATTTTAGTTTGATATAGAGTAAGGAAAATAGAAGGTCATGATACCCCTTAAAGATTGCCTTGGGATTCGTCGTAAGATAGTGACTGGAGGCCAACCACTCCGTCTCAAAATGTTCTGCTGCATCATCTCGACGAAGACCACATTGGGAAAGCTCTTTCTAGAAAAGAGATGCGTGATTTCACGGTCTTTTATGATGCATCGTTTGATTGTATGATGAGTCTTACAGAAACTACTTTATCGGGACCAGAATCTGTCTTTCGACTATGTGCAACGGTTCCAATAACGTCCGCAAGATCAAACTCCGAATGGTTTTCAAAACTGATGACGCTTCGGTATGATTGGTATACATCTTGTGATTACAAAGATCTCACTAGGCCTCTGTAAACCAAATTTGATTTTGACTCAAACCCAATCGCCCACCCATCTGAATGCTCAGTCATGATTATCCGATTGTCCCGCACCTTTTACTTGAGACGCTGGACAACCAGCTTGCTTCTTAGGTTCCTCTTACGCTTGATTGGGTGCGCGGGTTGCTTCCAGATCGGTTGATCAGGGTCATAGCCAACCAAGCAGTTGACCGTCTCCGCGCCCTCACCAGCGTCGTTGATCTGGCTGCCGACAGGGTTACGCCACTGCCCGGTCAGCTTGATGTAGCCGTCGAGCGCATCATTCATAGCCTTTCCGAGCTCGAGAGCCTTGGCCGCCCGGCTGTGGGAGTAATACGTCAGCAGAGAGTGCGCTGCTTCTCGCTCGTCGTTCTCGATCAGGAGCTTGGCGCTCGTCTCGACCCAGTCGATGTCGCTGCGGCTCTGGTTCTCGAAGCCCGTGAGCATCTGCGTGACGACGGGGAGATAGGTGTCGGGAGCCGAGCACATGTAGTACAGCACACGCTTGAAGATCCGCCCGGCGAAGACGCTCGCCTCCTGGAGCTGGTAGTCCGGGTTCAGGAAGCTGCCGGACGCGCCGGTGGTGAGGTACCGGTGCTCGCCGAATTCGGGAGGGATGCCGTTGACGCCGAGCCACCACGGCACGAAAGGCGAGGACACGGAGGTGGCGGGAGCGTTCCAGATGCGGAGGAGATCGGAGTCGACACCCGCTTTCAGGCTGACGACCTGCCCGTAGCCTGCCTCATCATCGGCGATGCGCTTGTCGCGGACGCGCTGCATCAGCTTCTCCTCGGTGAGAGGGACCATCTCGAGCGTGGCGTTCTCCAGGGCCGCTTGGGACATGAACTTGAAGCCGCCGTCGCGTGCCGTCATGTTCTCGCCCTTCTCGCCGTAGGCGTTGAAGATGTTGAACGGCACGCCGCTGCTGGCATTCCACCACCCATGCTCGACTGCGAAGGAGACGATGTTATCGGATCCCATGTAGTCTGGGCTGTTGGCGAAGTCCACGGGGAAGTCCTCGATGTAACCGGGGTAAAGCACGCGAACCTCATCGGACTTGAGGCGCTCAGCCGCCCAGAGCTTCTTGCCGCCGGCCATCTCCCAGACGACCCAGCCCTCGTCCTTGTCGGCGATCAAATGGGTGTTGCCGCCGTACGTCGCCTCACCGTATTGGTTCATCAGCTCGCCGATGATCTCGACGCCCTCCCGGGCAGTTCTCGCGCGCTCCATGACGATACGCGCGAGGTCGCTGTACTGAATGCCGCGTTGGGGCGTGGGCGTCATGTTGACGAGCTCTTCGCGGTTCTGCGCCCAGACGTCGCGGACAGTCACGCCATTCTCGTTGAGGCCGCCGTTTGTGAGCGGCGCCGGGAAGCCCTCAAAGTCGGAGTACTCCATCGACAGATACCGGAACGTGTGATTGACCTGGGGAATGGTGAAGAGCTCGCCGGGGATGCTGGCCTTGTCCGTCACGCCGACGGTGATGGTGGCGTTCGGCGCGTGGTCGCGGGCGGGAAACAACTGGAGCCAGTGGGAGGAGACCTCTTCGCCGGTTCCGCCGACCATGACGCTTCCGTCGGCAGTGAGGTCCTTGCCGACGTAAAAGGCATAGCTGGCAGAAGCCGGCCCGGCGAGGGCCGCCAGAACAACGGCGGAGCTTTGGAACATCATCTTGTCCGTCCCTGAACGGAGACGCCTCTTGACAGGTTGACTGGTGATGAGAAGAGGAATGTTGAGAGGATGAAGGTAGCCATCGGAGCGGGACCCCGTGTCCTTCCCCCCCTTCTTATGGTTCGTTCTCGAATGATGTCAAAGGGACCGCCGACGTTGACTTTCGAGTTGGCGTACCCCACACCGAAATTTCCGGTATCGCTAGCGGTGAGAAACCTTGAGATAACGGTGGTTACGGCCCGTAGGTGAACAACTACCGCGACCAATAAAGCTCAACAAGCGTGGTGTTTTGACAGGGATCATCTGGTCTTCCCTTGACATGCCCCCATGGGATTGCGGGTATAGTTTCCCTGGTTTCTGGGGGTAAATGCTCGCAATTCCCGCAGTTCAATGCCAACCGGCTCAAACAAGGGAAAATAGGCGACGGTTCCCAGCCGAACTGTCGTTGCATTCGAAAATCTGTGATTCCCACAAGTTAGGGAGGGTCATACGTGGTCCGCGAGCTGGCCGCATTCGAAACCCGTTCTCATTGTGGGCGAATCTCGGAGCCTCTTCTTATCTGACTGTTCACTGAGAGACTGCAATTGCACGGGAAGGCCGATGAACTGTCTACCGGAAAAGAGGTCACTTATAATAAGCTACGTGTTCCGTCTTGGGCTGTCCAGGACATACTCCGGAATGAACTCCGGCTACTGGCAGACAATTGTAGAGACGGGGTACTTACTTATTTAAAGTTGCCATGAGCTATCAGCTATACTTGAAACATTGATGATTGGAGTATTGCAGACTTTATACAGGCTTCTCGCAGAATGTAGCATGGACGAAGACAGTTATGAATTTATTGCATGCCTGCCACGCATACACGCTGAGAACTGAGAGACTTAATCCCAAAAACATTATACCGTATGGCATTGAGCTTTTCACTTCCCTTTTTCCTTTTTGTTTTCTTCTTTTTTTTTCTAATTTTTTTTTTTTCCTTTTTCATTTTCCTGCTGATTCTACAGGCGATCAGAACAGAGCCTTACGATGCGGGAAAAATGACAGGTAGTTTTTCCTAGCATCTACGCTCAAAAAGGTATAAGAGCAAATACGACAACATCGGTTTCCCAACAAAATCACACACAACGACGCTGTAACCTCACACTTCATACCGTTTAGGTTGCAGCAGCCGCCGCCGCCGACGCCGCCGACGCCGAAGACGCGGACGTGGTGCTGTTCGAAAGACTAAGCCACCAGAGCCAGAACCCAGAAAGTACGGCCGTGGTCTCCCACTCCGCGCCCAAAGTCCCTGTGAGCCCAGTCCCCATGAACGCGAATTTGTATCCCTTGCTCATGCTGAACGACATGTTGTGGGCCAGGACGGCGACGACCTCCTGTCCGTCACTCGTGACCCCCAAATCGCGCTCCTTCCTCGCCCCCCCGGCGCTCGGCTCCGGCAAGCCCACGCGCACCAGCTTCCACCCTGACGAGTGGCCGGCGAGCTCCTTGATTTCGTTGCCGTTCGAAGTCCTCCACTGGAACTCCTCCTCCTCGCCGTCCTTGTGGACTCTGAAGCGAAAGGCGCGGACTTGGC
The DNA here is from genome assembly GCA_001937105.1 of Colletotrichum chlorophyti. Classification (NCBI taxonomy): domain Eukaryota; kingdom Fungi; phylum Ascomycota; class Sordariomycetes; order Glomerellales; family Glomerellaceae; genus Colletotrichum; species Colletotrichum chlorophyti. The sequence goes on from MPGH01000017.1 coordinate 1,538,939, forward strand.
TCTTTGACCAGCTGGTCCAACTTGCGTCCTCTGGCTTCTCGAACGCGATTGTCCTTTCTTCGCCGTTGTCCCCATGTAAAGTGATGGTGGCCTTGTCATGCCACCCCAGAGCCTTCCTGCTTACGGTAGCCAGGATTGGGGCCTTGTTTGTAGGGCCGTTGTGAAGATGGAGTGATTCTTTTTTGGAGAACAACTTGTAGTCGTAGGCAATTGCATACTGGGGGTCTTCCGACGAAGGACCGAGGTAATAGACCTGCTTCAGCTTCCATGTGTAGTAGCAGTTGAAGGTAGGCGGGAATTTTGAAGTTGCGGGAATAAGCGTCCTGGAGTCCGTCGCGGCGTCGTTGAATCTAGGTGTGTGATACTGCGGTACTTCGTCGTTGTGTCTGTAGTAAGGCGGAGGATTGCCCATGTAGGCTTCTGAGGATTTCTGGTCTGAATAACTCATGTTGGCTGATTTTTCGTAAATAAGGGTGTGCGATGATGGTGTCAATGGTTGAATGACGGGGTATTGGTGAGCCACAGTGTAGGTGAACGACACGGGCCTTGAGACTGGCGTTTATATAACGTGCATTTGGAAGCCTGGAAGGTCCATTGAAGGATCGCGAGAACCCAAGCCCAACAGGGCTTGTAGATTGGCGGGGACCCCGAATGACGTAAGATCTAAGGCAGTCAACAAATGCGACCGGCCTGGCAGAGCATGCCATACAGGGCTCAATCGTTCAGCCCCAACTTGCGCAGTCACATGGCGGACTGGTTGCTGCGCCTCTTACTGGATTGGGAAATCGAAGGTAGAGCGACTTATGGGGGGATATCACCCGCCAAGGATCTCGACCCAGCCCACTAGATCTCTTTTCGAAGCCCTCTTTTTTGGTCAACAGCTGAGGTAGATCAGCGCAAACCAAAATCTGACCTTAGCTTGGCTGTCTAGGATTGCAACTCACCGTTCTGACGAACAAGCTTTTTTTCCAAAAACATGACAGTATTCTAGTATTGATCAGCGTGGTGCCTGCTTTCGTCGAAAGCCTTGCTTCTGCTGCGTATGTTTACCTATCGGGGAATTTGTGCTCGGCAACGTCTGCTATCATTATGCACCTGATGTACTGCAAGCCAGGGACGCATTCAGATAGGAGTAATTATACCAAGCTTAAACAAGTAACACACAAATTCGCAGTTATCACTTGACTGCGTTTTTTGCTGCATACACGTAGCACTGGATATACAGAGTTATCATCTTGTTCATCGTTTCCGCTGCTATGCAGCAGTACTGTTGTGGTTGATTCCTTCTGGGGCCGTTGCTGTTTGGCCCAAGATTGGCTTCCTATAAAGCCGTAGCATATTTGCCAAAGTCAGTTGCGTATGCCGATGAGAAGGCAGACTAACCACAGAGCCTGACGTTGGTAGAGACGCATAACACCAATTAAAGTACGTGGTGTGTTGAGGCCTGGTGGCCGGGTATCATTGTATCTATCTTCCTATCTCAACTTCCCGTGCCACGGCTTTGTACCAAGTCCTACTCGCCGCGTTTCACTCCTTTTTCTTTGCCGTCAGCGTCCACCGGGCTATGAAAACCAACCCATCGTCGGTTAAAAAGTAGGGCGTTTTCCATCCACCATGGCGGCTCCGTCCCACCATGACATGTGGTAACTGTGATGATTATCNCTCCTCATCGAAGTCTCACAGTGACCTCCAAGGAACTGACTTTTCTCACCCGACTCTCATCGCCAAACCCGTCCTCCTCGTCTTCGAGCACAACGTCATCCACCGTCGAAACCGACCTCGTCCTCACCTCGACTTCGCAGTCCTGTTGCTCAGTGAACCACGCCGCCACGCTCAAGACCCTCTCAATAGCCTTCCCCGTCCCCAGAACCACGGCCTCGCCGTTGCCGCCCTTAGTGCCGTTGTCGCGGTGCAGCAAGTCGACACGCTGATTCAGCGACATGCCCCGCGTCGATGGCACGTTGCCCTTGAGGGACTTGTCCAGCTGCTTCCGGACGCGCGAGACGACGGCCATGAAGGGCGTCGACGAGGACACGTAGATGAGACGCGAGTTTGATGACACGGGCTGCTGGCGGCGGGGTAGCGCGCGTTTCTGGATCTTGGAGCCTGGTGGCGGAGGTTAGATTGGTGGGTGTTCTGATACGAACAGGGCAGAGTGAAGGTACCTTTGGGTAAAGGTGGCAGTTTTTTGACTGCCGAGGAGTGTGCCGTGGCCTTTGTATCATTGATGCCAGCCTGGCCTTGTGTCTTTGGACGTTCAGGCGCCATGATAGGCAACCGCTTAGTGAGCCTGTGTTTGAATCTGAGGCAGGTGGTTTTCAGCCTGGAGGGCTTGGGTTTCTTTGCCGAAGGACGGTATAGGCTAATAGAATGTAGGCTTCAGCTTTTAACCGTGGTCGTAAATCGAACAAATGCACTCGCATTTGTTGAAATCTGAAGGGGTATCTTGAGATCTTGCAGAGATGTCGCTGATTAGTGTTGAATCTTGGTTCTCTGAGCCTTTTCACACGCGGGAGAAAAGCCATGCATGAAGTGGGGCACTTATCGGTGCCTGCAGCCAGAACACAGGGTGTGTCCGCTAGCTGCCCCGCAAACTGCCAATGCACAGGGGTCATTGAACCGTTTTGACAGTGGCGGGACCCTCTTCCGCAGTCGATATCAAAGACGAACCTGCCCTAGGCGGCGCTGAATAAACCGAAATCTGTAGATTAATGAATTAAAAGTGATAGGCAGTCAGTATATAGAGATTTTGATACGGGATAGAGCAAATCACCCGCTGGTGATCATCTTAAGTAGCCAGCTGCTGAGTTCAGAGAGAGCCTGTGAAAGTAGCATGAAGACCCTGTCAGAACGTGTGGGCCCGTCCCCCAAACCTCCCACGATGACGAGATGCTGTCCGAAGCTCCAACAACCGCCATGAACCAACAACACTCCACCGTCAAGTGCCCTCGTGGTTGCCTGCGACTACATCGACGCGACATCCAAATCGAGGAGACGCTTCCCTCAAAGAGAACAAGCAACAATGTCAATAGCAATCTGGCCTCCCGTAGCTCCCGAGGACCTCATCCATAAGAAGGAGGAATCCCTCGTAGGTTTCCCTTGCCTTTTACAAGAGCTCTCAGTCCGCCAGGCGCATCCTGTTGGATTGGAAATCGTCCTCGCTATAAACACAATGCTAATCAAACTCGAATCGTCTTGCCAGAGACGCGAGTTAGAATGGGTCGTCGCCGAGACGCACGCCGTCCTCGAGGACATCCGCCACGGCCTGCAGGACTGCTACGCCCTCCTCGCTCCGATCGACCCGGGCAGCACCCTCGTCATGAGCACACAGCGTAACGAGCGCGTCAAAGGTACAATAACCAGAGTCGGCACAAGGATAATCAAAGGGGTCAGTTCTCCCACCTGCTCCTCAAACCAATCAGCAGAAGCCTAACTTGCCATCACTAGACAATCCACCTCCAACTCCGGACCCTTCCAACACAGACCCTGACCCTCGACCCCTCGCACCCCGTCCACATCGCCGCCCTCGAGACGATACACACCCACCTGACAGAGTGCATCGATCTGCTCTCCCTAACCTCCCCAACTCCCTCCCAGAATCCCTCCCAGCTCGCCGCCCAGCTCCGCATCCTCGCCGCTTCCCTGTCCGAATCCTCCTCGCTGCTCAGAGGCCCGCCCCTAAACGAATCCGACCCCAGCTGGCAAACCGACTCTTGTCCGCCTGTCCACTTCTCGCCAGCCTTGGGCCCAAACATAAGCGTCCACCTCGGCCTCCAAGAATCAAGCCTCGTCCTCTGGCTGCGCGCTCTCGAGCCCGTCGACGCCCCCGTCCATCTCGGCACGAAGCTCGGCCTCGCCCTCGGCACCTTCCGCAGGCTGGAGCACGACGAGATGGACCGCCCCTTCCGCTTCACGTACAGCACCGTCACTGATGGCGGCGAGAAGCACAAGCACGGCAAGGCTCACCCCGCGAGCGGCGCTAGCAGCGTGAGCGGGCTGGGTACGCCTTCGAGCAGCGGCGAGGCGAACGAGGTTTTTGTGCGTGAAAAGGTGCGGGTCGAGAGCCTGCCGGATCCTAACCTCATGTCCCTATCTTCGAAGCTGATTGCGCTGGGTCATACGCTGGCTGGCGCAAGAAGAAACCTGGCGGCTGTCATGGGGGAGGAGTTTGATGAGTGACGTGCGGCGAGCCTTTAGCAATAGCTATCTTGACCAGTATGGAGTAAAAGAGCTGAGGTTCGGTTATAGGAGTAATTGTTATAGAAGATTTCACAGGCTTGGACGATCAACGACAGAGTATAAAGCGTTAACGGGCTGTGGTTGAATGGATACCCAGGAGTTTAGCAGGAATCGCATTTTGCATCATGGGTTTACTGTTTTCAAATTCCTATGTGCTGGTATCTTTGGACCAGAATTCTGTACACATACAGGTTGCCATTTGCAAAACCCAAAAAATTCCGTTCCCCAAACAAGCCTCATCTTCCCATCATCCAAACTAAAGTCCCGTGAAATGGAGATTTGCAGGTGCCACTGCTTTCAGAGGGGCACAAAGCCAGGAGCCTACCGAAGCCGGTCCGCCACAGTCGGTTTCGGGGATATGTTTAGGGTTATGAGCGCGATGAGCGGAAAAAGTACGATGTTCAACGCATGGAGGACGTGAACAAAAGCGCGTGTCAAGCGATTTCCCCTCATGCCACAGGCGACCAAGGCATGGGGATCAAGATCCTCGACTTCATTGACTGGATCAGAGGCACAGTCTTGTGGACAGTTTCGCTCCACCCCTCGACGCTCCAGCTCTTCTCGCGGCGAATCTTACGCTCCTCGAGGTTGGCGAACTGCCACAGGTGGTGGACGGTATTGAGGTCTCCTATCTGCACAAACCAAGCACCGACGCCCTCCATGACTTCGCGTCTCGCTTTCAGACCCCGTCTCCAGTGGGTCTCCCACTCAAGGAGGTTACCGGGGTGTAGAGTGTATGATCGCAGCTCGAAAACGCCGCCAAGCTGTCGGGGAGGCGTGGTAGGCCAGAATGAAAACTCCTGCATGAGGGATGTCTTCTTGGAGGTAATCAGGCTCTTCAGCTTCTTGTCAAACTCGGCGAACTCCGGGTGCGAGCCAATGTTATGGATCGACTCGTGGTAGCCTTGGTACCGTTGATACTCCCAAATGTGGACTGCCATTTTATCATTAGTCGCTGTTTGGGTAAGGCTTGAGTTCACGATGCAACCTACCGAAAGTGTCACAGTCTCCAACCTCGGTTCTCCAGCTTCCTACCAAGTGAACCTTATTCTCAGGCATGGAAGCCATACGCGGGTACCAGTTTCCGACAAGCTCGGTATATTCCTCCACTTTGTCGGGCTTCACCTGGTGGAAAACGATCGAATGGACGTATTTGCCTCTAGCGAGGACTTGGCTGAAGCTGGCCTCGAGCTGGGCGTCCAACTCGCGACCCTCCTTGGTGCCGTAGATGAGGTTGGTCAAAGGACCAGCCTTGCGCGGAGGCTCTTGCGCGGCCTCGGCCTTCTGTCCTGAAGTAGCACTCAGAGATGAGCCCAAGTTCTGGGCGGACCCAGAGGAGGGAGAAGGGGGGGATTGAGACAACGCACTTGCTTCCCTTTGTTTCTGCTGGTCTACCAACTGCTCTCGGAACTGCTTCGATTTCTGGTTGAAGGAGGCGACGCTCTCAGCCGCGGGGGTCACGTCGGCCATGGAGGGCACTTTGAGCTGCTGGCTCGTCGAGCTGAATGCTCGCAGCGCAGAACGCGGGGTTGCCGCGCCGGCGGCTCGCACCAATCGTCTGCTCAACATCTCTGGAAATCGGGCGAGGTAGTGCGATGTTGTATTGGAGAAGAAAGGATGAATAAATGAGTGAGTGACCAAGAGGTGTCTGTTCTGCGAAAAGGGGAGCTATGCTGTCGGCTCAACGAGCGAGACAAAGACAAACGATCTCTTCCGGGTTGGCAGGAACAAGCCTCTGGTGGAGGTGTGAAGGAGGGAGGAAAGCAGTTTCGATACGTCTCGATCGGCAGGAAGCAGAAGACACCCGAGAGCAGGGGTTTATCACAGAACGGGAAGCAAGTCGACGTGCAGAAGAGGCGGCGACGGCGGTAGAACGGTGGTTAGGTAGGTAGGTAGTGGCAGCGGTAAGGTGGTGGTGGTGGTCTCGCCCGTGCTTGGAGTGGCAGACTAGGTAAATGGAATGGATGTAATTGGATGCCCGGATGATGCAGTAAAGAGGTTCGGGCTACAACCGTGCAGATGTGGTGGTGTCTTTCAATACGATTCCCCCGCACGTTTTTTTGGTTGAGGTGAAGAGCCAAGAAAACAGGCAAGAGGAGAGAGGAGAAACAGCTTCAGGAGGTGTGTGTGGCAGGGACAAGATGAATGTGACACAAGGGAGGAGGAAAATGCTTGGTTACTACCTCCGTACCTTACCAATATGTTCGGGGTCTGACACCATGACCAGTCGACACCCGACCCGACTCCAGGAAGGACAGGACCACTTGTCAGGTCCCCTCAGCCCCCCAAACCTGGGGAAAGCTGACGCCAACCTCACGCCCCGTCCAGGTTCACCTCACTTGCAGCATACCCTAAGGTACGGGGGGGAACAGGTGAGGGAGCTAAAGTGGGTACGTCTCGCCTCCAAATCCGCCCAAATGCGGAGAAGGGTCGAATGATGTCACATGCGAGCCAGGGTGGCGTAAAGACACGGACAAATATTCCAGCGTCTTTCCGTGAAGACACCCAGGCCCCACCCGGTCAGTCAACCTGGGTCCGTGCGGCGACGCGGCCAAAGAAGGAAGCGGCTCCACTTATTGTTCAACCTGGAAAGGTATGCCTCAGGCCTTAAATCATCCAGTCTCGGCTACGGGTCCAACCGCCGAAGGCTCAATCGGAGGAAAAAGGCTCGTTTTGATAGCTTCACCTTGAACCTCCGAATACCGCCCGCCTATCTAGACCACCAATTCTTCCCCCAGCAACCCACATCACAACCGTCAAGATGTCTTGGTTCGGAGCTCGTGCCCTCAAGAAGTACCCCACGCCCGTCCGTACGTTTTCGCTGCTGCCCGTCCCCGCCTGTCCGCCGTGCGATTACTGACATCCCTTGCAGTTAAGCCGATGGCGCCTTTCTTCGCTGCCGGTATGTCGAAAGCCCCTTATCGATGTTTATTATCACGACCAGAATCGAAATCAATTTAAATCGAAGGAAAAACATGGGGGTGAGGGACAGGCGCAGCAGGGGCTGATACGTGAACAGGTCTGGTCATTGCCTACGGCATCAACTCCGCCCAGAACGCCATGATGCAGTGTACGTTGCGCAGCCCGAATCTTTATGGAGAACATGCGTGACTAACCACGGGAATGCAGCTGCTGAGTGGAAGAACGACGCTCGCAACCCCCTCGCCAAGAAGGCTCACTAAGTCTCTAATGGGAAGCCCGGGCTGCGTGTAGAAGGCCGAGCATTTCGGGAAACATGTCGAGGATAAAGACCCGCCGACGCGTATTCTTCATGAGCGCTGTATCATAGACAGACGGCTACGATCAATCAAGCTGTTGTATCAATCTATTCGCCTTATATCCTCCGCTTTGCGTTCTCCGTCAAGCTGTCATGATGGTGTGGCCGTGAATGTCCCAGAACTGGCGCATCTCTTACAGGGCGAGCCAATTAGAAGATTCAAACAACACTCCTCTGAAGGAGAGGCGGACTAACAAATTATGGGCATTGCGCAAATCCAAGGTAGACAGTACGTTACATGATGCGTCCATCAAGAAAGACGTACATCACGAAGCAGCCCACGTTGAAGCCCCGCTGGCCCGGTGATAGCAATCACGTGATCACATGAGCCTCAACAACGCCATTAGGAAATGGGTAAACACAGCCTGGAATTTGTCTGTTCGTGCACCGTGATGTGAGTGTTGAGACTGAGATCCTGGTTTTCTAAAGGTTGCCGGTATATCTTTTGCATATTGCTGCACTACAATCACTGTTCCGATTTCGATTAAGAGTCATGCCGATGGATTTGTCAGAATCCACTCAGTGCTCATGCCATTCAACATTGCGATCTCTGACCTTATCGCACGCCCTGCCAACGACAACACATTAACCAAATACACATGAGACTCCCACTTCACCCGAGTAAAAGCCTCGCACTCTCCCGCCTCAGAATTCCCAGTCTGATACCCACGAAAAAGAAAATCGCGTTCCGCTTTGCTCACACCTTGACCTGCAAAATGACAACCACAACTGGCACAACGCCGAACGGCTCAGCGGCGAAGAAGCCCGCTGCCAACGGAAAGAAGGAAATTAAGATTCTCATGCTTCACGGTATGGTACCATCAACGCACCGGGTGCATTTGGAGAGACTCATCCTTCAAATGCTCGAAACCGTACAATCATTTCCTCCGTCATCCCCCGACCTCAAAAAGGTAATCTTGTCAATGACAGTCAACTAACAGCCCTCGCAAAGGCTACACCCAATCCGGCCCGCTCTTCCGCTCCAAAACCCGAGCCCTTGAGAAGTTGGTCGCCAAGACCCTCGCTCCCTTCAACCTCCTCCCCTCCCTCATCTACCCCACCGGCCCCCTCAAGCTCTCCCCGCGCGACATCCCCGGTTTCGTCCCGGACGACAACGCTGTGGGCGAGGAGGAAGCTGACCTCGACGCCTGGGCATGGTGGCGCAAGGACGAGCACTCTGGATCGTACCGCTTCCTCGACCAGGGCGTCACCTCCGTTGCCTCCGCCATCCGTGAGGCGGGCGGCAACGTCGACGGCGTGCTGGGCTTCAGCCAGGGCGGCGCCTTCGCCGCGCTGCTGGCGGCCATGCTCGAGAAGCCGCATCGCGATGAGAGTGCCCCTGAGGAGTACCGCCCTTGGCTGCAACAGCTGCGGGACGCCAACGGCGGTGAGCCGTTCAAGTTCGCCGTCATTTACTCTGGTTTCTTCGCGCCGCCCCAGGAGCTCCAGTGGGCGTACGAGCCCAAGATCAAAACGCCAACTTTGCATTTCATTGGAAGTCTTGATACCGTTGTAGAGGAGTCTCGGAGTCAGGGGCTGACTGAAAGGTGCGAAGATCCGATGGTTGTCGTGCATCCCGGCGGTCACTACGTGCCCATCACCAAGGAATGGGCCATGCCCTTGATCGGTTTCATCAAGAAGATTGCAGACGAGGAGGCAGCGAAAAGAAAAGCGATAGATGAGGAGGTCAAGAGTAGCATTTAAAAGGGCCTCAGGGTAGAGCAGCTTGACCTACTGTAAGACATGGACATTGATAGACAAACGACATGAGCCACAAGAGACATACACCAATAGATTTCCTTCAATTTTCAGCGGGTCCTATTGCCTCCCGGCATCACTCAACTCATGATCCTCAATCCCCCTTCATTGCCTGTCTTCTGTTGCGGTCTTTGACCTTCTGACTCGGCCTACTTCAAGAAATAGTGTGTCTGCGTGTCAAATCGCATGGCTCATAATTTCCTTTTTCATTGCCTGCCTCTAGTGTTCTACAAGTGTACACCCCGTATTCACCACCACGCGTGACCCGCGTAATCCATTCGTCCCAAAAAGTGCCGCTGAACCAATCGTTAATGTATTAATGCGCCTTGGTAGCCTTTCCCTTCCCCGACTTGGATGATGCACCGGGCTGAATGTTCGCCATCATCTCCTCCTTAGTGATGAGATGATCGATCCGCTCCAAGTGACCAAGCAGGCTCTTCATGTTCGAGCTCCATTCGTTCAGGATATCATCCGCGTCTCTGGGCTTGGCAAAGTTCACAACGCGTGCGGGTCTGTCGATCTTGGCGTAGATAGTCTTAGAGGTTACGAGTTCGCTGATGTACTTCTCAGTCTCGTCTTCTGTGAGATCCAGAAGCTGGGTGAGACGCTTGGTCTGGATGCGGGTGTAGTACTTGGCTACAACCCGAACGTTGTGCTCTATAACACGCTTGCGGAGATCCTGCCAGCGCTGGTAGGCCTTCTCGTCACCCGACTGGCCAGCCTGAGCGTCGAAGACGTCGGTCTCGCACAGATGGGGGCCAAAGGTCTTGGAGACCTCGGGCCATCGCATCAGCTCGTGGACGGTAAACAACTTGAGAAGCTCGGCTTCTTGGGGAACTTGGCTAATTCTTGAGTCCTTCTGGATTCTGTGCAGCAGATCATGCTGCTCGTTATCGTGAGGGGCGAGAATGACGAAATAAATGATGCGCTGGAGGACCTGATTTATCACGTTAGCAGCCGGATTCCACCATGATATGCAGTGCTTCTTACAGGGTGAAGCTTCTTGGGATCCTCCTCGACGGCCTCTGTATCCAAAACCTGGCGGTAGTGCTTGCAGACATCAAGGTACTTGTCGTCGTGCTTGGCAAGGATGATTTGTTGCTCGTAGTAGCGCAGCTTGAGGTCGGTTGTGTCATCTTCTTTCTCCTCGGGTACCTCCTCGCCTCTTGCCTTCTTCTTCTCACGCTCCTTCTTCTCTTTCTCCAGTTGTTCGGCGGTCTTCTTAGGCTTTCGTGAAAGGTAGCGAGTGCTGATCTTGCGGCTCAAGATGCCGGCCTGGGTCCAGTCGCCGCTCTCGATGCAAAGGGCAACTTGCGCGAGGATGAACTCGGTCTTCTCCCGCCGGTCCATAGAGCCGAACGTCTCCACCTGCAGCTCGCACAGGATGTCCGTGGCCGCCTTGAGGTCGCCCTGCTCCTTCTTGATGTCGGAAAGGATCTTGGTAACTCGGGCGCGCTCAACTTCGACGAAGATCTTGCCCTCTGTGACCGTACGCAGCGTCTCGATGACGGAAAGCTTAATTTCAAGATTCGGGGTGGAGTCGAGGAAGGCCATCACTGCCTGCACCATCTTCGTGATCGCCTGCTTGAGCTGGCCATGTTTCTTCGAGAGGATGAGCACCTGCTCGTTCATCAAGCTCCAGTCGCCGGCATTCTTCGCAATGGTGACGATAGAGATAAGTATACGGGACGTCGAGGCGAGATCTGAGGCCTACGTTTTCATTAGTGACTGCCTCCAGCAAAGACAAGAACAACGCCGGAGACGGCAGCGGCGGGGGGAAATACCTGACGAGTCTGCTTCTCGAGCAGGCTGAGCTTCTCGATGGCGGCGGTGATGTCGCTCTACTTCTAGTCAGTAAATGATGGTGCAGCCCAGCAAACATACTAGCACTTGCCTTCGCGAGAGTCTCAGCCTCTGGGATCTGCTTGTCCGTCTCCTTGGAGAAGTCCTTCTCGGGCTTCAGCGCTCCGTCGGACATTTTGGCGCTGTTGATGGCGACGTTGAATAGTGTCTTGGGTTTGGTTTACGCGTAATATGCAGAGTTGTGAGGCGCCAATGGCGGGTTGACTGTTGGAAAGTTGTCGGTCGGGAAGACGAGCTGTTGTAGTTGTTTGGTCTGAGGCTCCGGCGGCAGCTACGCAACATGCTCGTGCCTTCCTTACCTCACCCTGGCCACCACAGGTGGGCAGGTACCTACCCGCATTAGGTAAGGTTGAGCAGGCAGGCAACGGAAGGACGTACCTTTTCCCGGCGACACCTTTGTCAACCCCACCATGCATGGTCAGTGCGTCTCACCTTCCACCTCTGCTCGATCTTGCATCACTCTTCCCTTGTTACTCTGGACTCTGATGCATGAACTAATCATTTCCTTGCACGGCTTCGCTTTGAAGTTACGAACTTTCCCTTGCTTGACGATTCTTCTCATGGCATCAGGGACAGTTCTTCCCTGCAAGGTCAAGTCGCAACCTCTTGACTGGAGCAAGAACTAGTAAACATGATTCAATGGACAATTTACCTAGGTTAGGACATTCAGCTTGGGACACTTTAGTTGCTTTTTTTTCCACGCATAACGGGATTGGTAGGGATGTAGTCAATAGAACGAACGAGCGATTGGTTCTACCAAAAGATTTCCGTCTAACGTAACCTACATCCTCGATATTTCCCTATCGCTATAAGAATTCTTTATTTGACAACCGGAGTACGTCATAACGAGTTAGGGGATATCAGGGACGACAAAATGAGGTACATGTGAGTTGTCGAACATGTTGGTTAGAACTAAAAACCCGACCGGATGCTCTTAGGTAGGCGTTAGCCCACGCTTCCGACTTGTAACTGGCATTTTGCAAAGAACAAGTAAAACGAGGGATGGCTAGTTGTTCCTATCGTTCGGCGACTTATGGAAGGTCCAAAGTCAAACCAAACCGAAAGAATTTCTTCTGGCATGTGCAGCGTCTGAGTGCCGTTGCGAGATATCTAGCACGCTCTAGCCACCATATATGTAATATATTCTTGTGAGAGAAACTTGGGTATGAGCGAACTGCAAGAATTCGGTTTCCTGTTACTTCAAGTACCTCAGGTAACTGTCCTCTTAAGGCGCCGCCTCAAGACGCTTTAGAAACACAGAGCTTTTAGACCAGTAACTTGAAGCAAGTCGGAGGCAGTGATGTTGAACAAAAAAAAAAAAAAAAAAAAAAAAAANGTATCCCTAACTAAATCTCAGTATACGAAGTGCCGATACTTGTATGACTTGGTCTACCTGCAGTTTATCATCAGCAATGTCTTGCGGCTTGGTCGTTGACGCGCACACAAGAAGAAACGGCAGCAGCAGTGACTGAATTGCACATACGATTGGCAACTTGAAACTCACATAATAAGAACAGCCTCACAGGACATCTATGCATATCCTCTCAATACGATGTTGCTACCATACTTGGTCGTGACACAAGAGCACTTGTTAAAGACTCTTGTCGACTAATGCTTCCTCACTTCTCTCATAGCAAATCACGGGCAACCGTCATGTATGGGTAAAACTGCTGTCTATTGTCCAATAAATCGAGGCAGCGCTGTTACTGCAAGGGTGGTGTACAAAATAGGTTTACACATTAAGATACAAGAACGTCTCACACTAAGGTAGTGTGATAGCGTTTAAAGGATGTCGCGATGACCGACTGAGTCGATGGTAATAATAGTCTCAGGCTCAACTGGAGAGCAGAGAGCGTCGCCGAGACCGCCGGCGTGGCAGTAGGTGGCGACGTCGCCGTCGCCCCAGAAACCGACCCTTTCAACTTATGTTAGCTCATTTCAAGTCCGTAGGTTTGCTGTTAACATTGAGGGGGGGAACGTACGCAGTGCCAAGCTCGTGGTAGATGCGGAGAGCGTACTCGGTCTTGGAACCTTGAATGACGGCGAAGCGGTACTTGGTCTCACCGCAGTCGAAGATCTTGGAGGGAAAGCCGGGGTTGTTGGCGTTGCAGACGATGGCATCGGCGTCGTCGCCGCTGAGGCTGAAGTTTACGTTGGTCAACGTGCCATTCGGCTGCTTGCGGACGTAGAAATCGGTGATGGTGAGCTTCTCAGAGGGAAGAGGAGCGTCGGAGGCCTGAGGTGCCGGGGCGGCAAGAGCAGAGGCACCGAAAAGGGCGGCGACGGTGGCAAGAGTGAACTTCATTTTTACAAGTGGTTTATGTTGGTGATGGGAGTTTGTGGTGTTGAGATGAACCGGCTTTGGTTTGAGTGACTTGTCAATGGGAGTGAGACCAGACTTGGGGGCTTTGCATGGTGGTTCTTATACCCGGAATCGTATGCCATGAAGAACATCCACCCACGCCCAGTCGGCCCAGTCGGTCGTCTGAGGTTGGTGCTTTCGACGTCACCGGTATTTGGGAGGGTGCCATACTGTGGAGAATGCCTGCCCGGCAGAGTCCAAGATGGCGGTGTTGTTGCTCCACGGCCTGGCAGGGAGCCAGCCGAAGAGCGAGCAACACGCCCATTTCGGTGGATCACCCATGTCGGCTTAAAGGGGTTCGCTCCGCGGAGACTAAACAAAAATAGTAAACGAGACAGAACACCCTTTGACGTACTCTACATGCCAATCACCAAACTATTATTCAACCAGAGCCTCAATCGGGCGGAGCTTGGCGGCAATTCAGGGCCAGCAAGGAGAAAGCGTGCCATGACTCGGGCGCAACAAGCTAAATGACGATGCCGGAGGGATGGTGCGCGTGACCCTCGTGAAGTTGAGGAGGCGAATCGCTGGTAAGGCTACTAACGCAACGTTGTTCCCGCTGGCTCTGGTGGTCGCACTGGGCTGACATTAACGTGGGTAGATGGACGATGATCTTCTCGTATTGCTCACGGCCATCCATGCTTTGGTTTCGGCATCTCTGCCGCTGCGGAGACGCGAACCACATCTCGCATTGCTGGCCCAACGTAACCTCTAAAAGGACTGGACCCTGGGTCGTTGGCTTTATTGCGGCCCTGCTGGGCTTCTGTGGCTGCTTTTCTTACCCTGATCCGCGGGCCGCAGCCCATGGCGGACGATTTTTTTCCCGAGACTAGCTCTTCGCTGTGGTGAGAAACCGGACGTGGTTTCAATAATGATGGCAGAGATGGAACGTCGTTTTAGCTTGGCGGTCATTATTTGACTAACTCGTCAAAAACGGTTAGTCGCATGTTGGCCGATTTGCCGGAATAGACGCCCTTGCCAAGAGTTCATTCCCTTGCTCCCTGTTGCGGGACAAAGACCAATGCTACTTGTAGCGGGCAGTTGCATAGACACATATAGTAAGTGTACATTTAATTAGATTTACATTATGATATCGAATTTTTCCACTAGCAGATTGATTCAGATGAAAACAGATGCGAACATGATGTTTTTACACCGTAAATCAAAGATAGAGACCGTTTATCAGTCCTGATTCGGCTCGGTTTAGCCACTCGCCATAACTGAGTCGACCTCAGGGCTTCCGTCATACGCCCCAGTCAAGAACCATTATGCCATTCCGCTTCCTTTTCCAGATTTTACGGCTCGAATTTACAAGCTCCTACATCAATGTGGACGGGGATCTGCGGGCTGGTGGAGCTACCAGTCTGACAGGGTGAAATACAGCGATGTCGCGCAATTTGACGTTGTAACTGTATGGATTCGTTGATTGTTGATAATGTGTAGAAGGGAAGACTCTCGGGCCTGGCCGAGGTGGTGCAAGTGATATCAAACAGAAGGAGGCCCATCATGTGGGCTGTCGGCACGGGCCGCCACACCACTTGTCACAGCCAGATTCCGACATGTTAACCCGACAGTCTAGGCATTGGTTTTTGGAAGTTTCCGAAGGCTTCTTTCCACAGGTAGTCTGGTTAAGGCGGTTAGCACGTCTCTATAATGTAAGGCTGGTCGGTGTGCCCACGTCAGTCTATTATGTGTATAAATCCAGGCCGAAAGCTGGCTGGTATAATACATTATAATGAGGGTTGTGGATCCCCTTCTATAGAGTCTCGAGTCAAGAATATATGTGCACCTGCAGAAATTACAGTCATCACGTTGAAGTTGAGCTGATAGAATTGCTATTGTACTGGTTCTTCCATTTATGGGCGCAACAGTAACTTGCTCTAAGAGGGAATGCGCCATGAGTGATATACATAGGATGTCTGGCTTCTGAGCATCAAGACGCCAGGGAAGTACAAAAACTGGCCTCAAAGATGTCTTCGAAGGCTGCTTCGATATTTCGTAAGACAGAGTGGGCTCTTGGGTCTTTTCGTACATTAGAGGTGGACCTATTTCCCCAGTGGCCGGGATTGATTGATCGACTAGCACAATCGAAGTTCTGATAACCATTGCTTTGAGTACCGACAACTTTACAATGGCAGGTTCTCCAAAGCCCGTATTCTACCTTAAATAACAGTAATTTCTCGCAGCGATAAGGCTTGCGATGGCACACTTATTTTTCTCATCACAAGACTAACACGATATGACTTTGCTGGCAATGACTAGTTTTGATCCACCCAGTAAGGCTCCCACAGAGGAGTTTGCCTATAATTTTACCCGGCTTACGGAAAGGACACTGCAAGAATAGGTACTCGGGCTGTGGCTTCCGGTGGCCCTGCTTTCTTACCGGTGTATGACTGACCTCGAACGAGTCATGAAGCGATTGATGGTTGTTCCTGTGCGGAAGCTTTGAGGTCGCCAGGCGAGGCCTCGACACTGCCTACGAGGAAAGGAGATTAGTGACAGATGAGTGGCAGTCCCACGGATGTTGTTATAGTATCCTTGGATGTGCCATGAGGACCCCAACGAGCCTGATCATACTGCATATGCAAGACAGCTTGACAACTCCTTTTGCGTTGGATGCAACACGCCTTGGAGAGGCTGAATATTATGCAAGCCATTGTGCTCCCAGCCGCGCGGAGTAAATGATTTCGTAGTAACAACAGCTTTGTCTTGATTTTACCTAGGTTTAGAGGTTGGTGCCACCAACTTCCTTGCTTTGTTCCTCTTCTCACTTTCTATTTCTCAAGGAACCTGCCCACCATCTTTGTCATCTACCGTCCGTCGTTACCTGCTTGGCTCAACGTACGGCTTATGCCTCAACCCCGTGCGTATGTCATTACGTGTTTCAACAGATGCAACATCTGCCAGCGAGGTCACTTGGTGCGTAGGGCACAATAAAGTGAACACGCCGGATTGGACGATACCAGAGGTCATCTTCGAAGAGTAGGTGATAGTCTATTTCTTCAGTGCTATGCCGTCCAAAACAAAAACCCGGCAAATACAGCCTACGCCTCGCAATGCTATTTCGTCCTGATCAAGTATGCACCAACCGTCCATGAAAAGCATCTGGCAAAGCCCCCATTACGACAATCCGGGGAGCTCCTCGAACTCGAAGCCTTTGAACCCGTCCTCGACGGCCCAGGCCCGCCCTTTCTCCTTCTCGTACAACGCCTCACACGCCCTGCCCACAACAAGAAGCCCAGGCGGCCTGCTGCCCTCGGACTCGATCGCCTCGGCAACATGCTCCAACGTCGTGCGAATGACCCTCTGGTCGGGGCAACTCGCCCTCTCAATGACGGCGCACGGCGTGTTCCTCGGCCACAGGGCCCTCCTCGTCTTCCCCCCCTCCGCGTCGCCCTCCTCCGTCTCCAGATAGCACGTCAGCTCCCTCACGAGCCCGACGATGCGATGCAGCGCCATCAGGAACACGACCGTCCTGCTCGCCACGAACTCGGGCGGCGTCGGCGGCTTCCCCTTCTTCCCCGTCCCGGTGCAGACGAGGACCTGGTCGGCGACGTCCCTCTGCGTCGGCGGGATCCCCGCGAAGAGCGGCGCGCTCAGCGCGGACGTGATGCCCGGCAGAACGGTCACGCGCTCCCCGAACCCGTGCTCCCTGAAATACGCCACCTCCTCCCCGCCGCGCCCGTACACGAACGGGTCCCCCTGCTTCAGCCTCAGCACCGTCTTGCCCTCCCGCGCCCCCGCCAGCGCGAGCTCGTGCAGCTCCTCCTGCGCCTGGTCCGCGTTCCCCGGGAACTTGCGCGCGATCTGCACGGGCGTGCGCCGCGGGATCAGGTCCAGCACGCCGGCGGGCACGAGCTTGTCCGCGAGGATGAGGTCCGCCGTCTGGATCGCCTTGTGCGTGGCGCGCGTCAGGAGATCCGGGTGACCCGGGCCGCTGCCGGCGAGGATGATTCTGCCGCGCGGCTGCGCCGGACGGGCGGTGACGGCCGCGGCGGCGATTTCTGGCGGGGGGTTGTTGAGTCCCGGGTAGGATCTCAGGACCGATTCGACGTCGTCGTCGGTGATTGCGGCGAGGCGCTTCAGGGGCCAGTACTCGCACACCTGGCTCAGCCAGCGCATGCGTCTGTTCTTGGCCGCGTCCACATCGGCTTCAGTGACGAGTTTGTTAAAGGTTGCCGTCTGGTCGAATGAGTCGTCAACCTCATCAGGGTGAGAGGCGAGGTGGTCCTCTGACTGGATCCGGCGGCGGACGTCACCTAACCTCTCGCACGCGGCACCCAGGTCCGTGGGGAGCGCGGCGGCGACCTCGCGGCGGATGCGGGAGGCGAGCTTGCATCCTCTCCCATTGGTCGTCACACCAATCTGTAGGGGGCCGTCGGTGTGCGTTGACAAGAGCGAAAAGGAGCAAAGCTGCGGAGCATCGACGACGTTGACGGGGATGCGATTACGCCTGCACAGGGCAGAGATGTGCGCGCTGAGAGGGTCCCTGGGCCCGGAGGTGACGAAGACAGCGTCGACGACGTTGTCCACATCGTCGCGGCCGAGGGTGAAGAGGTCGGAGTCTTCAAAGGACTTTTTGTGCCAAGTGACCTCGCCGGCCTCGATGCGTTTTTGGAGGCCGTAGTGAAGGTCTGGAGTCTCGGGGGCGAGGAGAATGGGAGTTGCGCCGGCGTTGAGTGCTTGTGTGCAGCGGGCGGCGGCGAGGGGGTTTGTGCCGATGATGAGGTGGGTGTTGCCCTTGCAATTGAGGGCTGTGAGGAGAGAGGTTGTTGTTGATGGTGTGTTCGTCGTCATCTTGGAAGATGTAAAATTGTGAGAAGAGACTCGCTTGAGTCTTTTCTCTTGTAGATGTCTAGAGATACCCTTTTCAAGTGTTGTATGAGCGACCCCTGTCGTATCACTGAGAATCGTCTTAGTGATCTCTGATGAGATGGTAAGAGTGAGTCAGTTGACCAAACGTGGATCAACGGTTGGACCCAGGAGTGAAAGGAAAAAAAGAGACAAGTGGAAGTCAGGTCATCGAGCCCATGAGTTTTTCCATGATTAAAGTAAAAAGAAGCATTGATATTTCTTTAGTTTGGCCACTTCGCCGTCCATTGGCTCCTGTAATTAGAGGTCAAATCCCTTGTCGCATACATTGCCCCTCTGACAAAACCCCCCCAAAACCCCGAAGACGGCGCGGGCCCAATCATGCAAAAGGCAAATAGCGTTGGGTTGGAGAAGTTTTCATTCGCCAGCGATGACACCATCCCGATAGCCGTTCCTTATCGGCACCTGACAGGCGACCAATCAGCGGCAATGGGCCCCGACTCCCGCGGAGCCGTCACCGGAGATCCTCCCGTCGCGGCGTTCCCTCATAGCGCTCTTGATAGGCAGATAAGCAGATAAGTCCTCACCAAATGTTTCGTTCGTGGCTGATGTTCGCATCTTGATATTGTAAATTCATTGAGTTGTGGTATATTTGAACACTGATAACCGGTTGCCATGATGTTCCTCCATTCCCGCCCCTCCATATTCTAGTTTTTGGTATGTGGTGTCCTGGTGTTACAACGCGTTGAATGCTTTGCCTTTCCGTTTTATACACGATCCTGTTGTTACATGACACAATGAATGATACACTTGGCCCCCCTATTACTGCTGCGACTCGCTCATCTTCTTCATCATCTCCTGACGAATCGACTTGCGGCTCTGCTTCCGCATTTTCGGCGCATAATCCGTGCCTTCTTTTGAGCCAATAACGCCCTCCTCGTTGATGCCGACAGGGATGGCCTTCTTCTTCTTGCTGGCCGCCTCCTTTGCGCGCTGCGCTCTGACGCCGCCGTCATCGAGCGACTCGGGTCTGCCCAGACGCACGTTGCGGCGGTTGCGCGTCTTCGCGCCCAGAGCCCACAGGTCACCCCATTTCGCCTTGCGCGCGTCGTGGTACGCTTGCTTGCTGAAGCTCTTGGGCACCGTCCAGCGCTCAATGTGCGCGCTGGGCGTGCACACGTCGAGCGTGACGTGGCCGCGCCGTTTGATGGGCGGCAGGATCTGCCGCGGCAGCGAGAGCATGTCGGGCGCCGTCTCCGAGTTCTCGAAGCCTGCAAACGCCCGATCCGTGGCCGCGTCGCCGGCAAGCGGGCCCTGCTTCGCGCGGATCCCGCGCTGGATAGCGACGTAGCTGAACTGCACGTCGTCATGGTTGCGGTGCGTCGCGCCTACGATCTTCTGCAAGAACGGCGGGCGCACGAAGCGCTGGCTGAAGTGGCAATAGTCCTTGCGGCCGTTGCTCTTTCCAGGCGTGAGGTACATAGGGCATCCGCGGTGGTTCGTGCAGGGGGCAATGATCATGCCGTGTTCCTTCACCTTGCCCCAGGCGGTGTTGACCTCCTCCCCCTGAGTAAGTTCCTCGGCGCCGGGGTGGATGAGGAACTCGTTAAGCAGGCGGTCGCGGACTTCGGCAACTGCTTCGAAGCCGCGAGGCTGACCCTTTTCGAGGAGGATAAGAACTCCTCCGTCGGGGTTCAGTAGAGACCAGATGTTGTTGAGAATAGCCTTGCGTCTGTGACCCTCTTTGACGGGGAGAAGTAAGTGAGAAGCAATGATGATGTCATACATCTTGCGCGATTGGGGCACTTCGTTGGCATCAATATGTAGATGAGCGTTCTCGACCGAGTGGAGGTAATCCGGCATGCGAGGCAAGAAGCTCGTGTTCTGGAGGAACTTTGAGACGCGGCTTCTCAGCTTCTCGGATCCCACAATGACGGTCTGCTTTCCAGGGGGGTTCTTGGCATTGACCTCACCGCGAGCCCGCATCGCCTCCCACTCAGCACGCGAAACATCCTGCCACGCCAGGAGACCTGCACCGCCTGAACCGACATCGAGAACACGAGGACCCTTTTCCTTCTCAAATAGGTTGCGCAGCCAATCCGTTCCTAGGCGCTTGCGGACCTCGACCAGGGTTCCCATGACGGATGCGTAGGCGGGTGGCAAAAACGTGGAAATGAAGGCGTCGGCCTCGATATCCGACATCTTGTGCTGCCAGGCCGCCAAGCCAATAGGCTGTTGCGGCAAGCCCGTCTTAGAAGCTGGTGTTGCCGGGGAGTATGGCAAACCGGGCCCTCCAAAGGCCTTCTCCGCCGCGTCTCTCACATGCTTCAAGTCCGTTCTGCCAAGCAACTCCGTCACCGGCGCGGTGTATCCGACGTACGGCAGACTGACGGTGCTTGGGTTCGTTGAAAAGTGACCCTCCCTCGAAAATGGGTGTAGACGCCCGGCGCGGTTGGAAGTTCCTTGGTCTTGAATGCCGTCCTCACTCTCGTCTAACTCTTCCTCGTCCTCGAATTCTCGTTCCTCGTCCCACATCTCGTCCTCCTCGAGCCGTTCCTTCTCGGCCTCCCGTGATTCGCGGGCGTTGATCTCGAAATCCTTCTGCAGCTTCATTAAAGCGTCGTATTCTCTCTTGTTCCGCGCCACAAAGTTGATGTAGTTATTGTCGCCCTCAGGGGCAGATTCCTCGGTCGGCTTGGCATCCTGGGGAAGTTCTGGTGTTACGGCCTCTTCTTTGGTCCCGACGCCTGTGTCTTCGGGCGTCCTAGCAGACTTCGGGGGGTCGTAATGCACCTCTTGCAACGTACCACCCTCGACCTGACGGAACAGAGCTGGTCCATCAGACCCGTCCCTTCGCGGTCTCGATCCTGATGCCCCGCCCTTCAAGTATTCGATTCCCACATCTTCGGGCGATGTTTCTCTCAAGGGCGGCCCGTACCACCGTTCATAGAGCCTGTACTCCTCTTCGCTGAGGTAGCCTTTGGGCAAAGTGTCCCGAAATCTCTGCTTCGCTTCTCGAACGACGGTCTCAATATCCTCTGTGCGTGCGGACCTCTCGACATCGTTACTGCTTGATTCGCGGTCTTGGAACCGAAAGGATGCTGTCGAGATGCTTCTCCGTGCTAGAGGTCGTTCTATTGATCGAGCCGAAGCTAGACTGCTCCGTCGCACAGCATAGCTTGCCTGAAATGTCTGGCTGGAAAAGTGTGCGCTGAAGGTTGCTCTTGCTGTCAAGCTTGAAAGTCGAGCCCGGCAGCTTGGGCAAGCGTTTCGTAGGCCGCCCGCAGTCAACATGATGGCGTTTTCGTCGTGTGGCAAGACACGAAAGAAAAGTGAAGTGAAAGAAAGTTGAAGATGGAATTCTGGAGCTTTGTCGCATGGAAATTTGGATAGCTCAAGAAACGGCGCCCCGCTTGTTGCAAATGTTGGCTTGTTGATTGGCCACCACATCAGGGGTGCATTGCAGGGATGCTACAACTGGCCTCCACTTGTGTAGCTCCTCGCCACCAACTGCTTTCGACGTACACCCACCGTTGTGATCAACCTCCAACAACCAACTATTTCTCACTCAGTCATCACGGTGCCTCTTCAGCGCATAGAATGAGCGACATAGTTCAAGACATAGTTCAAGATGCCGAAGTTCAGGAGGATAGCTCCCTCGCACCTCGACGGAACCCGTGGATTGCATCGCCAAGCGGGCAGACAGGGTTCGGGTTTCGGCCTTGAGTCGTCAGAGTAATTCCGAGTTACGTCCTACTGTGCACAAGAGACGCTCGGTGTTAACGTCAGGCTTTACGTCTTCAGTTGAGTTGTTGACCTGGTTGTGGATCTGGAGAGACTTGGTTTTGACTAAGCTGGCTCATGCCGTGCTCAAGCATCATGCGCCGCGTGGTCTTGGTCACTGCAGCTAACTCGACGACGAGACTGATTAGTTGGAAGGTCAAGGTGAAAAGATTTTCAAGTCTGCTTCTCTAAGTCATTTTAATGAGGTAAACAGGTTGAAGACTTTGGACATGGAACTCGTATATAACAAGGACTGGTGCTCCTGCAGTTCAAACTCTACTGGCTTAACTTTCATTCATAGCATCCCTCCACAGCGCGATACTCAAGATGACCTTCAAGACACTCTCTTTTCTATGCGCGTTCACTGCTACAATGGCACGGGCGAAGCTTCCCGCGCCTTCCGACACATGAATACATCGTCGTTGGATCCGGCCCGGGCGGAGGCCCCTTGGCTGCCAACCTCACGAGGGTAGGCCACTCAGTGCTGCTCCTCGAAGCCGGAGACGACCAGCTGGGCAACCCAAACTCTTACATGGTTTACAATAACACGCCGGCAATCAATGATCTCTTGACCAGATGGGATTTCTTCGTCAGTCGCGACACGCCAGAGATCGACAGTCTCTACGATGTCACCACTGGGAGGACGTCTGCCGGCGATTTCTACGTGGGTTTGAACCCCCCTGCCGGTGCTCAGCGGCTGGGCACTTACTACCCACGAGCTGGTACTCTCGGAGGATGCGCCATGCACAACGCTGCGTCCATCTCCCTGCCCGCTGACGTGGACTGGCAGGACATCGCTGACTTGACAGGGGATGACTCTTTGTCCCCGGCCAACATGCGTCAGTATCTGGTCAGGTTGGAAAGGTGCAACTACCTCGCCAACAGAAGCACGCCAGACCACGGCTTCACAGGATACATCGACACTTCTCAGGCTCCCTATTCGTGGGCCTTCAACCAGTCTGACCTGTCTACGCTGGCAACATACGCTTCCGCGGCTCTGGGGCACCCGAACACCAGTGCTAACAGTTTAGCCCAAACGCTCGGTAGGGATATAAACGCAAACGATCCCAACAGAGATAACACGCTCGGTGTCTTCACCCTTCACACGCACTCCCGTAACGGGGTGCGCTCTAGCCCGACCAACTACATCAGAGCGACCCTTGCGGATGAGAGAAACGTCCCCCTGACGGTCTAGCTGAACACGTTCGTTTCTAGGGTCAGCTTTGACAATTCAAGCTGCAGTGGCGGACCACGGAGGGCGATGAGCGTAGAATATCTGAAATGGCAAAGCCTATTTGCGGCGGACCCGCGCCATGACCCGTCTCAGCCCAGAACCCCTGGCAGAGCCTTCGCCTCCAAGGAGGTAATCATCGCTGGTGGCGCCTCAACAGCCCCAAGATTCTCAAGCCCAGCGGGCTTGGTCCCGCGGAAGAGCTGGCAGCTTTTGACATACCCGTGGTGAAGCACCTCCCCGGCGTCGGCACGAACATGCACGACAACTACGAGGCCGTCGTCTACGGCACGTTCGTAAAGCCGGTCACCGGTTTCTGGGACATGTTCATGCGGACGTCCGTTGCCGAAAGGACGAGGGATGTGCGCTTTTACTGCGGCAGTTTCAACTTCGTCGGCTTCTTCCCCGGCATGCCCGGTTGGAACGAGAACGAGTTGGAGTGCGGCTTCATGCAGCTCCACCCGAGCAACATCAACGGCACGGTCAAGCTTCGGTCCGCCGACCCGCGCGACATGCCCGAGATCCACCTTGGTTTCTTCTCATAGGGCGACGACGAGGACTTGGATTCCATAGTGGAGGCTATCAATCTCGCCCGGTCCATCTTGACCAACTTGACCGATAATGCCTTCACGGAGCATCGGCCGTGTCCCCAGGGAAGCAGCTGCACGGATGAGGCCCAGAGAGCATTCCTTCGTGCCCAGACTTACTCGCATCACGTCAGCGGATCTTGCGCCATCGGAGCCGACGGTGATCCAATGGCAGTCCTGGACTCCAAGTTCCGCGTCAGAGGCGTCAAGGGTCTTCGCGTCGTGGACGGGTCCGTCTTCCCTGTTCAACCTGGGGAACTTCCTAGTTTGGCTACTTTCATGATTAGCGAAAAGGCTCTGGATGACATCTTGGGGGATGCTTGAGGCGCGAAAGGTGGCCGGGCTTGGTTGTGGTGAGGTTAGACAATCCACCCCACAAGCCTGGGGGCTATAATCTGGTGCATACGATGTCGGGGGAAAGCCAAACTTAAGATTTCGAGGATGAAACTGTTCTTTGTATCCTTGTCATCAAACCCACAACTCGTGTTGCTTCGATAACGGATGAACCCGATACACGTTATTCCGATGCTCAAATTCAGTATGTACGATGCAGCAGTTTGACTCTCAGTACATCCGTTGCTCGTGCAGGACGAGGTGTTCGTCCGAAGAAGGGCATCCTGTGAATGGGAGTACAGCTGTGGCTCACGGATCAATCCTGGCAACTATCTTGACTAAGTCTCAATTAACAAGGGACTACCCTTTCATGTATCTCAACCGCCAAGGTATTAAAAGGCATAGACCCGGCGAAGATGCACCTGACCAAGGTTCCAGTCATGGTGGGGAAGGTTGTAAGAAGGTTCGCGATAAACGATCCTCATTTCAATCGCTGCGCTCGTGAACCGCAATTGGTCCGCCGATCACTCGGTATAGCCGACGACGATCTCTTAAACAACAAGGAATCCCATATAACGGAGTTTCGCGCTCTTGATATAGATGCCTTGCGCAGTCGTCTCCGGAAGTACGCCAGGGGGACAACAAACAAACCTTCAACAAAAATCCGACGTTTTTCATCGATGCTTCAGGTAAAACCTACGTAGTAATCATAATGAAGCTCACCGCCCTCGCAACCACGTTGATGTAGGTTCCCACGCCGAATTTCAATCCTACGTCAACGTTACCGGGAAATCGCGCTGACCAGGCAGGTTTTCCCTCGCTGGAGCTGCGACTACCAAGTACTGCCTCTGTGCCAGTGGGGGCAAAGGCGTCGACGCTGCTACCATCAGAGTCTGCCTCCGTTTCATCGAGGGCGTCTTCAAGACCCTCGATGGTTCGAATCCGTATCTCGGAAAGACCGCCGATGGGCAGAACCACGAGCTTGTAAGTGTGCCTCCCCCTCCCGCCACGCGTATGAATCTCGGGGCTCCAGATCGCGACTCGACCGCTGACTCGGAAGTTTTAGTGTATCGCGAACAGCAGCGCCTCATTCGACTCCAAGTTCTTCTTGGACCAATGCAAAGACAGCGGAGCCACGGATGGCTTCAACTGCTGGAACGATGAACAAACACGATACTACGGGTAAACAAATTTCGCGTCCTCGGGTCGGGTAAGGAGAGAGAATGAATGGTGATGATGGGCAAATATGAGAATTCAATGATTTGGTCGGTCATAGCACTAGCGCTCTTAATGTTCAATTTTACGTTTGCTACTACGCATCAAGGAGCGCTCCGCAGGCTTCCGTACGCGCGTTTCCGCATCAGACTGCTGCTTGTCGTGAGCCATACAAATGCGACATAAACATTAGGGGCAGAACTTCTACGCCGGCGCCAGTTAAGTGGCGGATAAACCCAGAGTTGAGCGCTTCATTGATAATTTTCATTTCTAACGGCTCATTCACGTGAATTTGGGGGCTTGCGATCTCGAGTAAAAGACAAGAGATCAACAAATACATAGTAATCTGACAGCCATGTTCCACAAGTGTCAAATGCGTGATCTAGCTGGCATGAAGTATCAGGCCGGTTGACTAAGTTAGCCATACAGCAAGGTACCTTTGACCTCAAACAGTCTTTCCCTTAAAGCTCATTCGCAGATGGTAATGGTGAGAATCAACTAATCTTCGAGTATAGTATAGACGTCTTAAAATGTTCAGGATCTAACTTGCAAGATATGTGCGCAATTGAAACGTCGTTGCTTCTGATCAAAAGTGTCGGTTGGCAATGAAACAACGTTCAATGCTACGGCATCTATAGAGCCGAGATACTTGAGGGAAGCCAAAGGTTCAAGATTTGTACTTATGTTGCAACTCTTCTATACCTGTTCATCGCGTAGGCATCTTATTTTATCGAGAAATCCTAGACGTACCAATCATGTCGTTGAGGGGCTCATGCTTTTGTAATATGTCGGTCGACGAGACGCATCGACTTTTCTGTTTACATAACAAGACAATACGCATTAGCTCCCCCGTCGTTTGGAGATATGGATTTAGATACTCTGTTTAATCCACAAGATTTTCTTGCAGTTCTGCCGGCCGCAACGCACTGGTCATAAGCCTCAATTGACGTTACCTTATCATAGAGGACCAACGGGACGATCTGCGCGAGTTTGTTGGGTCATCAGAACTCACAGCCAAGGCAGTGGCAGAGGAATGTGAACACCTCTCCAATCGGCGTTCGAGGTACGCCACCTGACGACGTGCGTGCCGTTGTCCAACTTCGCAGCAGGGAGTTGAGGCGGGAGCTCAACGCGTGAGGCGCTTTAGAGGCTTCTCGTGTATAAATAATAAACGTCCCACAAAACAATCCACTGTACAACATTCACCCAAACTGTATTGGTGTCGATCTAGGTGACAAACCTCAACCTGAAAGGATGCAATGAGTCTAAGAATTTCTAAGCGTGGGTTAGCTTAGTCTCAAAAGCCTGGTGGTCGTCGGTGACAGGAGACCGACTTGCTGGAATCGGTAGTCACAAGGAGGTTGTTCAGACAAACGCCCCGCCTCCCCCCGGTGGCGCGGGCAGACTTCTAATCAGAAAAGAACGATTTTTTCTATGCACTGTAGTCTATTATCGGGGGCCAAACCCTCCTGATATAGCACTTTAACTAGGAATCGTCATCTTTAGGTGGTGAAGAATCCCGCTAATAACAAAGTTGTCCCACCCCCCAGGAACGGCCATAGGGCAAATTACAAGGAAACATGGAGGTTCAACATGCAGGTACGTGCGGTGCTCGCTGGGGGGAACTGATAGAATATGGTAGGAGACAGCTTGCAACTTATAGGCAAACAAGGCGCTGGGAGATCTGGGAGATGATTCCTAGGTCTTACACCAAGGTTTACTTCAGACTCCAACTACACACGCCAATCACCGATGTCCCCACGTCGAGTTGGACGAGGTGGAATTCGAAGCGAGGCTTCCACCCAGACAAGCCGAGTACGCCAGATTCCAGGCAAGGCTCGCGCCGTTGATCATTGGGCTGTCCACCTGCTGCGTCCTCATGAATTCATAGCTCTCGACCGCGCCGGCGTTGTCCGCAATGGCAAGGTTGGCGAGGAGGTGCCCGGCGAAGGTGGCCCCGCTCAGAACACCGGACTTATTCCCGGCGAAGTATTGGTCCCATTCCTCGCGTACAAATGAGGGTTTGCGGACGTACGCGCTGCTAGGTACGACGGGCAGCACGTGGATGCCCTCGATAAAGACGAGTTCATCACCAAACCACGTCGTATGGTTCGCCTTCCGCTCGAAGATAATGCCCGCTGCGCGGTTACCAATGAAGTTAGGAGGCTGGACGTCGTTGTCGCTAGTCATAAGATAGTAGGACTGTATACTGCGAGCGTTGACAGCGAGCTGTAGATTGCCCCGGGCCTCGGTGTCAGCGTCGCCGCTGGCGTAGCCCCACATCTTAATGGCGTAGGTCGAAAAGGAGTCCTCAGCCGTAGATTCCTGATCCTTGCCGTCCGGCGCCTCAATAACGCCACGCGCCCAGCTATGGCCGTGGAACCAGTCGAATGAGCGCGAGAAGGGGAAGTACGGGTCTTCCATTGACGGGTTAGACCAGTCCCGGATCAGGTTATTAACCCAGATCTTATTGACTCCGCCGTTCTTTGTTAGCCATAAGGGATCGAAATAAGCAATCACCGCAGCTGTATAGACGTAGTAGCCGTAGTGGAAGTTATGATCATTATAGTACGTATTACCGAAGTCGACTGATGTGTCATGGTTATCATACGACCCATCTGAGACGAGTCCCTTCCACACATTATCGTAAACCAGTGGGTTCGGCTCCTCGTTATTCACGTACCTCTCAAATGCAATTTCAAGGTTCTTCACCGCTTCAGCTGTAAACGAGGTATCTCCAGCAATGTTGTTAATTGCATACAGCGCCCTTGCGTACTTAGAGAAGTCTATCCCTGAGTAGTACTTAGAGGTCTGGTTGGTGGCTCCGACGATGTTTCGGGTAAGCTCCAGCTTAGCCGCAGCCACAATCGCAGCTTTGGCCTCGCTGGATATCCTCCCAATTTCACAGCCCACGGAGCGGGGTGACCATGGGTCGAAGCCTATCTCAGTTGGGAGGTCGCTCTCGATCATGGTGAAGGCCTCAGCGAACGTAGCGGTTGCGATCCCTTTGGTGGTGCTTGCCAGCTTCACGCCGGTGACGCCGCTCCTTGTCCTTTCATCGAAAGTTTTGACGTGATGAGGCAGTGCGAACATGAGAAGCGGGGATTCCTGGACGCCCCCCTTCGTCCAGGATATCGTATACTTCCCGATGCGGCCGGAGACAGACCCAGAGACGGTTCCGCGGACGGGATAGGCCCCCGCTGCCTTGTTGAACACGTCGATGCCGGCCTTTCCCTTGGGATTCTTAGCAACCTGAACGGTGCCGGTGAATTTTCCCGGCCCCACAAGTGTCTTGGTGTTCATGATTCTGAGGGTCGGTCTCTCAGAGGATTGGGTCGGGGTGAGATAAATCAGCCAGTTCGAGCTGTCGCCCAGAATAACGCTGTATCCATATACTTTAGCGCCTGGTGTTCGGGTGCCGGGTGTTCGGGTGTCAGGGCTCAGCTCGGTGATGCTGGAGAAGTTCTTCTCGGACTGGAGAATTATAGTGGCGTGGCGGTAGACGCCTGTAACGAACGCCATGCCCTGGACGAGGGGGAAAGAAACAAGCGGATCGGCGCCTTTCTTAGTCGCAAGATTGACATTTACAGAGAAGGCCGTGAGCGAGTCGGTGGTCAGGACGGTGCCGTTCTGAAGTTCGTAGGCGGAGAGGGCAATGGACTGTTGGAAGGCGGTGTCCTCGAAGGACTGCACAGGGTTTCCGGGCCCGTAGATGAAGCTCTCGCGGTCGGTATGAGAGACGCAGAGACCGTGGCCCTGGTTGGCCTTGCCATTGGGCCACCAGACTGAGTAGGGGTGCGTCCAAGTGGCGTTGTCCTGGTTGTTGATGAAGAAGTTGGCGTAGAACTTGTTTGTCTGGATAGGGCCATCCTGGTCGACCCCTACGGGTTTCTGAGGATGGTCATCGCGGGAGGGCACCAGAATTGGACGGTCGTGGAAGATGGGCACAAAAATGTCTTCAGAGCCGCCCATTCGTCTGCTCAACGGCCCAGGCGTTGCCGGCAGCTGCGGATCCAGGCCGCGGACATGATGTAGAGCATGGCTTCTGGAGGAAAGCCGATGAGGGTGTACGACCTGCACCAGCGCCAAGGCTAATGCGAAAGAAGACCCCAGCATTTGATGAGTATACGGGAAGTAAAAGCAAACGAACGAGTATTGTAACGAAAGGACGTCTTGGCACACCAGACAGAACGAGCTTTGGGCGGGGAGAGGGGAGGCACCCTCGAATGTACCGGAAGGAGAGAATAGAACAAGTTTTTCAAGGGCACTATCAATAGTCAGAGGACCTGGCTTCATGCCAAACGACCATCTTATATAAACCAGACGAGGCGTCTGCCTGCGGAACCCGGCACGTAGTTCTATTTAGAGTTGGACACTACTGGAGATAACCCCTGGACGCCCTCGAAAATTCCATCTGGTCTGACTCGGAAAGGTAATTGGGATACTATATCTCTGGCCGACAGCGAAGCTACATTGCCTACACGTTGGCATTTGGATATTGCCATGGTCCTATTGCGTGTGAGTGGCAGAGCCATACATCACCCGACCTAACCCGGTTCGTGAGAAGGACCGCATGCACAGGCAATTGTTATAGCTTATAACTCACGATTAGATTCTAGCAATACATAAGACTCAGTATCGGAGCATGAAAGAACCGTTCCACTCTTCTCTGTTTCCCCCACATGCGCAGCAAACTTGCTGCCTCTCTGAGCGTGCTCCACGCGGTCTCCACGCGGGTTCCGGACCCGAACTCGACAGTGCCGCCATCCAACAGACAGATATGCTTGCTCATCAAGTGACAAGTGACGGCTCCCAATAGGCTCATAGGTACCCGTACGTATAAATTTCATAGTTACCCGTGGAAATAACTAAATAAGCACCCTAAGTCGACCGCGTGTCTAAATTTCACGCGTTTCTTTATACATAGTACTTTAGTCATAAGTGTCTTAAAAAGACTAAACACAGCCTCCTTAAAGCAGCGTCACTGGGCAAGACTATGAGAAGCTTTGAACGCAGGATCCGTGGAATAAGGTGCTATTTCTTTAAAAGTATCGTGTTGACAAGACGCATCGTTCCGCAGTCAGGCAGTACAACTACAATATCCCCGTACGAAATCATAGCTTCTCTTCTTTCGAGTACTTCTTGTCCAGATCATCCTCTTCGTCCGTATCGGTCTCGCTGAGTTGTTTGTGGCTTCCGTCCGGGACCGGAGCATCGTTCGCCCGCTGAAATTTCTCCTTGATAACCTGCATAGCTTTCCAAACCATAGACTTCCCAGAATTCCTAAAGCTGCTCGTCGGGGAACCGACTGTATCTTTCATCTCGACTTGAGATTCATATTTGAGGGACTCGGTGAACCCCGAGCTTGCAATGCTGACCCGAGAAACAGCCTTAGGCGGTTCGGCAGAGGTACTAACAACCGGATGCCCGGCTGACTTCTCGCTGGTCTCGAGGAACTGAATGATTTCTTTCATTCCTGGGCGGCTTCCGTACTTATCGTCCGTCTCAACGATATGCCGGGCATACTGTAGCGGGGTTCTGTAATCCTTGTCCAACATGTTCAAGCTAGCGCCCTTCTCGATGAGGGTTTGGAAAGCCGCCTCCCTAGCGTTGCGGATTGCCACGTATAATGGCGTGTGTCCCCTTGATACCTTGTCCTCCACACCAGCCCCCTTGTCGATGAGGAAGCGGATAATCTCGGGGCTGTTGTCCCGCGCAGCGTAATGCAGCGCGGTCCAATGGTACCAATCTTTGGCCGCGACATTGGCTCCTTTGGTGACAAGCAGTGAAACCAATTCTTCTTGGCCCTTTATGGTGGCCAAAATGAGGGGCGTCGCGTGTTTAGCATCGTTTGCTTCCACGTTGGATCCTCGTTCGATTAGCAGCTTTGCAACGTCGCGCCTGGCGCTCTTGGCTGCAGACAACAGCGGTGTTCGGCGGTCCCCATTGTGGGACTCAAGGGCGGCACCGTGGTCGAGCAGCAATCGAACAGTCTCGACATGCCCGGCACCAGCTGCTTCTACCAAAGGTTTGGCATCCTTGGCGTTGGCTGGCTCGAGGGCGGCTCCTCGATCGAGTAGCAACCGGACAACGTCGACTTGCTCGCGACTCTGCGAAACCGCTATAGCCAGGGCGCTCCAGCCTTTGTCATTTCTGGAATTGATGTTGGCACCACGGTCGATCAACAAGCGGACAACCTCAGCACCCCCTTTTTGACACGCCAGGGTCAAAGCATCCCAGCCGTCGTCTGTTGTCGCGTTGATCTTCGCACCGCGGTCGAGTAATAACCGGGTGAATTCAACTCTCCCTTTGTAAGATGCCCAAGCCAAAGCATCCCAGCCGTCGCCCATTGTCGCGTTGATGTTGGCACCGCGGTCTAGTAACAGGCGGGCGATGTCAACTTTACCGTACTGTACCGCCAGAGACAAAGCGGTCGTCCCGTCGTTCGCCGTCGCTGCGATGTTTGCTCTGTGATCAAGCAGCATACGTGCGGTCTCGGTAGCTCCGTTTTGAGCAGCCAGCAGCAAAGCGGTCCGCCCCTGACTGTTTGCTGCTTCAGTGTTTACTTCATGGTCCAGCAGCAAACGAGCGATCGCGGTCGCGGCAGTGTCGTTGTGAACGCTCAAGAGCAAAGCGGTCAGGCCTTTTTTCGTCGTCGCTTCGGGATTTGCTCGATGTTCGAGGAGCAATTGCACCATTTTGACGTTCTTTTGCTGGGTTGCGCTGTGCAACGGAGTCGAACCGTCTGCATCCTTGATGTCGACTTGCGCACCTTGGGCCAATAGTAGCCTGGCCGCCTCCAGAAACCCACGACCAACTGCTAATGCCAATGGTCTGTCACCGCAGCTATCAGCGTTTTCGACGCTGACGCCCTGTTCGATAAGCCATGATACGACTGTTATTCGACCTTCCACAATGGCCCGTGACAGCACACTCCAGCCCTTTTTGTCTTCGAATTCGAGGCTGCCTAGGCTGCCCAGGATGAAACACATAGCTGCTTTGTTTCCTTTCTTGATCGCTTGCATGAACGCCCTTTGGCTTTTATCTGGCATTGAGTTGATTGCATTGTCAGAAACTGTGAGAAGTCTGTTTGAGAGCATGTCGATCACCGATTGTTCCCATTCTGTTTCTTTTTCACCCTCGGCGGAAGCCCGCATTTGAGCCATGGACACCATCCCGAGAACGTCTTCTTCCTTGGTCGCAAGATCCGACTGCTCCAGAAGGAGGCGATCTCGATACAGCTTATGTCGTTCTAGGCCTCTTACCAGACGTTGCTTTTCCAGCTCCATTCGATCTATTTTCTGCTGCAAAGTGTCCAGTTGTCTTGTCGAATGAGCAATATCAACATCCTGCTCCTGTATCGTGACAGCCAGTGATTCGAGCCGTGCGCTGACTGGGAGGCTTTGCTCGAAAACCATTTGCAGATTTCGAATTTCAATGAGGAGTCCCAACTCAGGAGTCACGTTGACAGTCAACTCTGGTGACACGACCAGTGAGGATAGCCGGACAACATAGGTGGGATGCGGGCATACGCCATGCCATTCTTCAGCCAAGTCCACTCGCAGATTAACCAAGCCATTGGATGCGTTGTTTCGGCGGAGGCGAGGCGATTTGGAAAGGTTCGCGTTTGCCACTGCGCTCAACACAGTTTCCCTGGACGCGATCATGGAACTTATCCGAGCTACAGGTTGTGAGTTCCTCATCTCGATTTCCAGTTCCACAAGAAAGTCTTCAGAAGTTGATTTGGTGTGCCGGAATCTGGTCCAGATATGGCGAACGGCATCGGTTCGAGAGTCAAGACCGGTGACGACAAATGCATTCAAGGCATTGTTCTCCATCCAGTGATCCCGAGGATGTACGTCGATCAACTCTAGCTCATTCGCCATCGAGTTCTCAATGGAGAAGCCATGTCGCCGGTATTTACTGCACCAATAATGGTCTTGAAGTAGTAGCGGTCCGTGTATCCGTATAGACGTTGGTATACGAGGGACCCATGGAACAAGAACTGCTCTCGCGGCGGCGGGCCTTACGTACTCGTTGGGTCCTTTGCCAGGCGCAATGCGACACAGGGGAATTCCAATGGTTCTTCCTTCATCCTCAGCTTCAAGCCTGCATTTCAGGAGGCCGAGATTCTGATCAGAATCGGTTGTGTGCAACAACGGAAGCTGGAGATGCAGAGAGCCGTTTGATAGCTCGAAGCGTTGGATTGTGGGAGCAGCATCTTCTCGAGAAACAACGTTTCCGCAGTTTGCAAAATCCGATGGGCTTGTCGCCAAAAACCCTCCAAGTAGACTGAAAGACGTCGTTGGAGACTCAACTCCGGAATGGCTGGGGTCCAGGTTCCAGGCCAGAATCGAGTCATCGACGTTTTTCTTAAGGATTAGCTCTTGAAGTCGGATAAAAGAGTGGTCATTCTCAGCGTAATTTGCGCGCATTTCGACGTCGAACATGCCAAGCAGAGAGTAGGCCGCGTCTTCCGCTCGCTTGGTGGTCCTTTTCGCGGCCCAGGACATCCGTTGTGCCACACTTGCTTCATGCAAGGCAGCGGTCCCCAGCAAAAACCGAAGGGGGATGCTTGTGATCTCTTTAATCGTGACTGCGAGTTGCGACTTTGTTCCCATGGGCTCCCAGTTCTTGCTGTAGAAGACCAGCTTGTGAGGCGCCAGGAGTTCCTGCAAGGTCCATCCTCTAGAAAACCATCGGCTGGTACGGAATGCGGATTTCCAATCTGGATCGTCCCTTGAGGGAACGTCTGAAAGTATGACGCAGCAAACGCTGGCCTCTTGGTACCAGCGGAACATGGAGTTGATCGCCTCGCTCACTTCGTTAGAATTCGCCTTGTCGATGCAACAGGTGTCCATCCATGCATAATTGAGGCCAGCGACCTTGGCCTGTTCAAGGAGCCCGCTAAACTTGACCGATCCGAAACCAGGTTTCGAAGTTCGACAGCCTTGGAGGTCAGTAAAGAGTATCTCTTCAATGTCCGGACCCCATGTGTGCGACAATATGGCGTACGGCGGCTTGTCCCCTTGAAACTCCTCCAGCCTGCCTGTATTGACGTTGATGAGCCGCATCGAGAAGGTTACAAGGCAGAAAATCTTTCGCCCCCCGAGTCCTGCTGGTTTAATTGCACTCGTTCTCTGCGCGAGATTTTGTTATAGCTACGACAGCCTGAGCCGTATAGAACTTCGGAACCGAGGCTGAAATGACGACCAAGTAACGGAAAGCGCACAAAAAGGTAAAAGAGCTTAAAGTGGAAGACAGGGAATTACATGTCTCAATGGTCAAGAATAACACCGGGAAATACGACAAATATGGGCAATCCATATGTGATGAAGAGTGCCTCGTAAACCCGGGAAAACCGTAAGGCTTTCCCCGCCGAACTTCTAGTGTCATGCGGTGCGCCGCCAAGGTGCCCGACGAGGCTGACAGCGGTCCGCTTCGGCATGAGGGGACAAAGCCAGCCACTGAGCATTCACCGAAGTGTGTCGATTTTCTTGATTTAAAAACAGACGGTACCGGAAAAGGCTCCCTAATTGGTTTCAAATCATCTATGAAGGTGTGCCATGTAACACAAGTGAATGGAAGGCTGTCATAATACTATTAGAATACTAGACTTGGCTCCCCATTCAAGCCATTCTTGTCAACTAGAAACTCATGTAACAACGCCGGGAACGCCTTGCACCTGAAATCGCATTGCCCAGACTACTCATCACCGCCCAGATCGGCTAGCGTCTTAAATCCCGCCGCCTTCGGTGGCTGTCTCCTACCGGGACCGGCTCCGGCGCTCTGGGTGGACTTGGCGGCCGGAGGGGGCGGGTTGACGCGGTTAAACTGCGACATCTCGGCAGCCTTGTGGGGATCAATCTACCAATCCGTCAGCAACCGGTTCTTGGTGTTGTCCGCTGTGTCGCCCGTAGGTCCACCCACCGCAAATAGTGATACAATGTAGAGCCCGATGAAGGAGATGATGCCGCTGAAGATGTTGCTGAGCTGCCACTGTACCGGTCGCTGCAGGCTCGCGCGAGGTGGCTTATCGCCGCCGAGGGTTCGGCCGGGTGTGTTGAAGGAGGCCCCAGAGGCGCCGCCCTTGTCGGCGAGCTTGAGGGCATTCTGGATGGCCTGGGTCAGGGCCGGCGGGTTCGCACCCTTGATGGTTTCGACGGCCTGGCCTCGGTGGAAGACGATGAAGGTGGGCATGGCGCTGACGCCGTGTGTGCGGGCGATGCTAGATTGATTGTCGACGTTGATCTTGCAGAAGGCGACCTTGCTGGGCTTCGTGTGTTCCTTTGCGAGACGCTCAAAGTGCGGCGCGATCATCTTGCAGGGGCCGCACCAGTCGGCGTAGACTGTGAAGAGTATTTTGTCAGCGGCTCGTCGGATGCGCGGGGATGGAGGGCCGCGTGCGGGTGGAGGGATGGACTTACAGTCGGCAATAACGACATTTGTGCTGCTAAGAATGCCCTGCCACTGGCCGGCGGATTGGATGTTGACGAGACTCATGATCTTAAGCGGGGATGCAACGAAGTGGTTGTAGGGAGGAACGGTGTTGCGAGGTCAAAGAGAGGTGCAAGTGAACACATCAGATGGAACGGGATGGAGATGGATGCTATGCTCGGTGACAGCTATCCCACTCCTTGCAGGGGATCTAGACGGAAAGGGTGACGGAGGCATGAATTAGGAAGGTGGTCAGTACCAGGGTCCACAGTTCTGCCGGATTTACCCCAGGATCCGCCATAGCGGGACAGAAAGTTTTTGGGATTGCTGCCATCTGCGGGTTTCTCTTCGACACCATCTACCCTCAACGACAAGTAGTTGCATATCTGCGCGCAAATTTTTGAAAAATGTCTTACGATCAAAGAGCAAAGGTTGCTAGCCCTCTAACAGTCTGAAAAGATTCCCAAACCGTATGAACTCACACATTAAACAGAGGAGGAAAACTGGGGAGGAGGAATTCGTCGATTCCACGAGACCCTACTCGTCCAAATTCCAACCCATTGAGGGCGGTCGAACCTGGACAATTTCAGTTGCTGTTCCCAGTAGTATTCTTGCAGAGTACGCCTTCATTCATTCACAGGAACTGATTCCAGAACCTCGATTGACCATTAACCAGTGCCATCACCGCTGAACGTCGCACCGCCGTCGCTGGCCGCATCGCGCGCGCCCTTGCCGTCTTTGGCATTGACGAGGTTGTGATCTACGACGACAGCCCTCTCGAGTCTCGCCCCAAGCTCGTCGACACGAAGAGCTACACCGGCGATGTCGACCCCTGTCACTTCCTCGAACATCTCCTCGGCTACCTCGA
Source organism: Colletotrichum chlorophyti (assembly GCA_001937105.1). Classification (NCBI taxonomy): domain Eukaryota; kingdom Fungi; phylum Ascomycota; class Sordariomycetes; order Glomerellales; family Glomerellaceae; genus Colletotrichum; species Colletotrichum chlorophyti. The sequence goes on from MPGH01000017.1 coordinate 1,575,704, forward strand.
GGTCCCGCCCTTTATGCGCAAGATGCTCTTCCCCCTCCACCCGAACCTGCGCCTCGCCGGCCAGCTCCCTTCGCTCGATATGCCGCATCACCCGAACCCAGCCGACTGGCTCCCGTACCGCGAGGGAGTCGCCGGGAAGGGAACACCCAAGGGCACCATGATCGACGTCGGCCTCAAGGACCCCGTGCTCATCGAGGACGAGGTTCCGCCCAACACGCGCGTCACTCTGTCTTACCCGGACTACAACTCCGATCAGGCCGAGGCCTGCGACCCGGCGGCGCCGAGGGAAGAAGGCGGTTACTACTGGGGCTACCAGGTGCGCCGCGCAAACTCGTTGTCGGCGCTGTTCACGGAGTGCAAGTACGAGGGCGGCTACGACATCAGCATCGGCACCTCGGAACGCGGGCGCACAATCGAACAGTCATTCCCGACCGCGCCTCTGGATTTCAAGCACATGCTCATTGTCTTCGGCGGCCCCAGAGGCATCGAGTACGCGGCAGTGAACGACAAGGAGCTCGAGGGCATGGATATTTCCGCTGGAAAGGTGAAGGAGCTGTTTGATCACTGGGTCAACGTGCTGCCTGGCCAGTCCAGTCGGCAGATCAGGACGGACGAGGCGTTGTTTGTTGCGCTGACGGGTCTGAGGAAGTTGTGGTACTAGACTTGATGCTGCATAACGTTTAGAAGGCCGTGTCGAGCCGGCACCGTGGCCGAGATATGATACCCTAATTTAAAAGTTGTCATTTCGCAGTCACACGCTCGGAGTCGTAAGTGTGACTGAGGGTCTCAATGTTGCCCAACATCTAGCCCTGTACGGTTCGTTCCGATGGAACAAATCAGACACGATGAATTACCCCTCCAGGGGCCATGCTAGCCATTGCGAGAAAAAGGAGACTTATATCTCATGACAGGCTAGAATCTCCATCTGTATTACCTACGAATGCAACAATACGTCCGTCAAGAGACGAATCAGGACACTTACTCTGAACAGGATTCGTGCAATTAAGACCGCTTGAACGCGGATGGAGAGGAGGGCCATTTCACCAAGCAAGCCATCCATATCCAGACACTCGCGTAAATTCTGGCATCTGAAGGGACAATCTCGAGGAGTCACTGGCTGTCGTCATCAATACGGAACGGAAAATCCTTGAAAACGTCTGTGAAAAAGTTTCCGTGGTATGCAACCGCAGCCCGGGACATACTTGAGCCGGGGGGGGGGGAACAATATCACACACCACCTCCCCCAAACTCTCAACTGCAGAGAAAAGAAAAGATGAACCATTAGCAAACTACCAAAAACCCGCGCCACCCGAGCCTCTCAACAGCCCTAATGCTGATACAGCGCGATCCCGGCGGTGAACCCGGCAATGTTGTCCCTGTAGAAGGCGACGTCCTCGCCGTCCCGCGTGACCATGGCCGTGGTGCCCACGATGTTGAGGTTGTACACCTCGAACTGCGCCGTCCTGCTGCAGTTCCCCGGCGCGTCGCGCACGTCGAGGATCCGCTGCTGGCACCGCGCGCCGGCCCCGATCTGGCTGCACGCCGTGCTGTAGTTGTTGAAGAAGGAGTACAGCCCCGCGCCGAAGATGACGACGTTGTGGCTGCCGACGACGCGCAGGCCCCACGCCATCTCGCACGGCGGCGCGCTGGGGTCGTGGCCCCTGCAGTCGGCCTCGAAGTCGGGGTCGTGGTAGCCGCTGACGCGAGGGAAGGGCTATGGATTTTTTTTTTCTCCTGTTAGCGGGATGACCTTCTCTTTTGTTTCCCCGTTCTTCTCCACCTTGTGTTCTCGTCGCATGGGTGAAATGGGGGGGCAGAAGCAAAAACTTACCACGGTAGCTGGCGGGTTCGGCTGGTAGTAGGGGGTTTCCGTCTGGACCTGGCCGGCGTAGATGTCGCGGGTGCCCTGGAGCTGGTACTGGTAGAGCGTGTGGTGCTCGGACCCGGACGCGGAAAGCCAGATCCTGCCGGACCTGGACTCGATCAGCAGGCCGCGGCCGGCGTAGATGGTGACGCGCTCGTAGTTGGGGTCCTCGAGGTCGTGGTCCGCGACCCAGAGCCAGTTGTTCTCCGTGAAGAGGTTGCCGGCGGACTTTGTGATGTGCATGCTCATCCAGGCGGCGATGCAGTTGCCGTCGACGGTCGCCGACGTGACGGTCGCGTTCGGCGTCGTGGGGCACTGCGCGAGCTGCTGCTGCGTGCCCGCGAACCCGCCGACGCGGATGTGGACGTCCCACATGCCCGCCGGCTCGCCGACGGTGTTGAGGTTGTACTCGACGACCTTGGCGCCCGGCGCGGCGCCGCGCGTGGAGACGATCATGTCGGACCACTCGAGGGGCCCGCAGTCGCCCGGGAGGCCGACCTTGACGACCGGGTGCGGGGCCGTGATGTCCTGGAACCTCGGCCCGCCGCCCATGATGATGGACGCGAGGGCCTCGCCGACGATGCGCGCCCCCGGGGGGATGAAGACGGTGTCGGAGACGTAGTACGTCCCGGCGTCAACGAACGCGACGAGGTAGTACGAGGAGGAGGCCACGTAGTTGAAGAGGTTGTTGAGCGCGACGGTGTCGTCGGTCACGCCGTCGCCCTTGGCGCCGAAGGAGCGGGCCGAGATGAAGGCCGACGCGGGCACGTCGGCGTAGTGCGGCTTGGAGCGCTCGTAGTACTTGGTGCCGTTGGCCGCCGGGTCGAGCAGCGCCGGGTAGACGGGGAAGTAGGACGGGTCGGTGCCGGTGTAGTCCGTGGGGCCCGTGGGGGCGTAGACGTGGCCCATCGCGAAGCCGCGGCTTCCGACGGTGCCGGAGGAGCCCTCGATGATGGTGTTGTTCCGGGGCCCGACGAGGACCTCGCCGACGTTGGAGAAGGCGACGTTCTGGAACGTCAGCGTGCCGGCCGCGGGCGGAATGGTGACGCCCGGGTCGCGGCTGGTGCGGATCGCGGTGCGCACGTTGAGGAACGTGGAGTCCAGGAGGGTGATGGAGGCCGTGCTGTTGTCCTGCATCCGGATGCCCGTGTTGCAGTCCTGGATGTGGATGCTCTTGTACGTCCAGCCCCAGTCCCAGAGCTGGTTGATGGCGACCTGGGCGTTAAAGAAGCGACTGAAGGACGTGAGTTGAGTTTACGAGCCGAGAAACAGTTGGCTGAAACCGGGGAAAGGGGGGGGGGGGTGGTGGCTTACGCAGATCTCAGGGTATATTGCTGGTTGCCCAAGTTGGCGCCGTACTGGCCGCCATAAAAGTCGAGGTCGTTGAGGAGACCTCCGGAGCCCTCCTCGATGAAGAGGCCGGTGTGCTTGCTCTCCGGGCCCGCGGCGAGGCGGAAGACGCAGTTGGTGATGGCGGTCGCTTGGGACGAGGGCCAGTGGATGGCGAGGGCAGACGCCGAGGCCGGGATGGCGGTGGTGTCGAAGATGAGGTTACGGACCTGTCTGAAGAAGACGTTTGTTGCGCCCCAAGCCAGACCATTTGCGCCGTACTGATTCTCCTTGGTTAGCGGCTGTGGTTCTGTTCTTACGTGTTCTGTGGCTTGCCTGGTTTCCATCGAGGAGGCCGAGGGTGGTGTTGGTGGGGAAGTTGGCGGCGGCCTTGATGACGGGGCGGTCAGTCGGGTCGCCGATGATTTGGGTGTAGAAGAAGTCAATGATGGACCCCGAGATGAGATATGTTCTACATGTTCCCGTCAGCTGCCGTCGCCGCTTGCACCCGGGAAGCAACCCTCACCCGGGGGGGAAGTAGACCGTTGCCGGCGACGTCGTTTCGCCCTTGCAAGTACCCGGTCCACACCGCTGGCCGGAGCTGATGGCGAGGTTGATGGCGGCGGTATCATCCGTGACGCCATCACCCTTGGCTCCGTACTCCTTGACGTTTCTGAAGACCTTGTAATTCGGGTCTGGGTGGTAGGGGGAGATGCCCTGGTGGGCGACGTCCTCCATCCAGTACGCCTCGGCTACGGCGGCTGCCGCGAGCCAGAAGGCGGCCGTGACACGCATCCTGATATCAGTTTACGTGTTGGAGTTGATAGATGAAGAGATGAAGGAAACGAGAAAGACAAGAGAGAAGGAAAATGAGAGAGAGAGTGTGTGTGCGTGTACACGCAGCAACTTCTGCAATGAGTGTGTGTGGCGTGTCCCCTTTGCCCGATTCGGACAATATTGGGAGGAAATCCAAAAAGATATCGAGGGAGCAGGTAAAGAGCGGCACGATTCTGATAAGAATCAAACAAGCAGAGGGATACACGACGGAACCTAGAAAACTATAGACATTGAAGCCCTGTGGAGCGGAGAGAACCCTTGGGATAGGAAACACGTGGATCAACTCAATCCACAACTGGAACCTAGATACACATACATGGGCCGGGATGTAGAAGGGACAGAGAGAAAGGAGTTGAGACAAGAGATCGGGGAAGTCAGGGTCTGCAGTCCAAGGGGGGAGGAGGCGGGAGCTCCATGATCTTTTATTAGAGATTTTGGCATAGTAGACGAGGAACGACGGGGCTTGACGCCGTTCAGGAACCGGACTAGCGGGGCCGCCGCCGTTCAAGCAGCGAGAATAAGGGAGACTGAATGGGCGGGGGGGGGGACAGCGCGTCTCAGTGTCTCTAGCCCGCATCTCGGTATCGCTCTCCCTTCCCAGCTCCCATTTCCCGCTTGGCGTGCCTTGCTCCTGATATGCCGCGCTGTTCTGCGAAATGGATACCGCACTAGGAGTATAAGGCAAAAGGCCACCTTACGGCGCAATCTCGTCGTCGGCTGGGTCGGAAGCTTGTCCACCTACCTGAACTTTCGACCCCAGAGGCACGAAGCTTGCAAGCTGGGTGACGAGGGAGAAAACAGCATCGGGCATCGGTCGCGGTGTGCTTCTCGTGGCTGGCCGTTCACGATACACCAGATCCGAGAGCAGCAAAGTGCCCATCATGTCATCCAACGGGGGGCGGTGGACAGGACAGAGATGGGGGAACGAAGACTGGAGGGTGTGCCACTCCAGGATGGGATAGGCTAGGCGGCGGAAATGATGAATGAGTGGGAAATGAGGTGCGCCTCGGACGTGCATTATGCGGCACCTAGTTAGACGTCTTCGATTTTGGCGCCTCGGCTCCAAGGGCTTGAAGGCAGCCCGACAAGGTCGGGAAGGGAATGGGGGATCATCTGCGTTTGGAAGGGAGCCGGTTACAGGAGGGGCCATCGGAATTCCGCGTCGCGTGGGATTTCCTTTTCACGAGTAAACGGTGGACGTTCCTGGGCCATAGCGTGTTTGCCATCTCTCTCTCTCTCTCTCTCTCTCTCTCTCTCTCTCTCACAATGACTCACTTGGGGCCGCGTTGGGAAATGCTGAACCTTGTTCTGTGCCCAGCGTTATGGATGAGACCACCATGCGTTCGTTGACGCTCATCACAGAACACCGCGTGTAGGAGGAAAAGGGGACGTGTTGGTGAGTTGAAGACGGGGGGAAACGAAACAAGCTTTAATCCCAGGGGCATGACAGGTCCTGGCGGCGCCGGCCCGACTGGGGCCAAAGCATACAGGTCTGCTTGATTCCCTCCAAGCCCCGCCCTGGACCGGCCGGGGTGCGGAGGTAGGGTCACATCGCTCTCAGTCGCCGGCCCAACTCCGGAGATAGCCTGCATCGCAGACGTGTATGTTCAATATCCGTAGAGTTTACAATTCAGCTAGAGAGCCAAGCTTGGGAAAGGCACTCTGCCGCGTAGGCTCTCATTCCGGGGAGATTCTTACCCGGAATCGAAGAGTCCCCCCCCCCCCCCCCCCNCGAAGGTAGGAAATTACAAAAGACGAAAAAATGCAACGTCTTTTGGTAGGTTTTTTGCCTCCGCCCGACTCCGGGTTCGTCTTCGTCAGAGCGTTAAGCGATGCGCGCCTGGCACGCGGGCAAATTAAACATCGTCGGAGGCGCTGACTGGACAACACAATCCTAAACTGCATGTGTTGAAAACGCGACAGACACACACACCCACCGGCTCCGGATTCCGCACCTGCAGACATACTACTGCGTGTAATGCGTGATTAATTTGTCGTCTCTACTCGGATGACCGTTGTTGAACGCCACCTCTTTTTTTAATGAACCTTCCATGTGTACATGCCAGAAGAAAAACGCCCACCTTTATGGACTTTAAACATTTGTAAACAGCCCGCGAGAAGGGGGGGAAAGATGGAGATGCCCATGGTGAATGATAGTCCAAATCCCCCTCCCCTATTGATCCCCCCAAAAACAAAACGCCGACCATGCCATTCATCCCCCCCTCATCGCGCGCCTTTCCTTCTATTCCTTTAGATCATACAAAAATGCTGACGTGGGGCGGTTCGAGGATGACGAACGTCTACAGTGTAGTCTTGAAGCCGTCTTCCAAAGAAACGGTCTGCCCGAGCTGCTTCACACCGCCCGCCTTCTCGCCCGCCCTCTTGCGGAGCACGTTCTCAATGAAGGCCTCGCCAGCCTTGTAACTGCTGCGTACCAACGGCCCGCTGGCGCAGTACAGGAATCCCATGTCCAGTGCCCGCTGCTTCCACATCTCAAACTCGTCGGGCGTCACGTACCTCTCCACCTTGAGATGCCTCTTGGTCGGCCGCATGTACTGTCCAAATGTGACGACATCGACATCGGCCTTGCGGAGTTCTGGTTGACTCGTCAGTATGCTGTACATGTAGACACGCGAAGAGAGCCACAGCAAAACGGAATCAAGACTCACCCCTCAGCGCGTCCATAATCTCCTCCTCCTGCTCGCCCAAGCCGAGCATCAGACTGGTCTTGGTGATCATCTCGGGCTTCACCTTCTTCACATGCGCCAGGACACTCAAGCTCTGCCTGAACGTCGCACGTCGGTCGCGCACATATGGCGTCAGCGCCTCCACTGTCTCGACGTTGTGCGCATACACATCCAGCCCGCTCTCTGCGACGATGCGCACCATGTCCAGATCGCCCATGAAATCACCCGTCAACGCCTCGACCAGCAGGCTCGGCTTCTTGGCCTTGATCTTGCTGATCGTCTCGGCAAAGTGCCGCGCTCCGCCGTCCGCCAGATCGTCACGGTCGACGGACGTCAGCACGACGTATCCCAAACCCCACCGCGCAAGGGCTTCCGCCGTGTGCTCCGGCTCGTGCGGGTCCAACGGCGCGGGTGCGCGGTTCGTCTTGACACTGCAGAAACGGCAGCCGCGCGTGCACGTATCACCCATGAGCATGATGGTCGCCGTCGCGGCGCTCTTGCTCGAACCACCCCAGCACTCGGAGATGTTGGGGCACTTGGCTTCCTCGCACACCGTGTGCAGGCCCAGACCGCGCAGGTCCTTCTTGATGGACTTGAAGTTGTCGTTGCCGGCGGGGATGGGCGTCTTGAGCCATTCGGGAAGGCGGGTGATGGTCTTCTTCTTTCCTGTCGGGCCGGTAACTTCGACGGTGCGGATCTCGTACGCCTCGCGCGGGGTGAGGGGTTTTTGGGCCACTCCGCTGCTGATGAAGTCGTCGAGGGACGCGACGGTTTGGTCTTTGAAGTAGGTCGGCCGGCGCGTGGGTTTGGGTTGCGAGGCTGCTGCTGCTGCTGCTGCTTCGGATGTTGTGCCGAGGGTGGGAGGCACGGTGGCGAAGGCTCGGGTGTAGCCCGATGAAGCGAGGACCCTTCGTAGAGGAGCGTGGGCGCGCTTCAAGGGCGCCATCGGTGATGCCATGATAGTATGGGTTCTGTAGTGGTCCTCTTCACAAAGTTCCGTCGCGACAGGGCACGCTGTCGAGGTTGTACGGTCGGTGACTTTTGAGGTGTGAAAGCTATGATGGGGCAGAGGAAGGACCCGAGAAAATATGAATGACAATTGGAAAACGGGCCCTGCAGCTGGCCACCCCCTGGTCCCCGGATTGAGTCGGCATGTCCACGGACCCACCTAAGCACCTGATCCAATAAGAGTCGGCTATCCCACGGCGACAATGCTTATTAAAACACTCTTCACAGTGGAGGAGACTGGAGTGTCGCCCAACGGCGCGCCGGGGGTTTCCGCCCCAACGGATTCGGGGCCGAGGATCCTTCGTCTCTCAGTCCATCTTTGCGTCCTTCCCAATCAACGAGCGCGGATTACCGATGCGATCCTTGTAGTCATCTCGGATTCTTATTTTAAAGGTATGTCAGTAGTTTACGTCGCATCATCACGGTCTTCGGGCAAGAATATTATTTGAGGCAATGTCATGTCAGTGACATTCATTCAGCTATGCTGGTAAAACTCTCCGTCTCTCGTATCCATAAATTCCTCCCAAATGGCCTCCAAACCCTTCTCGTCAAGGCCAAGTCGTCAACGAAGCCGTCATTCAGTAAAAACAAAAGTTCGTAAGCGCGAACGTCAAAAGCAAAAGTCCATCGTATCCTCCCGTCGGTCAAGTTTCGAACAACCACAAGGCAGGAGGAGACTGGCGTCTTTGCCATGCAAGAGACCGAACCCAGCATCGCCTTGCCTTGTGTTGTCCCCATCTCTTTGGCCGACGAGTGTTCAACAAATAGGGGTATCAACAACTCGAAGGGAATTTGTGAAACTTTTTGTTCCAACACGAAACTCCAGTAAAATCCCTCAATCATCCATCCTGATCGTTTCCGGTCGATATCTCCCCTAAGAGAAAGAAAAGACGTGGTGAAAAGATCTCATACAAATCATTACCAGCCAGCGAGCACACCCGCAAGCAACATCGTCGCCTGATCTCGAGATGCTTCTCCCAAGACTTACGATTAAACGCAAAGTAAGGCCAACAACGTACTTGAAAGGTAGAGATCGACTTCGCATTCCATGCGACCCTTGTGCTGCCGGGGGAAGAATCGAAACATTAAATAGTCGGGTCGGTTAAGCCATTCTGTCCACGTTTGGATGAACTGATATGGCGTAGTCGATATGAAGTAGAACTTGAAAAGGTTGATCGTTGTCAAAGTGTCCCTAGTGACAAGAGTCGGTGCTTCCTTTCCTGCAGGCAAACGGTGGTGCAAGCATCGCGCATGGTTGTTGTCGAAGAGGAATAGGGTATCGATCGTTGATGCCGTCAACTGAAATACTCAACCTTGACGGTCGTTCAGGTCGTAAGAATAAGGCTACGCCCGCACAGTTGACGTGCGGCGTCAATCAAGATTAAAAAAAAAAAAAAAAAAAAGGAATCAAGTGCCGAATGTCGTGTCCAACAACTTGAGATAGGGCAGAAATGGCTTGTCTTTCAAGCGTCGCCGCTGCTGCTCGAAAATCCTCCACTCGCTTTTCTCCAGTCCCCCGTTCCCGTCCCTCACAGAACGAATCGGATGCTTCCGCTCTACAAGAAAACTGCGGCAAGCATGCCAGCAACACCGGCAAAGGCCAGGTTGCCGGCATTGAGGGCGGGAGCGGGGTTGGATGAGGTCGCGGCAGGCGATGAGGCCGTCGTCGAAGCAAGTGCGGCGCCGCCAGAAGAAGTGGGCTTAAGAGTCGCTGTGCTGTTGTTGCCGTATGTTGCCGTGGTTGTGTGAACGCGGGACAAGGTGATGGTCTTGGTCTGAGTGGCGGTCGAAGTGACCGTCGAGGCGCCGCTGCTTTCGGTCTGGGCCAAGGCCAGGACGGGCAAAAGAGCGGTAAGAATGGCGGTGGCCTTCATGTTGGCTCTGAGTGCTTGAAGATATTGCTGATGTGTGTGGACTATTCCGACGATGCGTAAGATGAGAACTTGCTCTCTTTGCAAGAAATTGGTCCGGATTGTACGCTTGGTAAGAGTATCTCTGAAGATAACAATGTGCTATAAGTGAACGATGCTGCTGGTCTGACCCTCCTCTTCGAGATCGGGTGGGTAGAACGGGTAGACCGGGTGTATATATGTGCTGGCTGAATGAGAACTGTGTGCTGGTGTCTGTGACTGAGCGATGCGGCTCGTGTGTATGGTTGCCGGACAAAGCACGTAAACGGCTTGGTTTGCGTCGGAGAGTATCAGGGCGGCGGCGAGAAGACGGCGTGTATCTGCGGATAGAAATAGGACGTGAAGGAGTGTCAGACTGAATACTCGCTCGGCTAGTAGACAGGGTCAGATTTTTGTTTGTTTCAACGACTGTGCGCGATGCAGGAGACTTTGCCAACGAAGTCTGTGGGTTTGCGAGGGGGTGTGTGAGTGATTTTGAATATGTTGTGTAAGAGACGGGGACGTGAATCAGAACCTGGGCAGAAGGCAAAGACCAGTTGTGAAAAAGAAGTGGGAAGAGACGTGGGTTTTGGGGTGTGGGGAGGGACAGTCAAGCATCCGGTTCCCCCATGGATCACGGTCTACGGTGAGGCAGGGCGAATATGGATGCACCTTGAATGAGGGGCAATGAGAGAGTGAAATGAGCAGACGATGCAGGCGCCGCCGATGAGGAAAGCAACACCGAAGCCCAGAGTGCGAGTCGGGTGCATGTACCGCAACATGTACCTCGCCAACCCAAGCCAAGCGCCTCCCGCTCTCTGTTTGTGGTCGGACGCTGTGTCCATAGGCCCGCGGAGGAGAAAGCCCAGAGACTGAGGTGGACAGGACGGCATCGTGACACACACACACAGAGAGGAGAGAGGTTATGGAGTCGGCCTGGCTCGACCAGGGGCTGCGGCTAGAAAGGCCAATAGGGGACAAGGTGTGGTCACTCGGCCGGTAAGGTGCGGAAACTGGGAAGGTGCTGTGAGGTATCTGCAAGGTACCCGTGTCAAAGTTTTCACCCTTTCCATCCTCGACCCTGTTGGCCACGCCCTTGATGCAGGTTGCCCAAACCCAATCAGCCGCCAAAAAGAGCATCGTCAGACAAGTATAGTGACCTTGATTGGGGGGCGAAAGGAAAGCGACACAATGTGTACTCGCTACATTATTGGGGGCGGTGGATCTCCTGGGAAATTAAGGCGCAAAAGTACAGGCCGCTCACTGCTCACCACGTTACCCTGCATTGGCATCAGCAGTAGCTTTGGCGTTGGGACTGGTCACTCTCTGTTGTGCAAACGGAGCAAGCCTCATCACGACGGCAACCACCAGAATCAACAGGGCGTCGGCCGTTCCATGTCGGCTCTGCTTCGTGCGTGTCCTGAGGCAATGACAGCTCTTTTCTTAGAGTCCTTAGGCTTCCTGAAATCCTATGGAAGGCTGAGCACGATCCTCCATGCCAGCAATAGAAGCACCGTCAAATCGGCCATAGGTGACGGGCGCCATTAGTAGAGTACTCTCTGCTCACCTACCTTACTCAGACGCTTGCGCTCAGCCGAGCTAAAATGCGAAATTCTCCAGTCTTTTTGTCGGATTACTGTGTGACCTGGTCGCACGGAATGAGACGAGCTGAGACACAAACGGTCCGCTCATTGTAAAGGCCTTTACGCAGCATTGTCTGGGAAAAGTGTGACTGGTAATTCCCTCAGTCATTAAAGAGTAAGGCATGCTGCTACCAACGGGTGGCCTTGGCAGACGGAGTACACCTGCCGTTTCCAACAAGCGGTCGCGGGGCGACATCTACATTATGGATGAAAGAAATGGCATAATTTGCGCCTGACCATTTGGCCCGGAAAACCGCGAATTGCCTCTATTCCCGATGCAGCACAGATGAGGGTGGGCTTTCATAAAAGATTGAATTGCACAATTTCCCCGAGTCGATGGTTGTCCGCTGTGAGACCATCGATGATTGGCCCTCCAACCCTGTTCCTGCATTAGATCCAAGCGCTAAGCCTTGGATGGTCAATCATCGCGTGCTGTGTGGATCCAGTGATCAGGCATCATTCATCCAATCACTCATCCCATAGTTCAGTTGGTGGGTCCAAGTGGCCGGTCTGGAGTTGGAAGGCAGGAAGGAACAATGGAAAACCCGCCAGCGCGGCAACTTTGGGAACGAAACACTGCCAGGTAGTCCCATGGACTGTTTCGATGAGCCCTACAGGCTCGTTCCCAAAACTCTTTTGCTAATCTTCGTACTTTCCCAGAACGTCGCCTCGACTGTCTGTGCCGTTGCAGTTGCTCATCTTCCGGGCACTGTCATCGTCTCGAATGCCCAAAAACTATTTCCCCGTCCAGATCCTTTCGCGGAGAAGCCCTTGGTATATCCTTTCTAGCGCCGATGCTTGTTCATCTCGGTCGCCTGAGAGATAATCCCGACATCGCAGAGCAGGGCTAATTCTATCGCCAATGGCCGTGTCGCCATGAATGGCAGCCCGACAGAGCTTCCCTGTCCATTTATCTCGGTATCTTCTCTTTCTCATCCGAACTCCCGCTTGAACGATTGTCCCATCCCTTGCTTGTGTTGTTGGGGCCTGCGACCGCCAATCCTCGGATGAAACCCGAACCGACTCCACCTCACCTTCACCAACCTGGAGGAACCTGAACCGATGGAGATCAAGCCGGAGATCATTGATGCCAGCATGGGTTGCAGTGAACCATCATTTCCTCGGCTGCCGCCGGCTGGCCTTGTCTCCCAGGGATAGTTCCAGGTCCGAGCTCGGATTCTCTCCCACTTCTCGCACTTCTCGCGAGTCGTCGTCACGACGTTACTGCGTAGTGCGCCTGATGCACACTCCATCGCAATCCATCTAGGCGGTCACACCCCTTCCCCCTTACTGAGGGGCTTGACCTGGGTATCTCGCAAGGCCCCCGACTCTTGAAACTGAACAGGCCTCTGTCGCAACAAGGCCATCGTAACTCCTCTTTGTGACACCGCAGACCTCGCAAGTGTCAACATACACAGCTCGACACCATTCGATGCTCAACCCTAATTCGTGTTCATCGGGTCCCCGTGGCTGTGCTGTCGCGACGAGTTTCACGACGTGTTACGCCAAGGACGGCCAGGCGTTGGAGTTTCAGCTGTCTGGCCAGCTTGTCTAGGCTTCACAACGAACCGATGGGCCCAAGTCTGCCTCAGCTGAAATTGTTTAGCCAGCTCCGAGGCCATCTGAGCCTACGCCCAGCGCATCTCACATCATCGGCCGGAGACGCAATGGCCAACGGGAGGTGGAGGTGAAGAACAGACTTGAAGAACACCTCTTTGAATCTCGTCGTCTTACGCAATTGCTGACATGGACCTGGAGGCCCTGTCTGTGTGCGAAGCTGGTGTTCAGCACCTGGCGACTTCCTTAGAACCACCCAAGTCCCGGCTCGACCAGACCTTTAGTCGATGTTCTGCCGCCGCGTTCAGGGCCTTAGCACAAGTCGAACTTGTGGTGCGCCCTGACGAGAAAAATATTCCACCCTGAAGAACCACTTTCTCGGCTGTTCTACGGATGAGAAGGGGCAAAAAAAAAAAAGAAAGTGTCCAACGGTGTCGCACGCCATCCGGCACAAATATGAGACGTTGCGATAGACTCAGACAAGGCTTCTCAACGTCTTGTGTTTTGTGGGTCGAAGATCAACGGTCCGTCGCAGCGCCAGCGCTAGGTATTCGACGCGCCTCGTCGGGTGCCTGCAAGACAAGACAGTCCAAATACTAGAGTCAGCCCAAGGGAAACGGGACGAATGAGCCTTCCAACTTTCACCAGATTGTCGCACTCAGCAACTTATCCAAAGACGGGCACTTTTTCGTTAACAACAGGAATGACAACCGTCTATGCAGATGTTGGCCTGCTTCGGTGCTGGTCCAAGTGATCAATCATTGTGCAGGTGCATGGATATCGGTACCACGCAAGTCGTCCTGGGCTAGTAGGCAAATCATAACGGCCACATGCAGCATCCTGCAGCCGGTATTCGCAACGCATGCTGCCGCCCGCTCACTGCATCTTCGGCTCTCAAAGCTAACGGAGTTGCATCAACATGTGCAATGTGTTGCAGCCCTCAAACGTTGCTTTGACTCGGACGTGTATTCACCACTCGCTCCGGTATCTTGTGACACGCCTGAATTCCCCACGGCGGAATGCTGTCTCTGACTCCCTGCGCTTCAACATCTTTTGGCTCTCCATCTTGCCTAACATGAGCGTTGTTGCATAAGTGGAAACCACTACGCTGTCTTTATCCATGACTTCCCGCCACAAAGCTTGTAAGGATTCTGAGCGAGTGCTATACTTGATGCGAAGCGACCCCCGGAGCCCCGCTCCCGTCTTCCAACCCTGGAGTCGATGACACAGGGTAAAGGTCCAGTATCGATGACAAGAACGTACATATCATCGTCGTCATCTTGTCATCTTCACGGTCAGCTACATGATCAGCAAAACTGACTAGAAAATGAGTGGGCCACGATGCGAGCACAACCGCAAGGAGAGGCATTGTACGATCCCATGCTGAAGGAGGCCTAGAGCATCCTGCAGCGCATCGTCCGAACTGTCGAGTCCAAACCCCGTCGGCTGAAAGGTGAGATCCGGATGTCATCGGGATCCTTTTCATGTCGCTGTTGATTTCCCTTGACGTCTCCGATCTGAACTCCGATCGGAACATTCGATGGAGCCACCCGGCCCATCCACCAGAGACGTTTTGAAACAGAGGTCTGGGTTCGTCTGATCGCATATTTGTGCCGAATTCGAGAGAGAAGTGACGAACATGTCGCTCACACAAGACCGTGCTGCGCTTTGAGTTTTGAAAAGCTCGGACGACGCGTGGCGGGCGACATACTCCAGGCGAAAAAGCTCCGGATGTCGTAGACCACGACGTCGCGGGGAGAGGAAACATCGTGTTACTGCGCCAACTTGCGCTAAAGCACAGCACAGCAGCGTGCTTCTCCCTTACCTTACTTTAGGGAGCTCCGGTTTGCTGGCCCCCATCACCATCGATTTTCAACGCATTTTCGTTCTTGGTGCTCGTTTCTGTACTGCTGCTGCGCTTATCTCTACATCATCACTCTGTGGCCTCTTATACCGCGCCATTAGTCATGTTCGCGTCAACTTGACCTCGTGAACACACCTATCGGTTACTACAACGTAGACTTCGAGTCGCATCAACGGACGAACGAACCCACCAATTCGGCTCTGAATCCGAAGGCGGCCCACATCAAGGGTCCAGCCCGTTCGTTGAGCTTTCTGGGTTATTTTTTCGCACCTCTCACCAACCCACATCACAAGGTGGTTCTACATGGTCTATTAGTCTAGTCGGTTAGGACGTCGCATTCTGATTACGGTTGGAACCTTCCGTAGGCCCAGGTTCGAATCCTGGATGGACCTCATAATTTTTGCTGATGTGCTGAGGATTTTTGCTTCAGGATTTTTAGTTTTTGCTATTACCACATATGGATTACTCACAAGAACATGTTTTCTTGCTGGTTCCTTGCTAGAAGCAACTGACTGTCAAAGCTTCTTGGGTGGGATATATTGTGATCGTGTCCATCCCCCATAACGCACAAATGGTGTTGAGCTCATCGTCAACCCTTTTCATAGCGGGCGCACTTCCTTGTTGACCGAGACAAACAAAAACAGAGTTGCGGTAAACCTCACCGCGCTTTGATAGTTGGATAATATATCTGATTGGCGGAGGGGTTTTGACTCATGTTGGTCGGTGCTGACGGCAAACACTGCAAATGAGAAACCATCGTACGACGTTCTCGTCAACAAGGGTCAGCCAAGTATCCGTTCATCTTCCAAGAAAGATACTCACAGCGGCCCTCCTCTAGTGGGGGACACTAGGAGACATTGCCGGATTAACTAATGAGTGGTGTACGACACTGAGTCTGCCTTGGTGCTAGGCTTCGTGATGCCACTCGTTATTATCCTTATCCGAATCCAATGGCGATGTCCTGGAACGCCAGCTGGGGATTTCTTCGCAGCAACAGTCGTTGAACAGAACATCTCGCCCCTCATATTACCCCAGAGAGGCTCTTGTCTGCGAGAAACTGAGTCGCGAAGTCAGCCGATGCAGTCCAGGTTTTCCCCCAAAAACTGACCCCCACGTAGGCTGTCCCACAAGCTCTCCTTCAAATGATTCCCGCGGATATCTCTCCGTGTGCTGTCGGTACCTATGACGGCGGTGGGGGCACTGACAGCCGTGCAATTGCAATTGTTTGCGCCTTTGGGGTGGGGGGTTTCGAATATGATGATGTGAGTACGTATGGGAGTTTTGCCTACCCCATGGGGGTTTCCCCGCGTTCATGCATTCTCCACGTCGGTTCAAGGGGACGAGAAGAGAGGGGCAGGAAGGGTGTCCATGGATGTGAGATCCTCTTGAGGTTGAGGTGCCCCAGGACGAAGGATAGAGCTTGGGGGTACCCGTTTTCCCTCATCCTCTCGTCACTTCTTGAGTTTTAAACGCTATATAACTCTGTCTGATACTCTCTCCCCTTTCCGTCGCTATATTATTCATCGTATAGAATTCTCCATCCATTCATCAGACACGGCAGAATGGACGTGGACAAACGAGATCATTCATCGGACCAGGTCGAGGACGTCAATGCCGAGAAACTGAGCACCCATGGCGGCGCCCTCATAATGCCCGCCAGCCTGGCGGCGTTGAGCCAGGAAGAGTACGACAAGCTGGGAAAGAAAGCGACGTTGAAGATGGATCTCGTCATCATGCCAATCATGGTCATCATGTACGTCCGTAAGTGAAGCGCCGCGATCGAGAACCCTCCCAATCACCCTGAGGACTGACGCCGTAGATAAGTTAACTACCTCGACCGTCAGAACATTGCCAGCGCGAAGCTGGCCAACATCACCGTGGACCTGAACCTCAGCGAGGTCCAGTATCAGACGACCGTCAGCATCCTCTTCGTCGGCTACAGTGAGTCTGCCCCAAGAGACCATGCCACTGACTGTGTTCCGTGACTGACAGTCACCTCCCAGTCCTTATGCAGGTCCCCTCGAACATGATCGTAGGCAAGATCAAGTGGCCTGGTGTGTACATCTGCGGAGGAATGGCCGCGTGGGGCGTCATATCGACCCTAATGGCCATCGTGCACAATTACGAGGGCCTACTGATGGCGCGCTTCTTCCTTGGCTTCGTCGAGGCCATTTTCTTCCCCGGAGCGCTGTATTTCCTCTCGTTGTTCTACAACCGAAAGCAATTCGCCCTTCGGACCGCGATTCTGTACTCAGGCTCGCAGCTTGGCAACGCCTTTGGTGGTCTGTTTGCTATTGGAATTCTTAACTTGGATGGTGGGAGCGGCCTCGCCGGCTGGCGCTGGGTATGTGTTGCGTCACCGTCGTCACCTAGGGTGCAATTTGCGAGTTAAGCGGCTAACAAAAACATCTCAGCTATTTCTTGTCGAAGGTGTTATCACGGTCGGCCTCGCCATCCCCTTTGCGTGCATTCTTCCCAACTCCAACAGAAAGATCCCTACGCTGTCGGCGATCGAGTGCGAATGGGTGCAGTACAACTTTGCCGCCGATCAGGGTCAGCAGGACGACTCGACCGAGTTCACCGCCCTCAAGGGCTTCTTGATGGCCGTCACGGACCCAAAGACATGGCTGCTCATGGGAATCCTCTACTCTGTGAGTCTCTCTATCCCCCTTTCATCCCGCCAACGCCACGTGAACTGCCACCTAACCACACACCCTATCGCAGACCTACATCGTCGGCGCCGTGGCAAACTTCTTCCCCTCCGTAGTCGGCGGCCTGGGCTTCTCCCGCACAATGACCTACGCCCTCAGCGCGCCCCCGTTCATCCTCTGCGTCCTGACCATGCTCATCAACGGCTTCCACTCGGACCGCAAGCAGGAGCGCTACCTACACATCGTCATCCCTCTCTGCGTGACCCTCGTCGCGAACATCATCGCCGTGTCCACGGTCAACATCGCCGCGCGCTATGTCGCCATGATGATCCTGCCATGCTCCTTCTACGCCGCCGCCGTGGTGGTGCTGTCGTGGATCACGGGGAGCCTTTCGCAGCCGTCCGTGAAGCGGGCGTCGGCCATCGCCCTGATCAACGCCATGTGCAACACGCCAAACGTCTGGGGCAGTTACTTGTACTACGGGGCGCCGAGATACGTCACGGCGTTCATCGTGAACATCGCGGCGACGGGCTTGGCGATCGGGTTCGCCACGCTAACGAGGTTCTGGCTGAGGAGGCTGAATGCGAGGTTGGACAGGGGGGAGGACACGGGGAAGCATGGGCCGACAGAGGTACAGGTTGCGGGCGGCTTTCGGTATCTCATCTAGAGTGGACAAATCCAGGTCCTGTCGGAAAATGTTCTGCTTGTTCCGGGTCCGACGGACTTGGTGGTGACGAGAAGTGTTTTTATTTTCTGTACACCCCGCCGTCCAGCATGTTCGCCAACACACCTACTTCCCAAACTGGCAGAATTAGTGCGTGCAGTAGCAATCAGATATTCCAGAGGGGAAACCGGTATATCACATTGAAAGCGTTCATTGAGTTAAAATACTGACGCTTATGTGCTTCGAAGCAAGCGAATATGTGTACGCGTTGGAACGTTTGTGGATTCTGATACACTTATTTTTAAAACCAACAACCTAGGGCCGTGCTGATGAGTAGAAGCGACCCGGCTGGGATTGCCTTTCGAAGGTGTTTATACCAACGGAGTCAGTGAGCTCACCTGTTGAGCAAGTCGGCGCTAGAGTCGCTGAAATCTCTGATTTGTGACCGAACGTCTTTGATACAAAATCCCAGAAAGTAATCATCTCAACGGACCTACAGTTTCACCCTCCCCGTCACCTCCTTCTCGGCCCGTTCGCTATTCACCATCTCAGGCACGATATCTTCAATCCCCCTGACGCCCGCGAGCGCCATGTTCGTCTCCAGCTCATGCCTCAACAGCTGCACCAGCCGCCGGACCCCGGCCTCCCCGTAACCCGCCACCATCGAATATAAAAATGGCCGCCCGATCCCCACGGCCGAAGCCCCCAGCGCGAGCGCCTTAAGCACGTCCGTCCCGCGCCTCACGCCCCCGTCGACGAACACCTGAAACCGGCCCCTGGTTTCCGGGTACAGGAGGTGCGGTGCGTACCTTCCAATCTCGAGGAGCGTCAACATGGGCGCCTGCGCCGTGTCCTGGGACCTCCCGCCGTGGTTGGATAGCACCACGCCGGCGACCTTGTGCTCGTAAGCGATGACGGCGTCCTCGACGGACTGTATTCCCTTGATCACCACCGGCAGCGCCGTGGTTTCCCGTATCCACCCGAGATCGTCCCATGTCAGCGCGGCGTTGAGAAGCCCGGACGCCGTCGTCTTGGCCACGCCGCTGGGCTCGGAGAAGGGCTCGTCGCCGACCGTCAGCCTCTCGTCGCGCTCGCGCTTGCCGATGACGGGCGAGTCGACGGTCACGAAGAGGGCTCGCGCGCCGAGACGCTCGGCTTTTCGGATCACGGCGCGCGCCCGGTCCCGGTCCCGGTCGACGTACAGCTGGAAGAAGAGCGGCTGCGCGTCGCTCGCCCTCGCCGCGAAGATGGCGTCTATCGGGGCGCTCGGTTTTGTCGGCATGCAGTAGACGATGCCCTCCTTCCCCGCGGCCGCCGACAGGAGGGTCTCGGCGTCCGGGTGGGCGTACTTTGCCTGTCCCGTAGGCGAGATGTAGAAGGGCAGGGACGAGCGGGTGCCGAGGATGGTGGTGGACGTGGAGACGGAGTCGACGTTGCGGAGGACGCGGGGCCGGAGGGCGAGTTTGCGGAAGATGCGGCGGGAGTCGTGGAGGCTTCGCTCGTCCTCCGCGCCGGAGGAGTAGTAGGCCCATCCCATGGGGGACAGGTACTGCGAGGCGACCTTTTCGAAGTCGTCGGCGTTGATGATGGCCCCCAGGTGCGGGTACGCTGGTTTGGGAGTTTCCGGTTTGGGCGAGGCGTCTAGCGGTTTGGGGAGCGTTGAGGGGTCCACGGGCCCGAGGCAGCAGTCCGGGGATAAGGTTTCTGTGATGAGGTCCGGATTGTGGATGGAGTCGTAGTCTTCCGTGGCGTCACGGCCGGCGCAGTTGAAGATGAGCCTTGCGCCTCCCGGGTGCTCATCCAGAAATTCTATGGAGCGTCAGTTCTCGTCTGCCGGGCCATCTGGGTGGGAAGGCTGGATAGATCGATGAATTATTCTCACCTGTCACGTTCCATACCTGGCCGTGAATGACAATCCAGCATGACTGCTTGGTATTATTCTTTGCGACCTCCGTACCGCTCACGACCATGACGGCGATGCTTAAAACTTCACAGCGTTTTCCAGTTCACTACGTCGCGCTGAGCAGATGAAGAGATTAGCCTGGTGAACTTCGTTACTTAGATATTGAGCCTTGAATGTTCTCAACGGGACCAAGATGCTTGAGAATCAGGGGCGCGAGAATGCTTCTCCTAGTCGAGCAGCACCGTATACGTAGTACGCCGAGGACGACGTTGCCCCCACAGGTGTATGGTCCACAAGATGATTCAGGAATTGTACACCCGGTGCATGGAGATCGGTGGGGGTCAGTCCTCGAACAATGCATTCCCCAGGTTGGTAATACCAATACCGCAAACGGGTAGCAGATTCCGAACGGATCACCTCCTCCAGCTCAATACCATATGTGGTGATGTACGTTCACTACATGACGACATGGCTCGTACGTAAGACTCGATAATCCCAATAATCAGACCCCCACGTAAGGGAACGGTTCGATCCTTCTCCTCACTCATCCTTGCGTATGATGTCTCCACGTAAAGTGGTGCGGCTCCGCCGTGACACGAAGTATGATTCGTCAGCGCTCTGACGAGGTTGCTGGGCTTGAGCGGTGATGTGCCCGGAGTACTCAATGGCTCGGGAGTTGTCCGGGGCCCCGGATGGGGTACTGTTGAGGACTGACTCGTTAATGCGGGGAAGACCAGGAAGGGCGTCGGCAACTAGCCGGAGGATGGCCGACCATTGAAGACGTTAGTGATGGCGGAGTTTGCGTTTGTTCGGGTCATTGTAGATTCATTGAGAATAACTCCTGATGCCGGCCAAGGCTTTGAGGCTTTGTCGAACTGGTCAGTTGAACCCGAATGGTTCCACTGAATGCCGCGCTTGCAGATGCGTCCATTGCGAGGTTGTGTAGACTGAGAATATCAGGTACTCTGAAAACTGCTCCAGGCCTCGGCGCACGTCGTGAGCATCTGATCCCGCAGGGTTGGATTTACCAGCCGTTTTTCTGCCCCGATGACGCACATCTTCATACCATGTTCTACTGAACATGATGGCAATTTCTATCCTTCTAGACTCATGCGTGGGAGTTCGACCATTTTTGGGTCACATAACGCCCCACGCATCAGGCTGGGGCTCGAGGGAAGGAATGATTCGACTTGCCAGCTGATGGCTATGTTTGCAGCCATGAACAACTCGCTCAGCTCCTTAATATAGCAAGTTTCCTGGATAAGATTTAGATACCAAGCGGTCGGGACGCCGAACACCACAGTCTTGAGTAGAGGGAACTCGACAGGGGCGACTGATGCCAGCATACTCAGAGACTGTTTCATCCCCACAGAGGTATAGGCGATTCGGAGGGATCGGATAGACGATGGGAGCAGGCTCACGATCCGGTCGAGTACATCTTCCTCACCCGGCCGGTATATCGAACTGCAATCGATTAGAAGTTCTTGCAGATTCTCCAGTGCGCGCAGGCTGCGGATCGTTAGGTAGTCGTAACTGGCTACGTGAGAATATGGCGGGTGACCCGGTTCGCGAGCATTATCTCTACTTGAAGGGATGCGCGAAAGACAGAGCCTTTTGAGTTTCTTTCGCACAGGGTCCAGCATTGTTTCAAGGTTGACAACGACTTGCGACTCGTTGATCGGCTGAGTCCAGGCACTTTGCTCCCAGTAGAACTCCAGGTCTTCCAGCTTCGGCAGGTGCGTCAGTAGCTTCGCCAGATCCTCGTGCATGATGTTCGTAACCGCCAGCTTTCTAAGGTTGGTCAATTTCAAGCGGAAATCGTGATTCCCGTCTTCGGGCCACCCTTCGGGATGCCGATAGGCAACCGAGCATGAATCCACGTCGAGTCCGCCAGCGTTGTAAGCGCAGATGGTTTCGAGGTTCGGAGCGGCGGCGTAAAGCAGCGCAAGTTCCGTAATATGGTAATCGTAGCCCGCGTTCAGGATTGTAAGTGACTTCAGCGAAAATAGCTTCAAGTGCGGTGCTTCTTGGAGAGTCCAGAAATCGGCGTTGTGCTCGATAACGAGAAACAAGGTTTCTAGGCGCGGCGTGAGAACCAGAGCAAGCGTGACCAACCACCGGTCCATATCCCGAACGAAGAAGCTCGGCCAGTCGAAGTCCGTGGTTCCACGTTTCATAAAAGGCGGTATGATGGCATGGGTGTTGTTCAGTTCGACCAGGTGATCTATGAGCCTGGTGTACTCGACATCGCTCTTGTAACCCTGGCGGGCATCGACGAGCTGCATCGTGGTGATTTGGGCTGCTAAGTCGGGACGGTGCATGAGGGTGCGCAGAAACTGAGGAAGCAGGTCGTCTTGGTAATCTTTGCAACCAAGCATCCTTTTGACCCCATCTTCTTCGCACTGTTCCTCCACAATCAAGTTCCCTGTTGCATAAAAGTGATACAGGATTGGTTGTGCGACTATGCGCAGTTTTTTAGACACGCGGCAAAGCTGAGCTAATTGCCGTTTGCCCTCGCAAACCTCTCGGGTATCCGCAGTGGGCAGTCGGTCGGGGTGTTTGCAATGGGAGCAGAAGTAGCTGCAAATCTGCACAAGAGATTCGGCGGGTAGCGCCACCAACGACATGGTGGAAGAGTATTCACGATGTGATAATGTGAGGGACATGGTCTGGAGCTTTTGCCGTTTGCCTTAGGCGTGGTGAGGGTTATGCCAAGAGTAGACGGAAGAAGACTTGGAAGAAGGAGTTGAGGCTCGGCTGGAATTTGAACGCAACACAAGGACATGCTTACTTAAGGTGCCACCGATTTTGTGTGAGACATTTTTTAGGCAGCCATGGTGTAATTAAGTGACAATGGGTTGCGTCTCAGCTCAAGTGATGTGAGAATAACTAGATTACATTGACAAAGCAATTACCCTCCATCCCTATGAAAAAGATGCATAGATATAAATACTTGAATGTGCATTTGGTCAGGTGGTCCCACCCTCTGCGTCAAAAGTTCCCCATAGCACACTAGAAACCTCATCTTCTGAAGTCAAACACACCCTTGGTCTCACATTGGATTGATCCAAGAGCCTTCTGAGTTGCCTCCCACCAGGCGGTGTGGACCATCCCTGGATTGCAGAGAGTAGAAGCCTCGAATTTCCAGTAAAATCGGCCTTGCCCGTTGTCTTTGACGTGTCCACATTGATTTTCGTACGTAACGGCGCAAACCACCCACCGTCTGAGATAGTCCCAAAGTTTTCCGCAGACACCTGGAGCGTCATGAACACCGACAGCAGAAACGTGGTAGCTGTTGCTGAGTACGAAGCCTGGGAAAATTTCAAAGTGTCGGCACACCGGTGAGCCCGACTGGGGAATCTTGTCGCCTGTCAGAAACTTGGTCAGAGGACTAGGGACCGGAGCTTCTCGTGTCGAGAAGAATGAAAGAGGAGCGCCTGATGTCAAAGCCAGCAGCGCCGCAAGCGCTGAAAGAGTCCTCCTCATTTGTATCTTGGTCGTTTAGGACGAGACAAATACCGAATGTTGAAGAGTATACACCTTTAGTATTCAGTACTACATTCAGCATATGAATACTGGTAAGCTGAAAAGCCAGTACTGTCCCAGAGGGGCTGACCTTTTCTTTATATACTACTCCGTCAGGTCTTGCCTAGGCCTCGATATACGGTCCGCTCCGAGTATCTCATGTCACAAAAAAAATACCAAAAAAAACTAAAAAAACTTAAAGGGTGCATGATATAGTATGGTTGTTCTACACCATCGCCGAGGTTGGACTTTTCTTCTTTGAACAGCACAATTGGCCATGAAAGGTCACACAATGCCTTGACCTCCAACGGGTTGATTTTTTTCCACCAGGGCCGCAATGAGACTAAAAAAGGGTTACTTCGTAGTTGACCGTTACATAAGGCAACAGCCTTGGTAGAATCAACGTGTATGTGTTCCAGTCAAGACCATCGCTGGATCCAGACAGCGAGACCCTTTAAAATTTTATCCTGTAAAGAAATTTGTTTGATGTGAATGGGCATGTAAGGGTTCATAGGTATTGGCGATTGGGACTTTGTATATGTTCTGAGCGCAATTAGTGATACTGCGGAAAATTGACCTCAACCAGACAGACAACATTACAGGAATAGAGAGCCGGCGATCTGATTTACTAAGTATATAAATCGGCTACTCCAAGTCCACCCGGCTCAGATGAGCTAGTCAAGGCCGATCTCCAATCACCAACAACCGGTGTAGTAGAGGTAAGTAATTGTAGGGCAACTGCTAACTAACATTAGGCCGGCCGTGTCTTTTGAATTACCCAGCTACTTCTATTATGTGTATCATGGTAAAGCCATTTCGCGTTTAGTTCACAATCAATCGTCGGCGCGAAGGAACAGTGGGAACCTGCAGTCCGAACGGGCATTGCTGTGCCGTAATGACTAAACTATTCGTCTTAAGCGAGAGTTATTTAGGTAGACATGTGTTTCCGAGTTGGGAGCAACTGAACAGCAACTTCATCCTTATATTACATTAAATACAACCATACCCTTCTAAAACCCAAAGTCTACGAAACGCTATGTCAGAGTCCGCCAAATATCAACCCAGTATTGCGCTGTACCGGGGCTTTCTGATCAAAAATGCGTACGTTTGGTCTCCTTTCGTTGTGAAGCTAGAAGCGCGCCTATACTTCGCCGGCTTGCGATACTGTGTCGAGTAGGGATCGATGAGCAAAGCACCACGAGGCAAGATACCCTACATTGTGATCACACGCGAAGGTCAAGAAACTCCCACAGCCATTGGCGATTCTACTCTTATTATTCAGCGGCTCGTGGACGAAGGAGGCTGCGAAGACCTAAACGCAACGCTGCAGCCCGTCTCTCGAGCCCACGATGCTGCTATTCGTGCTCTTCTTGAGGATAAGCTTTATTTCTACCACCTTAGTGACTCGAGGTTCTCTTGAATACTTCATTCATGCCAGTTGAATATTGTTCTACTTTCTCTTTCTTTTGATTGCGACACTTTTCTGACGTTTTCCCCCTCGATTCGCAGGGTTTCGAGAAATGGCACGACAACTACGAAACCATGAGGTCTGGCGTATTAGCTGCCATTCCATGGCCACTCCAGCCCTTGATTGGACTGCTTGCCTACCGTGGTGTAATGCGCACCTTATACGGCCAGGGCACCGGCCGTTTT
This sequence comes from Colletotrichum chlorophyti, assembly GCA_001937105.1. Classification (NCBI taxonomy): domain Eukaryota; kingdom Fungi; phylum Ascomycota; class Sordariomycetes; order Glomerellales; family Glomerellaceae; genus Colletotrichum; species Colletotrichum chlorophyti. Next base: position 1,600,778 of record MPGH01000017.1, read on the forward strand.
TCAAGCGAAGAGCTGGCCGGTTTTCGACGAGAAGTTTGGGTGAACATCAATTCTCTGTTGGTCGAAGCCCGTCTGTCCGTCCGAGAAGCCAAATTATCTTTCTGGGTATTGGGTGGGAAAAGCCCGACCGAAGCAGACGCCACTCTTTTCGGCTTCATTGCGTCAGGTCTTGTGTGCGATGCGTAAGTTGTTTGTCTCTTTTGGCATCCAGAGACGCGTCATCACGATTCTGGTCAGCTAACAGACAATACTTTAGCGCGCCAGACACGCAGTCTACCATCAGAAGCTATCAAGCGCTAGTAGACTACGCCAATCGAATTCACGCCTTTTACTTTAGTGATTATGAATCATGGGACGCCATGAGCTAGGTTGTGGGGATTGAAGTGGACATGGTTTCAAATTGTAGTCTATCCAGTATTAGTTTTCAGCCTCTCGAGTAATGAAATATCAACCTTGACTACATAACACCTCCATATTTGCAGCGAAAAGCGGTAGGAAGTTGAGCTGGATGACGAGAGTATGAGCACGTAGTGAGAGGCTCAGCACTTAAGAAGTTATATCTAGATTGTCTGCTTTTCCTGGGATGCTATCCCTTTACTGTCCTCGACAGCGATTGTTTGAATGCCGAATGATGGGATTGCAAACGACGAGAAAATATTCCAAAGCATACATCAAGGAGTTCCAGCCCAACGTCAGACAATGGAAGTAAAGGCTAGGACTAGTGTGAGGAGGTATGGGGTGGAGAACAGAATCTTGATCAATGAGAGCCTGTAATCCACGTACTTTAACTGTTTTTCCAAGTCCCGTTTAAAAGCAAATATTAGGGTTCATTTTCGATATTCTCCATAATCTCATCAGTTTCAAATTCTTCACAAGACCATCTTCGACGATGTCAATAGCGACTGAACTCTAGGTAACGAGAAGCCATAAGAATTTGTAAAAATGCTTAGAGCACTATCAACAGAGACGGTAATAATATCCAAGTCGATCCATGGCTTCTCAATTGAATTTATGAATCCGAATGCCGTATATGCTGAAAATGATACCTACGCAACCCGTTTGTAGATGTATGCCTCTTGCTTTCTCAACATGGCTGGGAACCTAAAACATTAGTATCTTACAATACGAACGCAGTGACGGCGTTATGCTCCCCGTATCGGCATGTTTGGATGATTTCATTCTGACATGTAGGTCTTGGCGATGAAGACCTTGGAAACCCCTCAAACCTCATGACAGGGCCCCTAGGTAGCGCCGTTCACAGAACAAGGGTCGACATCCGCTGAGGCTCCAGAATCTCGCATGAAACATGTCGGACCAACACACAGATTTTTCCTATAGGCTATGCCCAGAGACGCTAATCTAACAAAGGCTTGTCGCCGGCTCAACCCGCGTTGATTTCTCCTACCGAACGGAGCGTTTGCTTTTTTGGTCACTTTTCGTTCACACTTCAGCGTACAGAGGGGCATAAGCATGCAGAATCCCATGTCTCATCACGTAGAAAGCCAATCGAAGTGGTCTTTGGAGCAAGGTTCCAGGGGGAGGATCGTGAACCTCGCTCATTCGAGAAAATGTAAATTTTTCTGAGTCACACGATTTCCTGCGGCCTGATTACTCGCCAGAGGCCATGAGGTTGGCAAGAGACCACCTAGAGATGAGCATAGCTCGCCATATGGATTAAAAATCATAAATAGACGCAGTGTGCACACCAACGGCCGTCTCTGGTGTCTCACTCAAAGTTCGAAGGGTTCTGACAGAATAGTCACAACACACCATTTGCCTGTCTCCGCGCTTTGAGAAGGGGAGCAAGTTTAAAGACGATGAACACAGCAGTTTCTTTGGTTCCATCTCAAGATGGAGACAAGCTATGCAGTGCTGGGGACGCTATAGTCATGTGTCCTCCCCGTCGCTTCAGCATCTTGAACATCCTCGTCCACTTCGTCAACAACATGATAATTCACTCATGTCACATGCTTCAGGGTATGACGGAGCTTTTGAACCGTTGGGCTGGTCTCGCTGCTGTTGGTCCCTCTTCCGGGACTATGACGGTTCGTGACAACCGCACCAACCGGCAATACGAGATTCCGATCAAGCGTAATGCTGTCAACGCCCTCGAGTTTCGAAGAATCACCGCCGTTCAGAAGGGCGCCAGTCCTGCCGACCAAATCGAGTCTGGACTTCGCGTTCTTGACCCTGGCTACCTCAACACCGCCTGCATCGAATCGAACATCACATTCGTGGACGGCAAAAGAGGCTTCATCCAATATCGTGGCTACTCTATTGAGTATCTTTTTGAGAACCATGACTATGAGGAAGTCATATACCTTCTCATATGGGGAAACCTTCCAAGTAAATCGGAGAAGAAGATCTTCCAGCGCAACATAGCTGCGGGTTGCGTTCCTCCAGAGCACGTCGTCCAAGTAATTTCTTCTTTTCCCAGGGACTCCCTAACCAGTACAATGGTAGTTGCTGGCATGGCTTCTTACGCAAGTCATCACGAGGGCACCGCTAAGACATTACAATATGGTCGTCCGGCATACTTGGGGCAAAGGGGAAATGTGGACACTGCCATAATTAGCTGTCTTTCTGCACTTGCCACTGTTGTCGCCCTTGTTCACTGTCACAAACGCAACAGGCCATTCACTCCTGCCGACCCAGAAGACTCTTTCGTTGCCAATGTTTTGCGCATGATGGGTTATCACGACGGCAGTGGTAGCAAGCCTGATCCGGAGATTCTCAGATGCTTCGAAAAGCTGTGGATTCTTTACGCAGACCACGAAATGACCAACTCCACTGCGGCCTTCCTGCACGCGGCCTCGACACTAGCCGACCCGATTTCATGCTGCGTTTCCGGCCTCGTCTCCGGGTACGGGCCGCTCCACGGCGGCGCCATCGACCTGGCATACAAAACTTTTCAAGAACTGAAGACGCCCGCGAATGTACCGGCGCTGATCTCCGACGTCAAGGCCAAGAAACAAAGGCTTTTCGGATACGGACACCGCATTTACAAGGCCATCGATCCCCGAGTCAAGTTCATTCGCGCCATGATCGAACAGTACAAGGATAAGGTCCAGTCGGACCCACTGCTCTCAGTTGCGATGGAGGTCGACCGCGTCGCTAGCGAGGACAAGTACTTCACCAGCCGCAACCTCAAAGCCAACGCGGATCTCTACGGCTGCTTTATATACACCGCCTTAGGCTTCGAAACAGACATCATCGTTACTATGGCTAGTTTGTCGCGTAGTCCGGGCGTACTGGCGCATTGGCGTGAGATGATGCTCGAAAAAGGGCCGGTGCTCTGGCGGCCACAACAGGTGTTCACTGGCACCCTAGTCACGGATGAATGAAGACCGACACTCTTGAATATGTTTTTTTTTTATAAAGAGTGGGCGCTCGAAAGTCTGAACCCAGCTTTGGAGGCACGAACACACTGGGTTCTCCGGTCGTAGGCGCTTGTATCAGTATCGGTATTTCAAGCGCGTACGAAAATCACGTTGTCAGGCGTTTCAATAGCAGCCAATAGACGTATCTTGTGAGAAGATGCAATTTTCCTCTCTGGAATCTGCTAGCCACAGCATAGAGCGAGTCATCAGCTTGCCACTCGACGGCTTTGCCGATGCTGGGGCGCGGCGTTGGCTGGGGTGCAGTGGACATCTCATAAGCGGGAGCATTCAAGCATACTGGATTTGGGTGACTGACAGTTGTACCGAAACGCCGAGCCGCTCTTGTAATTGGCGACCCCCACCTCGAAGCATTTCACTTGCTCAACGGAGCCTGCTCAGCCATTTTGAAAAACCAGAAAAATACCGGCATCGTAAGCGAAACAGCATATAAGAGGACCTCATACGGAGTTCACCAGCTACAATCGCTCACCAGTATGGAAAGGCATGACCAGTGAACAACACCTTTGGCGTTCTGACTTGGCCACCCATTTGATTATAAGCTTAATGACACCGGAGCATTCCCCGTACGAGCCGTACGGAACACTCCTCGTACGGAATTCTCCGATGTCCTTAGCATACTACGTGCTATATACATATCTCGCTAGCGACCAGTCTATCCGGGTACTGGCCCCACGTGTGCATCTTTTATATGACAAGTAGTATCCATCGTCAATATAATAAGATTCCGGTAACGGTGGGGTTTCAAGGGCATCTCGGGGGTGCCTTGACAATGCCGACCCACGGTGACCAGCTAGACCCGAGTAATGTAAATAGTAGAATCCCTGTCTAACACCCCAGGTGTGCCTTAAACAGACCACACGGACATTATCATTGAATACGACATCCGAACCAGCCAGGCGGGCTCGACGTGATCAGCTCGGACTGCACTACGGATCCGTCGGGTCTCCTGGGAATGCAGTTGGGGAAGGTAAATTATCTGATACCGACCTGACTATAGTGACACTGAGGTATATGAGAAATGATGCTTAAAGACGTTTCTTTTAGGGTTATGGCGTAAGGAGAAGCTTGCAGTCTTCGGCATGGACACCATATGTGGACCTACTTTACTAACTCCACTATGTCATCCTTGGCCCAATCTTACAGTTGCCAGCCATGATCAGACCATCAACAAAGTTAGACTGACCAACCTTTTGGGGAACAAGTGGCGGGGAGCGGGCATCCGGGCTTTGAACAGAATGGGGCCATGCTCAGAACCCGACAAATTGGACCTCTTGTGCCTACACCAGCCCGCTTTCGTACGTACTACTATCCAGTGTCACAGTTGACTGGCGGGCCCGAACCCGAAGCTTTTCCAGTTTGTATGAAATGTTCTTGGAGCGATCATACTAATCAATATTGGCGTGTTTGCTGTCAAAGTTTATTCGAATCACTGGACTACTATTGAAAAATGGAAATAAAAATAAGCTACGCTGTCATCACTAATAACTTAAACCGGTCCCCCTTAACCATCAATCTGTAGCCTATCTTGAACGTCACTACTTTAGCCCGAGTTGCTTCCCTCGGACTGAGGGGCACCGCAGTACTTGGTACAGTAGTGGTTGAGCTGTAGCACAGAAACGGTCAGCTATCATACAAGAGGGATACTGGTGAGGCGAAGCACTTACCTCGTCGCCGCCGATGTGCCAGCCATCAGACCTGCAAGCATCTCCGTCCTAAGTTTCAAATTAGTCAAAGCCTTGGTATTAAATCTGAAGATTTCAAGAAGGGTGTGAACGCACCATGTGGCAGTCGGGGCACTGGTCCCACTGCTTGTTGCCAGTGTTGCGCCGACGGTAGTAATCGCAAGCACACTTGGTCGCCTCAGGCATAATCTCGTACTTCTTAGACCAGCTGTAGCTGACACTCCAGGGAGTTCCACCGATAGGCTGAGTGACCCGGTTCCGTACACAGGCGCCGAAGTTGTGAAGCTTGGCTTCGGCGCTGCAAGGAGTCAAATGTCAGTATTTTAGAGTTTGTTGTTCCGCCGGATCGACACTTGTGTGTTTGGTCCCCAATGGATCATGGAGAGTTGACCAACCTGATGGCAAGAGCCACAATGAGAGCGGAGGTGCTGATCTTCATTGTTGATGGGTGTGAAGGAGGGGTTTTGAGCGTGGGAAGCTGACGGAGGGCTTTTTGAGGACGAGGGAACTGAGGATGAGGGAACTGATCTGCACAGGAAAGTCGTGTGATGGGACGGATGAAGGAGCACCCATATATACTCTTATACGACCAAGGGAGAAGGAAGGATAGATGGCTCAAAACTGGACCTCGGCGTTCCGTGAGTTTCATTGCTCAAATCGTCATTGTGGTGTATTATTTTTCGTCTCAAGGGGTTGGCCGTTTCTTGCCTTTACTTGATGCACGAGGAGCTAAGAACTAGTGGTGGGCCAAGACCAATGACCTAGCCTCGCCCCAAGTCTTCCAAGCATCAACATATCCATGGCAGTCCACCAAGAGGAGGATCAGACGATAAATCACAAGTATGACTCGGTCTACTCTCTACCATATCTACAGATATTTACTCGGCTTACGCATTTCCGGACCTATGGTGATGTTATCCTCTTGGCGAAGGCCTCGTGAACAGGAAGCTCGACCGCGCTTGGTCGTTTAGGGAAGGAGGAGAGGCAGCCTACCTGTGGAAGCAGAAGATTTCTGGATCAGTCAAGAACAACCCACGCTAGGGGCGGATGCTGTCGTGATTTGAGAGAGTTCAGCTCTTGGTCGGATGTATGGATAGATTGCTGCCCCCGCAGCGGAACACGCCAACTGACTCGGTCCAAAGGTACGACGGTTGTTACGGTGTGTAGACCGTGGGGCCCGTAATACAATTGAGTTTGGATAGCCCAGCACGTACTTACCTACTTCAAGCAGGCAGATCTACCTGATTGGATTAGCTTATAATTAAGCTTAATGACCAACGACGTTGCGCCCTGGTTGGCAGATGATGCAACTAAAGTGAAGCAGCCGTCGTAAATTGAGCTTGTCCAATATCTTGACCACAGTAAGTGGGCTTACTACCCGGATAGCTGTACCCATGCCCTACCAACTGGCTCCAACAGAAGCCACTTCTTGCTGGACTGCGTCCCACTGCGGCTCCTTTCCAATGTATTTGGAAGCACAGCAATGACTCGAGACGAGTCGAAACTATCTACTCACCGCGATACGAAGGAATCGGACTGAGTCGGTCACGAGGATCAATTTCGAGGAGTGGTTTGGACTGCTCGGATCCAGCCATAAGATCTGTCTTGTATCAAGATCATGCAAGTATTAAAGCCGCCGAGAACTCTCTCCTGCTTTAGTCACTTTGTCTTCACCTTCATCACCACCCCTCCCTCTGCAGTTCTCTCATTCTCCTTCAATCTCCAAAATGGCCTCTCGTTTTGTCACCCTCTGCCTCGCGGCGGCCGCCGCTGCGTCCTCGACCTTTGTCCCTAGGACCGCCAACGCCACCGAATTTGACCCGGAGCGCGGCCTGCTCCCTGGAGAAGTCCTTCTTGTCGACGCTGAGCACAGTAAGTGGAGAATCCCATTCTTCAAATGTTCTCTTCCACCATTCGAGGACGCGCGAGAGGAACTAAGTCATGCATGGTTACCATGTCCCGAGCATGCCCTTAAGATATTCTTGGCAGCAAAAGGAGGAGTTAGAGTGACATGTTGAATACGGCGAACTAATCTCTCGTTGCAGTGGAGGTCGTCGACCATGACGCTTGGTCGGCCATGCTTGCTTCGGAGGGAATCCTTGCTTCTCCCCCCAAGATTGACCATTCTCTTCTGGACTTCGAGGCGCCCTCGGAGGAGGAGCTCAAACAGCTTGAGGCCCGTCAGTCCAGCTGCAGCTCGACTACTGCCGTCGTCATCACCAGAACCGACCGGTTCTACGACTGGGACCTCCAGATGAGCCCTGTTGTGGTCACCGGTGGTAACCCCTTCACCATTGCTCTCACCTCGACTTACACGGTCACCGATACCATCACCGTCAACGGTGGCATTACCCCTACCGTTGTTACCGGCTATCTGACGGCCAACTTTGGCATTTCCGGCTCTAGGTCTTGGTCTACTGCTCAGGCCATTGCTGTCACGGGAACCATCTCTGCTCGTCACACTGGTGTCTTGGTTAACAACCCTTACAAGACCAGGAGATACGGCCGTGTCATGCGTGGCTGCCTTGGTAGACAGACTCAGATTGGAACTTTCATGAGCGACGCGTATGAGGAGGGCAGCTACGGTGGAGTCAAGTGGATCAGAGGATCCATCACTCCCTGCGAGAAGCCTGGTGTTCACCGCCCGCTCACTCGCTGCCAGGGCTCCGGCGAGTTCCGATAAGCGTATCGCTTCCTTGCGGTTGGCAATATACTCATCAGGGCCGTCGTCAAGGCGTTGGAGCGGCTTGAAGACGAGGATGGACCTGTGTTTCTGATACGGAAAGATTTGGTGTGAGCGTTGCAAATTCAGTGTTGCTCGCATCATTTTAGGATTACTCGTTCTAAATTGTGCGGCGAGAGGCGGTGGTGGCCATAGTTACTTGACTTTCTGCTGAATAGTCTTGCAGCATTTTAATGCTATGAAGTCTAGGAACACGAATGTAATGTATACTTCTATTTAGCATCGTCGCCTGGCACGGACCATTCACAAAATCTGTGGTCAATACATTTGTGACGAGCTAGAGCACACAGCCATGGGTGGGAGAGATTGTGTAAAGAGTGACTTGATTCTAGAAGNATTGAAACACAGATTAAAGTTCGCCAGTTACTAGCTTAGACGTTGCTTCGGATTTACGTTATCATACAAGCTGCTAGCACCCAGACTCCTCTACCCAGGGTTCGCAATTGAGAAAACGCCCCTTGCGTTGTGGTTCAAATGAAATCCTCACAGTTACCTGATGTGCGCACCAAAGCTCACCGTCCCGCTAATGGTTAACCTGGAGGTAAACAGCAATTATACAAAAGGTTTATGTTTGTTTGCCCTTTGGGGACTATATTGATTGGTCAGTCTTCGTTACTGTACATATGTCGTCACTTCATACGTTTTCCACCAGATTGTATGGTCCAAGGTTTGCCTCATTTTCGACCGTTACGGTTGAGGGTGTCGCCATCCACGTCTGGCTGAAAGATTGCAAGTTTGTGGCTTGTACACGGGACTGGCTACGAGATGAACATCAACTGGGCCATGGTACTGATTGAGTTACAGTACCACGTTGTGTTCTTCGTACTTGATATGCTGTAAAGGGCGCCTTTGCGTGACCGACGGAAGTTGTGTCACTGCAGGGCAAACCATATCTGTAAAAGGGTTGTTGCAAACAGTAGGCTCGAAAGAGCAACCTGGCTATTGGTTGGATTGGACTCAGGCAATCATGCTTTACGTTATCGTCATACTGAATTTCCCATGCATTTGCGCTTATCAAACATGCAATTTGCACTCGCGATTGTGGTGTTTATCAACTACTTATCAACCTAAGAAACCTAAAACCTTATCTCGTTAGAAATAACAATGCTGACTATGAAGCCGACGCCCTCATCTTCTCATCAATCCTCCGTCGCCAGTTTGTCCCCCAAAGCGTCACAGCCCAGACACTCAAAGCTCCAATGACCAGGAAGGCGGCTGAGATGGTACTGAAAGCCCCCACTCCAATCTTCCTCGTAGCTGGGAGCACCACTGCAGACCCAGCCGCGCCGAATAGATATCGAACCATAAAGTTTCCCGCGATTACCTCGGCGCTCCGACCCTGGATAACATCCAAGCAGTATGTGTTCAAGCTTGGGAAACAGAACAGTTGCGATACACCCCCCAGAAACATGAAAACGACGGGTAGGGCAATGCCGCCGACACGTTCTTGAACGGACCATCCGTAGATAAGCATGCAGATGGGCAAGGCTGCGCCGAGAAACGGGAGGCACGAGCGGAGTCGGTCTTCAGAGATGCGTCGTCCGTGCCGTTCCGCAATCCATCGTCGCACTGTATAGTCGGCGTAGCGTCCACCGACCAGGGTGCCAGCAAGATAACCGCACCCAGGAGCAAGGTAGAACAGACCGGATTGTGCCGGCGATGTGAGCTCGAACCGCGGGTTAAGGACATACCGAATGGGAGTGAGCATGCTGTACATGTTCCAAACGAGCGAGCCGCTTCCGATGGCCACGAGAATGAGATTGGGGAAGCGAAGCAGTCTAATGACCCTGAAAGGATTGGTCATTGCCCACAGAACGCCAATCTTCCTGGTCAGCGAAAGCCCCTTCAAACCAGCACTCCTCGGTTCTCTGAGGGTCTCCGGCATGAAGAACACGGCCCCTCCGACGCCAACTCCGGCAAGTGCGGTTTGAAGCCAGAAGATGGCTCGCCAAGAGGTGTACGTCACGATGATTCCACCTAGGACTGGGCCGATGGTAGGTCCCACGAGAGTGCCAGAGAGAAACCAACCCATAGCAGTAGCCCGTGCCGTAGGATGGTAGAGATCTCCTATCACGGCGGGACCAGTGACGAGGAATGATGTTCCAGCAAAGGCCGTGAGCATTCGAAAGACGAAGAAGGCGGCAACATTGGGGCTCAACGCGGTGCCAATAGAGCATGCCAGAAACAACGATGCCGTCACTGCGCAAGTCTGAATTGATCGTTTAGTAACTCCTTCAGTAGGGATGGAAACTCGATGACGGCGGAAGGGAAAGGGCAGCCCAGCCATACTCATAACGGTTACATTTAGGGAAGCGAGCTGCACTCGGTAGAAAGCTTACCCATTTGCGACCATAGACTTGGCTCAACGGCCCCCAAAAGCATGGGCTGATTGCCATGAAAACGAGATACAGTGCATTGCTCAGACTGATGATTGACCCGCCCGTGTTGTATTCCGCTGCGACTTCGGGCAGGGCGGACAACACCGCCGTGCTGGAGATTGGCGACAAGAGACCGCACCAAGAGACGACAGCGACGATAGTGTTCTTTCGGTGCGTAGAAAAGCGGCTGTACACTTCGTAGGGTACATCTACGTTGGACGGATGCCGTGAAGCAGGGTCATCTTGGTAGTTCAGAACTCCGGAGGGAAGCTTTGCTAACTTCGGTTGCTGGGCATCTCCTGCGACAATGTGAGTTACTCACACGATACCACGAAATCTTAGCACACCTTCATTGGGACTTTTGGAGCTGGCGGGGATGATGCCCGCGTATTCCTCAATGTCATCCTGTCTCGGGTCGGAAGAGGTCCTGCGGGATGAATCCTCGGGCTCTGCCGCGTTGTTGGCATTCATCGTAGCCCATGTACTTTAATTCTCTGACAGATGTTCCTCAGGCGGGCTTCGATTTCAAAAGGTTGTGTTTAATCTGTATTTAGTGTTTGTTTGATCAAAGGTGTGGCTACCCCCCTCGAGACGAGTGTTAAACCCACTCATATACCAAACAACCTCTAAGATTTCCCCAACGGCTGAATTAGCATGTCCCGAATCTTGGGTCCGGGCATCGGGGGGATGGGCCTGTCGGAAGGACACCATCCTGTGTGTGGAGACATGAACGCTCCGGCTCCGCAAAAGGTGAGTCAGGTTCTGACGGCAAGACGGCCAGTGTCCGACAATAAGTCTTCCCAAGTGAAATGTGCGTATCAAGAACTCTTGGGGCTGGGCACACTACCTACTTGGGACGTAGGGGATGAGAAATTACCATCAAGTGACGTTTGGCTATTCTCTTTTCTTTGCACGCCGTACAGCCGAGGCAAGAAGCTGGCTGGCGTTCAGAATGAACCGACACAAACATGCCCACGGAAAATTGGTCAGAGAACCGATCGATATGAATGACTCTCCGACGCCGGACCGATCTGTAACCAATCTAGCACTGCCGCCCCAAGCGGTTGGTTAGGGATGCCGGAAGAGAAGCCCCTAAGCCGTTGGCAGGTCTGCTTATCTTGCCGTCGGTTATCAGTGAACAGGAGGTTTGAGCAGGCATAAGCGAACATCTCGTATTGCCATGCTATCCCCGAAAGGGTTCTCAACAACGAGTCCTCAGGTGTGGATGCAATTGCGTGGCCCAGGCGAAGGCAAGTCAGCCGGCGATGGTGGGTCTGAGCGGCACAGGTATGTTCTGCTGTGTACGGATCCGAGTGCCCGTCCAAGGTCTGCCCACCCCGTTCCGGAGGTACGGAGATGGTGTGTGCCGGGATCACTCAATCACCCAGGGCCACGACCGGCTGCCATAGCGGCTGGGTATCAAAACTGGGCTACGAGTCCAGCCCTGGCTAAAATTTCAGCCTGCGGTACAGCTGGCAAAAGTTGCATAACCCAAGGTTTAGGCCATGACATTGAACCCTGGCCGCTGAGAGGTCACTAACCTAGTTCGTTAAAGTAGATTATGCTGTCATGCAGGAGAACATCTTCATCATAACCCGATCTTGAAACTATTCAGCCAGGACCCAGCCGGGGATGCACGGAAACTTGTCGAACCAAGCTCACCCCTAGTAAGGCTGACTTTCTTAGCAACTTCTTCACAGTATAGTCATTCGTCTTTGGTCCAAAAACTGCCTTTTTCGGCCGACCGAACCAATAGCGCCGATGGATGCACAGGAGGGGAACCTGCCATCAACGGCTTGGCGAGGACCACCACGTGCTCGAATGGCTGGTCGAGGATTGTTTTCGAGATACTGCCGCATTGTGTCATTTTGCTGCCTTCTTCAGGCACGCAGATCTCTTCACGTTCTTAATCCCCTATGCACGCGTATTGCTCTAGTTGGTGAGATGAGACTCGTTCTGCATTCCAACTGCTTGGTCCCCTGGCAGGAAGACCCTTTATTGCGAACCCCATCGCCACGTCGTTCGGTAGCCGATCAGACCCTCTCCAGATATACAAGCCCGCGGGGCAGCATGCTACCACCCCCACCTAGCCTGAATCGTTCAACATCTCTGAAACCAGACACGCTCCTCCGCCAAAGCAATGGCTGTAGACGTAGAGGAACTCATTATTTCGCCCTTTCGTGAGGTGCTGGAAAGAGGAAGGGAGGCCGTCTCGAACGCAGATAAAGCTCAAAATGAGGATCCGGAACTGGCTAAGCAAATGATGAAGGCCGCTTTGGTCATTTCAAAGGAGGGTGAACGGGCGTTGAAGCGGCTGCAGCCCCTTTGGGACAGTCAAATCGAAAAGCACGGAGATAACTTCAGAGAGATGATCGGAGACAATGGTAAGCACACACTTGAAGTGATGTTTGAGTTCAACGCGAACATCATGCTGATCATTGCAAGACGAGCTCGCCGAGAAACGACGGGTGCTGGAGGAACTACTGTACGACTTTGAGGACTTCATGGAAGTTGACACCTTTGATTCGTCCAAGTTCGCCGAGGTACAAGCCGCGACCAGGTCTTTCGCACTAGATGTCTTGGACTTCATCAAGAGAATGAAGATCGAGACCAAAACCCCAACTACTCCAGTACACACATTTCCGCCGTTGCCTCCGCTGCCGCCGTTACCCATTGGCGCTTTTCCGCCCAAACTAAATTCGCAGACCGGCCCGGCGCCGCCTTCGCGGAGCGGAAGCCAGGGCAATGCCAACCTCTCACTGTTTCCGGCTGTCGCTCGACAGCCAAAGCCGCAAAGACCACACCGAAGTGGCACCAGGAGCTCACAGGGTTCCGCCTCATCCGAAGGGGCTGCGCTTCGCAGAGCATCTTCTACCCCGAACACTCCGGCGTCTGATAACAAATCGTCCCGGTACACGCGGGAGTCAACAACTAACCAGGCTGAGCCATATCACAGAGAAAGCGGTCGTCCATCGTCGCCGGATGTGCTAGGAAATGAAGAGGAGCAGCTTCACATCATGACGCCTATAGAACCACCGCTTCGAATCTCCGATTGGGTTGAAGAGCAGACCTCAGTGCCGAGAATCCGTCAGCCTATGCGCGAGAGTATACCGGAGAATTCAGTTGTGACGCATCACCTTTCCGGTAACAGCGAAGGTGCGACATTCGCCCGCTTCAACCACCTTGGACTTGACAATCCAACACCACAGAGCTCAGTTTTCGACCCCACTAGCCCGTCAACGACAAACAGAACTTCAGTTTACTCGGACTCACCGATTTGTGCTTCTTCCAACGGGGTCTCAACTAAACAGCAACAACATCCGATAAGCGAGGTACGGGCATCATCACTCGCAGCGATCCAGTTCGACCCGGCTGTCGAACTTAGTCTTGCACATCCTGGCCAGTACGCTGACGGTCTAATGCTGGCTGATGAGCAGGCTGTCTCGGAAACTAGTACCCAACATGCAAGATCCGCCTCGACGCACGCCAGGGAAGAAGACTGTTTAATAGGACCGAAGAGCTCCTTCCACCAACTCAAGGGTTTCTGCGACGGCGCCCAAGCTTTCAGGCGGGGTGGCTACTGGAACGGTATCAAACAAACGATGGCATATGTGAGCGGCAGTCCAAATTAAACTTCGCGGATTGACGCGGCGTCTTCAATCGAATAGTAACGCTGATGGAAAAGCAGGGCGAGCCACTTCCAATTGGGCGATGTCTGAATTGCGAATACTATCATGTATACAACGAGCTTACTTTGGATAAGGAGCGAGACTGTAGGTTCTGCGGCCTTTCCTGTCGTACATTTGCTTACTTGGTCTGCAGCGCGGGCAAACTTCTTGAAATTCGGTCTTCTCTACCGCATGCGTTTCCTGATCAAATCACATATCCCGGCTAGAACGACATCAGAAATTCGTTATGCGTGCCTTTTCTGCACGCACGCCGGTCACACCGTTTACGAGGGCGATGCTACCGTCTTTCTCACAGCGGATCAGCTTCTTAAACACCTGGCACGGCATCCTCAACCTTTGGCGGAGGTTCCTGGCTTGACCGTGCTGTACGGAAAGGTAGACAGAGACCACCATCAGATCGAGGACTACGATATACACTTCCCTTCACCGCCCGCGCCGAGTCCCTTCCCGGACAACAATACTCTGGCCCAGCTCCCCGTGGCCACGGCACTGAAGAGCCATGTGCAGCGCTGGGGCGAAACCCTGACCGGTCCGGACGGAAGCCCGGATGTTCTCAAATTCTTCGTTGGGGCCAAGATCGTCGGCGTGGAATTCCCAGAAAAATGGGGCGGCAAGTGGTGCACTGGCTGGCATGAGGGCGTTCGGGGCCTCTTCCCGGCCAAGTACGTCGAGCTCGAGGGTCCGAGGCAAAACGAGATCTCGTTACAGGCAACCAGTGCAGTGTCATTAATAACGCGCTGGAAGTGGGATCCGCCGGATAGTACTAGGACCGGGTGGCTAACTTTTGGCAAGGGAGAGACAATCAAGAACGTCGGCTGTCAGTGGATGCATCCTTTACCTTGAAATGACATACTAATGAGTGCACAGGGCTTTACCAAGATCATTGGTGTTGGTCTGGAACCAACAGTAAGGGGAAGTTTGGAATATTTCCGCAGTCTCACGTTAACCCTCATTCGCTCAAGGAGGGGGCTATCTCCTCGAATTCAAAGCGACCACAGACCGGTGGTCCAATGAGACTGTTCAGCAGGAGGCGGCCAAGTAGCACTGCATCTTCTATGAGCGGGGAAATCTGATATTCGAGCATCAGAGTCTACGTAAATGAAGGAAAACTGTATCGCATAGTTATCCAATAGATGTAGAGGTATTAATGATTGTATTCTAGCATCCTGAACTCCGCAGGTTTCACATCAATGTTCTAGTGTATAACCTCTCAAAACCAGTTACAGTTACGCAATAATTTGGTATATACACTACTTCCGCCAAGGGAGTAATCTCATTGTATTTTTTTTTTAGATGGCTACATCTAAGTGCAAGAACAAGGCACAAAAAAATCGATCGACTTGCTAGTAAATTGACGACTGCCATAGCAAAACCTGCCTTAGCACTCATGGTGGTGAACTACTCCCATTCCTTCTGCGTAACTTTCACGAACCCGGTGAACAATCATGCTTCAAACCTTTGGTAACAACACCGACTATGTGTGCAGCTTCCATCACAGTAAAAGCAGCTAAGGCTGAAAAACAGGTTACTGTTCTTGGCCCAGCAAGACATGGTGAATGACAAAGACAAGACAGTCTTCGCAGCAATGGTAGGCCCAACATTGTGATTCACATCCGGCGCGATATATATGATAAAGATTGCAGGAAATCAAAAATGCTTTGGAAAGGTTATGTAATCTTCTTATCGTGAGTTCGTGTGTTTGCAGGCCCTGTCATCGTGAACCTTGTTCTTAGCTTCCTGGCCATTAAGTGTTTTGGCATGCAAAACCTGTTGTCGTATTATAACCACGTAATCTAGGGTTTGGGTGTTTACTATTCAAGGGAAAGTACAGTCAGTGCTATATTTTTCCATCGGTACAGGACACAGATCGATATTGTTGTTCTTACCAAACCTGCAGAGGGGTACATATCGATCGTTTAAAATTTGGTAATGAACTAATATACTTTCGATGGTTTTCCAAGCCACAGGGCTGTTGCTTCCACGTCTCTAGCACTGCAACTCCATTGCCTCTGTTAATTTGAGTCCAGTTTGGATGAAACATCAGTTCCCTAATGGTTTGCGAGATTATTTGGACGTGATGAATCGATTAGCCTGCCATGCGTGTCCCCTAAGACGAGGTGGTCGAGGCTTTTGATGTTGAAAGCATGTTATTCGTCCAAGCCTCGGTGCCCAAATGAACATATCTGGGTTCGTTGGGCGCCGGCAACTTCACTGGTGTAGACCTTAGTGCTATGCTAAAAGTAGTTCATGGAGAGTGATATTAAAGTGGCAACAGCTCTTTTACCACTGAATAAAATCACGCGCTTCAAGGTTACTAATGAAGTATGTCACACTTTACATGGGCTCATACGAGCTCTGTCATTCTGTGTGTGCAACAACAATTGATCTCCGGGAGCATACAGCACACTGTGAAAAAACCACGCAGAAGGTAGCAAATGTTGTTGTACAGCTTGAACGGGAACCACAGAATCCGAGGCGAGTTAGCAGATATGGGGGTGCAACAGGAAACGGGTACTATGTAGTTTTCAAGAAGACTTAGAGCACAAGCTGAAGGACGTGTATATAGTCAGTGATACTGCCTGATTGGTCTGCCTCAGACGTAATAATGTGACTGTGTAGGTGTGGATGCGTATCTATTCCGAATATATCTTCGTCAGTGTGAACCTCAACATTGATTAGCTGGATTACTCGACCAAATTCAATGTTCTAGGAAAGGCCAAGAATCCGAAGTGGAACATAGATCTGACGGTCTTTATATCTTAATGGCCTAGGATATGCTCATCGAGTTATACGAGACCTAGTGAAGCCAGGAAGAAGGAATGGGATTTCTTCGTCAAGAATGGCTCAACGTCTTGCAAAAGGCTTAGAAACAAGTTGGCGTTTTTTAAGTGCCCAAATGAAAGATATATGGTTTGATAATCCATATGTAACCTTTCCTGCCGACACAATTGCAAATCTATGAGCCTTCCTTTTTCCGGCTATGGTGCAGATGGCAGAGCCATCGTACTTCTACGGACACATGAAATCATCTGTAGCTGCATAATTACATGCATCGACGCATGTAGGAGTCAGTGATTTGGACGAAAGACTTGAAGAGTCGTTGTCTTGAGTAACAGTAACTCGTACATATTCCAGCAATTCAAACCAAGTCGAATAAATAGCGTATGGCCGCACACCCAAAGAACTTCTTGAACTGGAATTCACGTATTGCTCCGGCTTGGACGCAATAAGTCGGCAAGGTGTTCATTATTGTTTGCGACATGCTGAACATAAGCAGGACGCAGAGATTGTATGCTCACACTGACTGATGCTGATATGAGATTGAGACGATGAGACGTTAGGAAATAAATTCGGGCTAACTGAGATGAGCAGCCATAAAAGTCTGAACTAGGCCAGGGGGGAAGGAAGACGTAGGAATCCGAGACAGCTCGTCATCAGTCATGTCCAGCCTTAACATAACAGACATCATCGGTCGAGTGCGGCGTCAACCGATTGATTTTCATACGACCTTCATGTTCTTAGATTGAGTACCAGTTTACACACTCAACTGATGACTCGTGAGCTACCGCCCTAAGTCTCACCTGTCTCATTTAAGTGAAGCAACCCGAATCATAATTTTAGCCCAGTAACTGATTCCGATTTGTGGAGTGAACGGTTGCTTGGACATGGGGATATGGAAAACGGCACGTATCTTGAACTCAAAATCTGTTAACAAATTGGACGCCAAGAATTTCTGACAGTATGCCAACAACAACCAACTCTGCCGAGCACGTAACGAATGTTTAATACGTGCATAATCTAGCTTAATTTTCCGAACATCGATGATTTGATACGGGTAGATTCTATCAACCATGAAAATCTCATTGAATCCTGAATTAGTATCGTTTTCGGCTTCATGGTCAAGCCGACGCACCTTATCAATGCTACAACCATGCACATTACTGGATAAATCTCATTGGATAAGGCCACAGGAGGATAAGCTTGCACGAGATTCAGGATCCACAGGCGAGGGCGCTCACTCATCCCAACGACAACAGTCATCAGACCAGAACTTTGCATTGAACCTGCCGATCAGGCTGATTGAGCTCTCCAACCAAAGATTCCTCTTCGTGCGCCGTCCTCGTATTATCACGATCTACAGGCACACTTTTTGCAGGTGAATTGACGCGATTCTGGCGGAATTCCCAGTCACTCCTGGCGACGCCTTGCCTCAAAAGGCATAATCCCAGCAATAAAACGGGCCTTCAAACCTAATTGGGATGTCAACAAAACGCAATCCAAGGATGACTGCACGTTAGGGCGGGTGATCAGGGGAACGACAGGGTTGTGCCGCATGAGAGTCTCGAATTAGGTGCGCCCAATCCGTACCCATAATTACGAGGTCAGTTCAACGGTGGAGAGTTTACCAAATAGAACTTTGTTCGGAGCGATATTTTGCACCGTCGGGACGAACGGCATGGGTCCGCTCATCTCCGCGCCGCCCACACTGCCTGCAGGTTGCGACCAGAAGGGGATGGCTCTGGTTAGTGAAGGTGGTGGGAGAAAGATCGCGACCACGTATGAGAACATTGCACAAAACCCCAGGACGTGCCGTCGCTAATGTGATTATTCTTCACATGATTGCGTTGTGGTTTCGAGGTGCCTGTAGATGGAGGGAGTCCAGTAGCAACGCTTCAACATTAGTCTATAAACGCGTGATTCGCAAGAGTAAAATCAAATCGTCCAAAAGCGACGCCAGACATTAATCCCATCCGTTTTTTATGTGGTATAATCCTCCGTTCCCCGTCTCCAGTTTGCGCGCTTCGCCATTACTGTCGCTACTTCGTCGGTCGTAGCTGGTTCGGTATCATTTCGGTCAAAAACAAGTCTAGAAAAACAAGATCGCATGCTGCGCATCTCGCTTAGAAGAGCATGTAGGCGGCAACGGCAACGGAGCCGAAGATGGCGAAGGTGGACTTGAGGGCGTTGGCACTGCTGGGAGCAGAGGTTGTGGTGCTGGAGGCGGCAGAGCCGGAGCCGGAGGCGGTGGCGGAACCGGAAGCTGAACCAGAGGCGTTAGAGGCAGCAGTTCCAGAGGCCGTGGCAGTGGCCGTGCCGGAAGTCACGGTGGTGAGGCCGGAGGCCGTGGCGGTCACGGAGGCAGTGGAGCCAGTGGCCGAGGAAGACGAACCAGTGGCAGAGGCAGAGGCAGAGCCGGAAGCGCTGGCAGCGGAAGCAGTAGCGGAAGCAGAGGCAGCGCTGGAGGAGTTGTCGTCGGAGTCTGGAAAAGGAAATCAGTATCCAAGTTCGCCACGAGCGAAAGAATGTCGGGTTTCACTGACCGTCATTGGTCAGGCTGAACGTCTCGGACTGGGCCAGGATGCCGGAGTTCTGGGGGTCGGTAGAGAGGAAGTTGATGCGGTACTTGTCGCCAGCCTTCAAGCCGGCGTCCTTGAGCTCGTACTTGCCGTCGGCGGTGTTGACCTTGGCGACGGTGGTGGTGGTCTCGGGGAAGCCGGACTGGTTGACGACGACGATCTCGAAGCTCTTGGGGTCGGTGTTCACGGAGCTCCAGGTAATCTCGTTGGAGTCGGAGACATCCCACTCATCGCCCTTGGCGGGCTTGGTGACCTGAATGGCCTGGGCGACAGCCAGAAGGCTGGTGATGGCGATAGCGGTCTTGGAGTACATGTTGTCGGTTGGTGGATTAAAGGTGAAAAAAGGGTGTTTGTATTTTTTTTTTTGGTAGGATTGGAATTAGAATAAAGTACGAGTTTTCAGCGAGTGACTAGAACAAACGTTCAAAAAAAAAATTTGATGAATCGAGAAGTGTTGGACGAACAGGAAATCCAAGGAGATTGCGCCTCGACTCGATCTTTATAAACAGACCATTTCTGAATTGCACCCCGGTCGATAATACTTGCGAGTCAGGCCAGGTATCCCACCCTCCACACCCCCTTAGTCAAACCCCACCGCCCCATCTCGTATGAAAAGCAATCCTTCAGAGAATTTTAGATTGCTCTTTAGCATGAACAGCCAGCACGCCGTTATTTCGTTTTCTTGTGACGTAGGCGATTCCCTGCCTCGGACTCGCGCGAAGGATGGTGGAAGCCTCCGCTGAATGCTCGTCAAGATAGAGTGGAAAAAAGGAGTTCTGGGCCGATGTACCCGATGCTGCGTCACACTCTCCTCCTCGCCACTAACCAGTTCACCGTTCACTGGTGTTGATAACCAGAGAATCCAGTCACCTGGGATTAAAATTTGAAATAAAGTATTGGACAACATGCTTCATAGAGCACCAATCACGCATAACCTCACAGTCCAATCAGAGAACTCCCATTGCTGTCCATCACCATCAACGAAAGGTGCTACTAGTGAGTATACGAGATGGGGCAGCCAGGGGCAGCGCTGTTGGGGCTTTGGATGACAGGCTAATTTAAGTAACTGTCCGCTCAAGTGCGGTTGCCATGTACCTTGCATGGAAGAGCCGCCGCCCCGTGTGGCGGCACTGATTTCCACTCCGTGTGATCTGATGTGGTAATGGAACGGAGTCGCCTTGTCGGGCTCTCCAGACCCTCTCTGCTAGGTGGGCTACGCCTCCCAGAGCTTTCTTTCACACGCCGCTTCGCGGTCCTCTGCGAGCGGCGATCAGTGGCAAGTTGCAACGGGACCCTGGCACATCCAAGAACAGCCCGTGAGCTTGTCAGTTCTCAGGTCGCCTTAAGCCGTCTTGACACCCAACACCGTCATAATACCCCTACGGTGGACACACTCGCCAAGCTGGCCCAAAAGTTCCGACAGCGGAACTCCTGACAGCCAAACGGGAGCTGTCCGTCTTCTATACACTTGGCATCAGTTCATCCCACCATCAACCGGAACTACGGGGCACATGCTCTCGCCCGAGTGAAAGGGCCGCTTCAGAGGATTGCCGACTATTGCTTTAAAATTTTCGCGCTGCATCGGTCTTTGTCAACTGAATCGAGCTTCATCCGAGTATCGTAATAGCGCAGAAACCCATCTTTATCCTTGTCTGCCTTCGCGAGTGGAGGACCTGGTCAAGGCGCCCCGGCTGCCCAGCAGATTCCCAGCCCTGTGGTACTCGGAAGTAAGCGGATGGGGCCGATGATGCAAGCTTTCACGACAAGAAGGGCCAAGGACTTCACGACAGCTGACTGTCGAAAACAATGGCACTCACAAGCGTTTTCTCCTGACTTGGTTAGATTGCGTCAGGATAGTCTATGTCCATCTGTTGTAGAATCAAGCGGTGCAATATGGAGCAGTGCACCATAACATGAGACTATCGACTCGGACAGCATGAAGTCCCATGATAATGATTTGGATCGCCCCCGATTTTTCACCGTCGTCAAACTGACCAAAGAATCTGGAAGTAGCCGCTTGCGATGAATTAAGATTAGGCATAAGAACAATCGTTGATTCGCTTACCATGCGAGCTTACGGTTCAGTTTATCGATTGTCCTTTGATCACACGACATCTAGACGCCGCAAGTAAGTAGATGCCGTCATCGCCACTAAGACCCCCTACACTTCACCCATTGGCATGAATGATGGAAACGAGACAAACTTCAACGCCAGGTCTGGTAAGGAAGTAAAGCAACTGCGCTCTTGGTGCTATGTAGATGATGTCTATCTTCAGCAACAACGGAGATACGACATCAACCGACAGCGCAGCTCAGATCTATTTACCTTTGAAACGGCATGGTCTCCAACGTTGTTTCTCACAAAATTCTCAAAACTACGCTCTGTTAGTCGCGCAATGATTGTTGACCGGAAAGGGTTTCAGTGACGCTTGTGGAGATCGTCGTCTGATTTGTTGGGGTTGATCAAGGCGTTCATTGAGATGTGTGGTGAAGCAGAGGGTCGAACGCATCAAGTGTTCAAAGTAGATATATTGAGTGGCTTGTCTTGTNNNATGACCACGAGGCTGAGCGCATAGGAGGATGCTATTACAACACACCCCCCTAGACGCGCCTGCAGCTGTATGAGATTAATTCATTCCGCCTTTCTTTACCCTCTATACTAAATCCATTACAAATTACCTAAATATAATCGTTTAAATGTAATTTTTATAAAAGAATTAATAAAGGAGAGGTATTT